>JAGDQO010000806.1:0-600000 GCA_018342035.1 Solanum appendiculatum | reverse complement strand
GGATGTCATTCCTGATTCCAGTGACTTGTCTTTCACTATGGACTTTGATCATGATTTTAATGAATCTTTGATATTCTCTGTAAGGCCTGATCAAGCCGAGAAAATGCAGAAACTCGAGCAGCATTATGGACAGTCATTGGATGACAATACAAGGCTTTATGCAAAATACTATAAGGACTGCATAAACTATGATTCTGCAACTTCAAAGAAGGCGATTCCTCTGTTCCCTATCGCTGAGCCTCCTATGACTCCACTGCATGAAGTACGCCGGTCAATTCCTGATTATGTCAAATTTGGCCCAATCTTGCCTAAGAGTGCGGGGTTTACGCCTATTCTGAGAGTGAAGGAGAATGCAAAAGGAGAGTCAAGGTAAGGTCCATTAACTAGGAGTTTCTGAATATTTGTTATGGCTTATGAGAACTGTATAAAGAAAATATCATCATTTGTCTTTCTAATCCTTTGGATTTTAACAGATTGAATGTGACTTCTTCATCGTCCAATAATCAGGAGGACTCCACAACTTGGGATCCAGTAGTTAGTTTTTTCGTCTTTATCTTTGCTACATCTTGTAACATTATGAATTGGTGATGATTTGCGGTATTGAGTTTATTCAAGTTAATGTATTGCTCTTTCTTGTCATACTCAGAAAGGAATTCCTGAAGAGGATGAAGAAGATTATGAACCTGAGCCTCATGTACACAATGCATCAAATAAAAGGAATCAAGAAAACAGTTCATCCTATGTAGAAGCCAGGTCGAAAGTCGAGCAAATTAAGACAAACCAAAAGCAATCTCCCAAGGCCTTCCCTTCAATAGACTCCCCTAAAGTGGAGTCCCCTAAAACTCCTTATTCACAAGAGCCTTCACCAAAAAGAACAGATACCCCCTCGAGAAAAGGTGTACCTGTGTTACGCCTCTTGTCTGGACGTGTTAAGGACTCCTACATTTCTACTTCTTTGCATTTATCCCAAGAGTTAAAAATTAACTCTGCAGACTCAGATGAAGAAAGGACAGTATGTCTCATATCCTTACTTAAATGATTTTTTCCTATCTAGTTCCGAGACTTGCTTTAATAGTTGCTCACACATGCAGGTGCAGCATGAAACTGTGGGGAAAAGAAATGCTCGAAGGCGGAGCCTTAGTCAATCCTTAGAAAAAGGGTATGTCTGTACAAGTCACTTTCTAGTTTCTAATATAGAAGGTGATAGAATTTTTCTAAATCTCTTCGAACAATGACAGCTCTCCGAATAATAGTGATGAAGGAAGTCTCAGCTGCATTTCTCTCCCATTGTCAGATAAGTCGACTGCTCCATCAAGGCCACCAAAAGATTTTGTCTGTCCAATAACTGGACAGATATTCAATGATCCCGTCACCCTTGAAACCGGTCAAACATATGAAGGGAAAGCCATCCAGGAATGGATAAAAAGAGGTAATACAACATGCCCCATTACAAGGCAGTCTTTATCTGCAGCTACTCTCCCTAAAACCAATTATGTCCTGAAGAGACTCATAACCTCTTGGAGGGAACAGCACCCTCATCTAGCTCAGGAGTTTTCGTACTCTCAAACACCGCGAAGTTATTTAAGCATTCCATCTTCAAGAGAGAGATCATCTGAATCGACTCCATCACCGACATTTAATCATCCCAATCACAGGAGGATAGAGGAAATCGTGGAACAAAGATCACGAAGATTTATGCGAGCAGCTGTATCAATGTCTCCTACCAGTGTAATTTCTCAAGCAGCAACTGAAGAAATTATCAATAGCTTAAAACCTTATGTTTCATGTCTGTGCACTTCAGAAGACTTACAAGAATGTGAAGAAGCGATATTGACTATAGCAAAGATATGGAATGACTCGAAACTTGAATCTCAAGGAGTTCATTCTTATTTATCAGCACCAACAATAGTGAACGGATTTGTAGAGGTATTATCAGCTTCCATAAAGAGAGAAGTTTTGAAGACGACAATTTATATCTTGTCCGAGCTACTATATGCAGAGGATAGCATTGGCGAGATCCTCACAAGTGTGGACTCGGATTTTGAGTGCCTTGCTACTTTACTGAAAGATGGTCTTCCTGAAGCAGCAGTACTTATCTATCTACTCAGGCCATCTTTCTCTCAACTTTCAGCTCATAATTTTGTACCCTCTCTTACTCAGATCATGTCAAACAGAAATGAGGATTCTAGTGATTTTCAGTTTACAATAGGACCAAAGGAAGCTGCTGTTGTGTTGCTTGAACAAATTATAACCGGAGGAGGTGAGAGTGACCGATCATTCAATGCTATGCAGATTATATCAGGAAATGGTATTCCTGCCTTGTTAAAGTGCCTAGAACATGAAAATGGAAGAGAGTCCATTGTATGCATACTTTTATTCTGTATTCGGGCTGATAGGAATTGCAGAAATACAATAGCTAGTAGAATTGAGTTATCTCCTGTTCTTGAGTTAATTCACTCAGGAAGCGATAGCGTGAAGGCAACATGCATAGAACTTCTTTATGAGTTAGTTTTGTTAAGCAGGTATCAAAACAAACATGACTCTATTCTTTCAAAATTTAGTCTATAAAATCACCTTTGAAATATGCTTGTTCTTTCTACTGTATTTCAGGAGAACATTGTGCAACCAGATTCTGCAGATAATTAAGGATGAGGGAGCATTTAGTACAATGCACACTCTTCTTGTCTGTCTACAGATGGCTTCAATGGAGCAGAAATCTACCATTGCTCCTCTTCTTCTGCAGCTTGACCTTCTGGTTCAGCCACGGAAAATGAGCATATACCGGGAAGAATCAATAGAGGCATTGATTGAAGCACTTCACAAAAAGGACTTTCCTGCATCTCAGCTCAGGGCTCTCGATGCCTTGCTATCTCTTTCCGGACATCTGACTAACACTGGTAAGTCCTTTCTTGAAGCCCGGCTACTCAAGATTGCAGGATTTAATCAGCGGTATAATGCTACGATGAAAGAAGAGAAACAAATAGCAGGTGAAAATAACATCACAAATACAATGGTATGAAGTTCTTCAGCTATGTAGTTGTTTTATGGCTTATTGTTTAGTAATTTGTGCAAGTTTATAATCATAACTGGACACATGGTTTATAGGAAGAGGAAGAAAAAGCACTGAGTTCTTGGGAAAATAGAATGGCTTTTGTGCTTTGCAATCATGAGAAAGGATTAATATTCAAAGCTTTAGAGGAATGTCTTACAAGCACCTCCATGGAGATAGCAAAATCTTCCTTTATTGTAGCAACATGGCTTAT
This sequence comes from Solanum appendiculatum, assembly GCA_018342035.1. NCBI lineage: Eukaryota > Viridiplantae > Streptophyta > Magnoliopsida > Solanales > Solanaceae > Solanum > Solanum appendiculatum. Next base: position 596,737 of record JAGDQO010000806.1, on the reverse strand, counting down.
TCACATGCTCTATAATTTTCCTGATACTGGAATTAGAGATGTTGCTCGTAAGTCGTTGCTTGAGCAATTTATACAGATGCTTCAGTCAACGAAGAACCTCGAGGAAAAGATCTTAGCAGCTCTTGCTTTGAGAGGCTTTATTACTGATTTAGGTAAGGCTGGATTGACTACTTAGCAAGTACATAAACAGGATATTAAGATTTTACTCATTCCAATTGGTTGGTCTTTATGTTATAAGGTGCACTTTGCGAACTGGGAATATACGCGAAATGTTTATGCAGAAACTTGAGGAAACTTAAAAAGTATTCAACGGTAGTCAGTGACATAATGAAAACCTTGATGAACTTGCCATGTATTGATGCTGTGAGTGATTTATATGATAATAAGTACTTAATTATTAGTTATGCATCTTTTACATGTTCTAACAGTTAGAACTGCAGGCAGAACTATGGTGTTATTCTGAATGTCCTGAGATGGATGTTTCGATGAATGGAGAAGTTCTTTGTCTACTCCACATAAGAGGTCGACTCATTAGTAGTCATTCCGATGGAACCATTAAGGTAAAATCCTTCCTAGAAAGAGCCCTAGTTCCTTTTGATCATCTGCTTCTACATTTCTCCAACATGTATATCTTTCTTTGTCCAGGTATGGGAAACTGGAAAAAGAGTTCCTCGGTTAATTCATGAAACTCGTGAGCACTCAAAGGCGGTTACATGCCTTTACGTGTCATCTTCATGTGATAAACTGTATAGTGGTTCATTGGACAGAACAATCCGGGTAAGCTCTCCTTGTAGCAACAAGTGCTGTTTTACCATTATCTGAAAATATCACCTAAATTCCTAAAACTACTGTGGATTTTAACAATACTATGCTGAGCAAACATTTTAAGTTTAAGGCTTCATTATCGGTATGGTGATTTCTAAGTTAAAGGCTTCATTATCGTTACAAAATGTTGTAGGTTTGGGCTATAAATCAAGAGGAAATCCACTGTCTTCAGGTTCATGATGTGAAAGAGCCGGTGCTCGAGTTGATAGCTAGCACTCATTTTGCATGCTTCGCATCTCAAGCAACAGGAGTCAAGGTCAGCAGTCTCGATTTCTTTTAACATGAGTTTCTCAGCTTGTCATGCGAGACTTCTTAATTTAAGACAACAATGAGTGTTTATTCAGTAAACTAAACCTTGAGCTACTAGTGCAAATGAGTCACCAAACCTCAAATTTGACAGGTATATAATTGGTCAGGGGTTCCCAAGCATGTAAACTTTCAAAAATATGTCAAGTGCCTTGCCATTATGGGTGATAAGCTTTATTGTGGATGCACAGGTTATAGTATCCAGGTAATACTTTGAGCATTTCAGGGTAAGGCTATATAGGAACAACCACAAGAAGGGAAAATTTTTGAGAAAATTTCATATAGTTTATATAGTTTAGAGCATAATTTTGATACGTAGCTATAGTTTGCATATTTACAAAACATAGCTACAGTTGTTGTATCAAGAAGAGGAGCTGAAAAAAAAAAAAAAAGCAGAGGAGCTGTATCAGATGGGTATCAGCTATATCAACCAAACAGTTGTATTCAGGTGGTGAGTATCAACTGAATATGCGCAGAAGAGCTGTATTAGTGCATATTGTATCAGCATGTGTGTGTTGTATATTTGCTACAAAACCAAAATATATCTACGTTTCATAATTTTTTAAAACTGTAACTATATATCAGAAAATAAATGACATGACAGTGAAACCAAAGATTTTCAGTTTTAGATACTATTAAAGTTTGATAATTAAGGAAATTAAACACATGGCAGGAAGTTGATTTAAGCTCTCAAACATCAACTACATTTTATGCTGGTGCCAAGAAGTTGTTAGGAAAACAGAATATCTATTCCCTCCAAGTTCAAAAGAACGTTGTGTTCGCTGGTGGTTCATTAGTTGATGGAATATCCGGAAAGGTAATACACATTTTCTCATTGATCACAAGTTTAGTCACAAAAAAAAAACCATTTGATCATGATGACATGATTTCTCAATTTCAATAAACGTGTTCGTGAAGCTATTTACTCTCCCTAGCAAAGCAGTCGTTGGAACACTTTCAACCAGTTCAGACATCCAAAGACTAGCAGTAAACAACGATTTGATATTTTCCGCGACAAAATCAGGCAACATAGAGGTATGGCTGCAAGAAAGAGTTACAAAGATGACTTGTATTAAGATGAAAAGTGGTGGACAGAGTAGAATAACATCTTTAGCTGTGGATAAAGATGGAGAAATGATATTTGCTGGTTCTACTGATGGAAAAATTCAGGTTAATGCATATATATTATTTTTTAAGCTATGTTGATCACATTAATTACAAGTTTATTCCTAGTGATTCAAAGTTTTATGATGATTGCAGGTTTGGCGTTTGGATTAAAAAAAGGAAAAATTGCTTGGAACTGGAAATGTGACAATTTTTTAATATACCTTATCTTACATTTTTAATATTCTATGTGATATTTCATGAACCACAATGTAACTTTTAAATATTCTACTAAAAATGTACTAGCAGTGTAAAGAAAATTATTTTTGTTTTACTTTCTTTAAGCTTTGATATTTTTGAGAATAATACGTTTGTTAATTTTCACCTTTAGTAATGGACCATGTTATTTTAGTGAAAATGCCATAAATAGTCCCTTGACTATAGGAGTAGGCCTAAAATGGTTCCTTAATTATATTTTTGTTGGATTTAGTCTTTTAACTATTCAAAAACTTATCAGTTTTGGACCCTTAACTATATATTTATCGGTATTAGTCCTTTAAGTATTCAAAAACTTATCAGCTTTGGTCCTTTAACTACACATTTACCGGTTTTAGTCCTTTAAGTATTCAAAAACTTATCAGGTTTGGTCTTTGTCCATTCTTTTTATATAGATAGCTTAGATTTTTATTAATGGAATTCTTCGTGTAATTAAATCTTTAACCCATTTTTTAAGTTGTTTCTCTATCCCCGCTACGTTTTCTTCAAATTACTCTTATGAAAAGAACAATAACCTTAACGACTCAAAATAAAATTAATGAAGAAAGAAGATATAAGTCCTAATTTTATTCAATGGAGGATAAAATGAAACATATAATTGTTGCTAATGACTTGAATGAAGCAAATTGTAGTTTGAGGAGGTTCGGTTGGGATGAAAGGAGTACTCGTTTTCTAGCTAGTTTTACTTTGTTTATTAGCTAGGTTGCTTGCTGAGTACTGTGTTGTTTGATACTCACTCCTTGCTTCTACACTTGTGTAGGTTCCGAGCTCGATTCCGTGTGATTGCTCTTCTTCTTCTATACCTGAGACTTGTCGAAGGACTTTGAGAGGTAGCTGTTTGTCATCTCGGCGGGCCCTCTTCTTCCTTTATGTTTATGCTTTGTTCTATTTGAGAAACAAAGACTTTGAGACTCGTAATTATCTTTCATTTCCGCACTTTATGCTTTAGTGGCTTATACACATGACAACTAGGTTTTGGGGTTGTATTAGAATGACTAAGTTTTCCACCTTTATGTTATTCTTGCTTTACTTTCCGCATTTCTTTCTTTCGTTGGGTTGAGACTGATTTGTCTTGGTGGGAATAGGCAAGTGTCATCAGGTCCATTTTTGGGTCGTAACGTAAATATAGAATCAAATTATTTCGGAAAAAGATCAATTATGTAATCTAATTGATTTTTTGAGGAAATAAAATGTATACTTAATTAAAACACTATTTTTTGGTAAAATAATTTTCCAAATAATTATTTAAAGTCAAATTATACAAATCTTATATATTATGAGATATAAAAACATATTATTACTAAAAGATGACAAAATTGTCTTGAAAATGATTTTTGAAAGTATTATTTTTTTAGAAAAACAATTATTTCAAATTTAATTAAAGAAACTCAAAAATACTTATCCTTTATGATTACTTTACATAAATACACTTAATTATATTGGAAATATCATAAATCGGCTCATCAAAGAGAATAATCGATCAACATATTATAATATATTAGGAAAAAGTGGAAATATCTAAATTTAGAATTAAACAATTAAAATGTGGATATTTTTACCAAAATAAATGATTTCTTTTTTGCACTATAAGTACCTTCAAAAAAGATAAGTTAAGGTGAATTGTTTCAAATGGCAGTGAGACTAAAAACTATTTGCTTCATAATTTTTGTTTGGAACATCATTTTGATTGAAGGACTTGGAAGAGCAAACTATATAGCTGAGGTATAATTTCTCTTTTTTTTTTCTTGATGTTTAAAGTTTTAAAAATTTGTTTGTACTTTTTTTATTTTTAAATAACAATTGAAGTGCAGTTCTTTCTATACAGACTATTCATGGAGATATTTATGATTGCGTGGACATCTATAAACAACCGAGTCTTTTGCATCTGAGAGTAGACAAAGAAAGAATTAAGGTGTAACAAATTTGTGCTACTTCTTTTGAGAAACATAGTTCAATAAGTTTCTTGCTATTCTATACTCTAAATAGACTAATTGTGACTAATTATTTGTTGTATCTTTTGGAAAATTCAATATATTTTACTAATATTATAAATAGGGGACCATTGCAAAGGCGCTAGAAAGACAAAGATCGAGAGCTTTGCAACTAAAAAAGAAAGAATCAATTGGTTTTAAGGCAGAAGAATATTGGTTGAATAAAAAAGGTTGTCCAATTGGAACTGTTCCTATTAGAAGAATAACGAAAGAACAAGAACAAAGGGCCAAATATGCCTCTATGAAGTTGGCAAATCAATCCCTCATTGGTGGTATTACCGATGTGAGTATTTAGTTTTTGTATTCTTGGTTTATCTACGTAGTATTTGTATTTACTAAAGGCAAGTAGTTAAATAAATACATTAGTCCTACTTATTATATCTTAATCAAATTGTGAAATTGGAATAGCTTACAAATTGATGGTTGTTGAACTTGAAAGGGGGTTCACAAAGACTACTCTTATAAAAGTGAGACTAGAATTCAATTAGAGCCACCTTTGAATTAAAGGTTAAAGGTTCAAAACTGAGGCTCACAGCCTATATGAGGAGGCTCATAGGGGTCAGGTCAAAAAGGACCGAGAAGGTTGGGACGCAAGCAGGGGCGGACCTACATGGGTGCCAGGGGGTTCACTTGAACCCCCTCGACAAAAAATTACACTGTATATATAGGGTGAATTTTTAATATTTTTGTATATATACTAATTTTGAACCACCTCAACCGTAGAAGAGAGATAACCCATTTATATTTTTTATATTCCGAACCCCCTGAATGAAAATCCTGGATCCGCCACTGGACGCAAGGTGGTTGTCACTCAAGCAACTGTGGAAGCAGACTCCGGCGGCAGTTGTTAAGGAAACACTCAAGGATCGAGTGACCCAACAAGATAGTCTTGATGAAGCTACTTCGCACTAAAGGCCGTAAGAACTCGAGCTACTACTTCTAACTTAGATGTCCTGAAATTCGTGTATTTAGATTGAGTTACGATCTCAACTTGCTTCTTTTTCGGCCAAATTAAATCCCGATTTCGTTTTCAAATCCATAAATTCATTACGAAACAAGGCTGGAAACGAAGAAGTTCAGAGAAGAATAGGCGACGGAAAGGTTAGGAGCGGCTTTCTTGTGGTAGTAATTGCGAATGGCGCTGCATGATGGAATTTAGCAAGTTGCTGGAAACACCTTGATAGGTGGACTTAGATTATAGCACCTATCAATCAATTAAAGTGACGAAAATGAAAAATTGGAGTTCAAAATTTTAACAATAACTAAAAAGACTGCTTCTCTTTATCTAATAATAAAATCTTGTTAGATAAAGTTATTCATACATATGGTGATATGAAATAATATATATTCAATAAAATAATCAAAATATGTATAAATTGATGGTATAACATCATTATAACAAATAAAACAGTAGAGATCAAGATACCCTTGGAAGGAAAGGTTCAGACACTAATCCATCTTTCTTATACCCCCTTTGTCTATTCTAACCCAAATTTTTTTTTAAAAAAAATTGAAAAATCAAAAGGTCGCTTTATCCAAAACCCCAATTGTAATATTCCTTTTCTTAAATAGAGTATAGTTTTATCCTCAATATATTCTTAAATGTTATATACTACTATTTATTTTAGTTTGCAGGAATAAGCATTGTACCACCTCCAAATATAGGGAGTTTTTCAGCTGTCTCAGCTATCATTACTTTGTATAATCCAAAAATAAAAGAAGCAGGTCAATATAGTGCTGCTTCCATATATCTTGAAAAAGGAATTGAGAGGATACAAGCTGGGTGGATTGTAAGTTTTTAAGTTATATTATATTTTTCCTTTTTCATTAATTTTTTTTATTAGTATCATAAAAAAAATTATTTGTAAAATATTTTACTTTCATAATTCTTTTTTGCAGGTACATCCAGAACTATATGGTGACATGCAGACTCGATTATATACACACTGGACAGTAAGTATTTTAGGCTTTGGTATTTCTCAGGAACTAATTTTTATGTAGTATTTGTAATAGTGTTGTTATATGAATTCGAAATTAGGCGGACGATAACGGGACACCAGGATGTTTCAATAGCATATGTCGAGGATATGTTCAGACAAGCAATGACATACCAATAGATTTTATTTTCCCAAATGTTTCCCAAAAAAATTTCGATGACTTCGAAGTCACAATTAGAATCTATCAGGATTCAGGTATGTAGTATAATAATTTGCTTCCTTGTCTTAATAAGACTACGTACAACATAAAAATTATTTATGACCAATGTAGATTTTTGGGTTCAATTGTGGGGTGCTGAGGATGTTGGATATTGGCCATTTAACCTTTTCAAGGAAATGAAACACGGTGCGAAGCGTGCACTATATGGAGGACAAGTGTATACCCCAGTAGGTCAAATGGAGGGCCCTGAAATGGGAGATGGTCTATATAAGTATGGGCTTCGACAAGCTACTTGTCATATGCGCCAAGTTTTGTATGAAGGAAAAGAGCATCTTGAATTTTCACCTGACCCTTCTATAGTCAAAATTCACCAATCTAGGTGTTACTATGCAGGAGGTGAGCAAAATTCCTTAGATGACTATTGGATTTATAATTTCATATTTGGGGGTGATGGTGTTTTTGCTCCTTGATCACTACTATAACATACGTAAAAAACTATGAAATGAGAATATAGCTCGAAATTTTTATGTATCTCTTGTAATTTCATATTCTTTTTTATTTTTTATTATAATCTCTTATTAGCAAGCTAATTCAGATGTGTGTTTGTAATCCAATAAGGAGAATTGCTCCTCGCTTGGAAGTTTTCTATTCTAGTAGCTAGAGGGATCTCCTCCTCCATTCCCACCTCACCTTAGTGATAATTTTATATTGTCCAAGCTATCAAAGTTGGGTTGTAGTTGGTCCAAAGAGCAGAACAGTTCATTAATCTTACATTAGTGCATAAATTAATGTAGAAGTGTTAATGTTGTTGTTTTTTTAAAAACAATTGACTTAATCTATCAAATCGAGTCGATTTTTAGGAATAAAAATGTAAGTTTCTATATAAATATATAATTGTGCCAAATTATTAGATAGATTTTAATTGATACTAATTGATATTGTTATTATACTAATCAATACTTATCTAATTTTACAAATATATAAATATATGAAAAATGAATCTAGCCACTAAAATTACATTAATCCACGTGGCATATATCAAAAGTGTCAATGAGAACTACTCAAGCATGTATTAGTAGAGCCGAGCTCTCTCCGTTTGAAAAGCCACCTAGTAATTAGATGGAGTTTGGCCTAGTTACACAATGCAAAATCCAATAATTATGAAGACTTATTTATTTGTTATAACTCATAAGATAGGTTTAGTGTAATTACAAATATAATATTTGCCATATAAATGTGTAATTATATTGTTAGATCTCTTAAAAAAAATTAAAAATAGAAGTTATATTATGTATATAAATTTAATTTTATTCATATTTTTTAAAAACTTATTTATTAGATCTTGAATATTCTTTGCAAAATCCTCAACTTCACCATTGATGGGTGATTATTTTATGAAATCATTAAAGGTTGTTTTGGTAAAAATATTATTTTTGATTATGAATTAACTATATATAGTGTAAACTGGATATTCATTCTCTTTTGCTGGCACTTCAAATTATAAATTCGTATGAATTTTTGGTTTGTTTCAATAATAAGAGTTTGTCTATTTCGATTCCCATAAGTTCTTGGAGGTTAGCTATTAAGCCTCCCTTCATTTTGCATTTCTTCTCTGAAAAATAAAATAAAAGCATAATCAAGATGATGTGTAGATCTCTTTAAATCAAGATGCTTTTCATCTTCATCTTTTTTTTTTGGCTGGGCCGGGTACAAATGTAAATAGGGAAAATTAGACGAAATGTCTATTGGGTAAAAAATAATTATCTAAAATAACTCAATTATCATTAATTACATAAAATAGTCATCCAGTCTAAACTCTTTCAGGTGAAAGAAGATTTGTATTTCTTCTTTGGTCTTCTTCTTCTGAGTTCCGACCATTAATGGCTCCTCCTCCTCCTCCTACTGCTTCTTCTTTCATGTTCAAATCTTCTTTGAAACTTCACTTTAAAATTCGACGTGTAGCAAACGTGAATTGTTTCAAGTGAGTTATGTATTAAATGATTCGAAACATATAGAGGAGTTCATATCTAGCTTTTAGATTGTTTAGAAATAATTTTGAGTTGGTCAAGATTCAAAGATTTCATTAGCCATTATAGCTTCTTCAAATATATATGGTATACACTATTGATACATGCGCATACACTATTTATACAATATTGATACATACACATACATATTTTAAAAAGTACATTCATATTCTAAATATTCTTTATAAAAAGCTATATGGTCAAACAAAATCCCATCTCCAACTTCAACTTTAAAAATTTCAAATAAAGTGAATATTTATCGTTGTAGGACATGCCATGAAGTGTTCACCTCAAGCCAAGGACTCGCTGGACACCGACGCAAGCACCGATTTCAAGAAACTTGATTATCAGTTCCCCATCACAAGTTTTTATATTCATTTGCTTACCTTTCAACCCTCTACCATCATTTGGATAATCGCAAGTCTACCCTCAACATATTTGGCGGCCATGGATCTTTTACCATTTCCGTCAAAGAAATTTGGAGGTCCAGGGGCCTTGCCGACTTCCTAGCTCTCCACTGTTAATTTTGACATGGAAAGTCTGTGAGTCCACTCACCACTGACTTCCTCAGACCGAAATGGTAAATCGCTCCTGGATGCGTAACATCGTTGTGGTAGACTTGTTCTTACCCAAGTAACGATAGAGAGCAAGGAGGTAGATGATGGACACAAAAAATTGTGGTGGGGTGCCCTGAAGTTGGTGCTTATTTGGTGCCCCCCGAAGCTTGGCTTGAGGTTAATACCTCATGATAGGTCCTACAATGATAATACCAATACTGCGACTAGTTATGATGCCTTGATGAGCCATTCTGCTTTCATTGATCTTTATTCTTCTAACTCATTCACAATTGTAGAAGTATAAACCTTGCATCTTGATTCTTTATTTGTCCGGTATTGGGGCGGAACGGTTGATTGTTCATAAGTGCTCTTACAATCATAAATATATCCATGAATAGTCTCCAAAAATATGTTAATTTCACAATAAATTGTTCATCAAAAATTCAAAAATCGAGATATAAACTTTTCTAATATCAAACATTAAACGTATAAAAGAGATGGAAATTATACCTTTGCAAGGACGTTTGCACTTCTACTAGACCCATATCCTTCAACCAAAATAATCAGAAACAACACATCTTTGCTTTACATTATATTTCTGATATTCCTATCACTTCTATATATAGTGTAGAAGAAATGTTCAATCTTGGAAAGTGATTAAATTATCTTAATAAACATATTATGTAATCTCATCATTTAAATCTAAGAGAAATGTTCGATCTTGGAAAGTGATTAAATTATTTTAACAAATATATTATGTAATCTCATCATTTAACAAATGGGGTGTCACAACCAATCAGATTTGTCCTATGTGTGTATTAGCTGATGAGAGCATATCACATTTGTTTTTTACTTGTGATGTGTCTAGTATTATTTGGCAGAAGCTACTCCAATGGTTGAACATTTCTAGAGGCCCTATGTGTTGGGAAAATGAACTAAAATGGGCAGAACAAATGACAAAGGGAAGATCTCCTAAAGTAGTGGTATATGGAATGATGTTAGCTGCAACAGTGTACTATGTTTGGTAGGAGAGAAACCTGAGAACATTCCAGCAAAAGAAGCAGCAGCCTAGCCAGTTGATCAAGATGATTATCCAGGAAATCCATATTAAACCTAGTAGTTTGTGTCCACCTCTCCAAATGGTTAGAGCTATACAATTTCTATCCTATCTGAGATAATAGAGATTAATCTTGATGTTTTGTTTTCAAATTTGACATTGAGCTTAAACTAACTACTAGGGATGTGGCAAGTAGTAAGATTTTTTTTCTCTACTTAAAACGTCCTACTTTGGTAATAATACAATTTATTTACCAAAAAAATATATTATAAATAATGTTCCAAATCTATACATTGCAAGTATTTTCTTGGGTACATTCCTCTTTATTTGTAACGATTTTTATACAGAGAGACATAAATAAAATCTTTGCTGGGGACATTAAATTATTTTTACAAACATGTTAGAAATCTCTTTATTTAAATTTAAGATTTATGTGCATTTAATTCCTTTAAATACTATAAATAATGTTTCAAATCTAGATATTTCATAAGTATTATTTTTTGGTACATTACTCATCCATATTCCTATTTTGGTAACTTAATGATGTATATGTCTCCAACTTGTAATCATGTCCTAATTCGTCATTTGGACCTTTATTTGTAAGTGCTTAAACATGCTATGCAATCTCACTATTTTAATCTAAGATTATATGCATTTTAATTTATTTTAAATATTACAAATAATGTATCTAGACTTATCTGGATGTATCTGGACGCATCAAAATTTGGTGAAATTCGCAATATTATAAACTAGCATGTACTTAAGTAATTAACACTTACACTAGTGAATTTTTTGTAAATTACCCCAAAAATGTCATTTGGCCAAACTTGCAGCAGTCCAACTAAATATTTCTAGGCAGGTAATTTTGGGCCTAAAGGAGCAGGTCAAAGTCGATAATGACAAATTCACTTGGAAACTAATTCATCCTGGGTCTTGACTATGAGTACAAGCTTGAAATCAGATATGGCTTACAATAACAATAACAAAAAATTAAGTGAAATCCCACTAAATGGAAGAATTAGTTTTTGCTTGTGATTAGAATTTTTTTTTACCTAACTATGCTATTAGGGGTGTACATGGCTGGGTTGGTCCATGTTTTTCAAATGTCAAACCAAGTCATTTGTGTTGAATTTTTAAATTTATAAACCAACCCAAACTAATTAAATTTAGGTTTTCAATCTCGGGTTTTCGGTTTTCTTCCGGTATTTCCTATAAAGTATTCTTACAAACGTATAATTAATTTGTGCTCCAGATATTTCTTTAGTCCTAACAAAATACAATTATCTAAGGTGTTTCTTAAAAAAATAACACAAAATATGAGATGAGTGATGACACTAAAATATTCAATAAAAAATAATAATAAAATCGTATAAAATAAATATGCAAATTAATAAGTCATGATGAAAATGATGATAATTTAAAAGTACTAAATCATACTAAAATAAGTGTAACAAGTATTAATTACATGATTAAACATTAAAAATAAATAAATTAGGTTATGTATTATAGATGTCTAAACCAATATAAAGCTAAAGAACAAATATTCAACATTATTGCCATTCTTACTATTGAATTAATTTTTTTGTAGCATTAGTATTTGATTTTGTAATGACTCGGTCGGTCATTTTTGGAAAGTTTCATAAAATTACCATTTTATCCCTCCCAATTTTGACCCCGAGTCATTTTTAAATGAGTTTTGAGTTAAAAGTTGTGAATTATGGGAATTTTAGAAATTTGAAAGGTTAAACTTGATAAAAAGTGGATTTTGGTGTCTTTTGGAGTTTTGAGTGTCAGAATGAAATTTCGTCGATTTCATCAATTCCGAAATGTGGAAATTGGTCAAGAGAGTTGTTGATTTCAGGTTCAGAGTTTTTTTTTTAGGATTTGAGGTCCTAAATTGGGAAATTATGAAAATTCAGCCTTTGGATTGACTTTGGTTAACATTTGGGGTTTGGATGCTTGGATCAAAATTCTGAGAGTTCCATTGGATTCGAGGGATGATTTTAGGCCTAGGTAAGGTTTTGGTTGAATTTTCAGAGGTCCCGAGCTTGTTTTAGCTTTTAGGTGTTATGTTCATTCCTTATGACTTTCACAAATTTTGAGTTAAAGAGACCTCGAGTTCGTATTTCGATGATTTTGTAGTTGGTTGTGTTTCCTGGTGTCTGCAGGTCTCGCTATTACGAAGGCCAGCCCGCTTAAGCGACCTTCATGAAAGTGAAGGAGGCTTCGCTTTAGTGAGAAGCCTCACTTAAGCGGGGTTCGCTTAAGCGAACGGGGGGTCACGTTAGCGACATTCACTTAAGCAAACCTATGTCCACTTTTCCGAGATCAGAGAGATTTTAGACCTGCAATTTCGGGGTTTTACCCATTTTTCCCATTTTGAGTTTTGAAAAATCCTTGGAGGCGATTTTGAAGAGATTTTTTGGTGCTAAATCATTTGGGTAAGCCTTTTTGACCCTAAAACTTTATTTCCTTTTTATCATCTATGAATTTTAACATCAAAACTTGGGATTTTGATTGACAAAAGTCAAAGTTTTTCAAGAACTTGAATCTTCAAGTAAAATGATGATTGTGAACTGATTTTAACTCCTTTTTCGAAATGGTTTTCACCAATGAGTCTCAAATGCCTTATATAACATTTTCAAGTAAATATTTTCGAATTCAAACCTCATTTTTGGAATTGGGTTTTTGAGTTGATTTGACCCACTTTTCAAAGTGAATGATTTGAGTGTTGTTATTTCTAAAATCTTATTGTGATTTACTTGATTGAATTAGATTGTGTAGCTTTGAACATTATTCGAAAAAGGAAGGCTCAAGTCTTGGATTGACTTTTGATTTAATTGAGGCTAGTGACTTCTAAACGTTGTAAAACTAGTAGAATCGTGTATTTTTCTTCATTGTGTGTGTTGTGGAGTAATGGGAATGAGATGATGTGTTCAATTATTCCACTTGATTGATCTTAATGAATAAAAAGGAGATTAATAAAAAAGGCAACGTGTTGATCATAATTCTTTGTGAATTTCCTTGTTGTGGACCCTAAATTTATTTATTGATGAAATGCTTTGATGACATTATTATGGACTTGAATTATTTGAGTTGTTGTTTCTTCCTTATGGTGTGAAATTGCTTATTTGCATTGATTTCTTTGCACCGTGATGAGACATGTGATGATTATGTCGAAAGGAAATGGTTCCAGCAATTGATATGATATAAAGCCGAAGGAAAATGGTTCAGGCTAGTGATATGATAGAAAGACGAAGAGAAATAGTTCCATCTAGTGATATCGTACCGAAGGGAAATGGTTCCGACAAGAGTTTGACTATTGTGATTTGATGCATTTTGACACTTATGATTGATCTACTTGACACTTGTAATTGATCTACTTGATACATGTGAATTACCTACTTGATACGTGTGAATGATCTACTCGATATGTGTGATTGATACTCTTGAAACTTATTTGTTGTTGAACTGTGACTATTGGTCTGTGAGTGTTAAGCTTTGTGATCCGTGTATTGTAAAACTATTAGTTTGGGCTAATTTCTATGCATGTTGTAGTTTGAGGAGGTTCGGTTGGAATGAAAGGAGTACTCGTATTCTAGAATAGTTTTGCTTTGTGTTAGTAGGTTGCTTTTTGGGTTCCGTATTATTTGGTACTCACTCCGTACTTCTTAACTTGTGTAGGTTCCGAACCCGGATTCGTGTGATTGCTCTTCTTCTATTTCCAAGGCTTTCGAAGGACTTTGAGAGGTAAGCTGCTTGTCATCCTAGCGGACCCTCTTATTTTTTATTTTATATTTTGTTCTATTCTAGGGACAAAGACATTGAGAATTATACTTATCTTTCAATTATGTATTTATATTATTGAATTATACACGTGACAACCAGGTTTTGGGGTTATATTAGTGTTACGACCCGAGCCTACACCCTGGATGTGGCCGGCTCTTAAGAACCATTGCTGGTCCCCAAGCGAACCCTCATCCTGGCTGACAACAAGCGGAAGACTAACTCAAGCAAATGCAAGCATCAAACTAAACGAAATGCTTAATCAACAGTTTATTGAATCTCAAAACTCTATGAATATACTGTATAGGAAACATAAGTTTTAAATAAAACATCTGAAACTGAAAAACTTTTAAAAACTTTCTATCTATGAAGCCTCTACTTTATAAAGATGAGTGTCGGGACAAGACCAAAGACACCTCAAAAGCTACTACTAATAACTCATAAAAGCTGGAGTCCTCAGAAAGCAAGGAGGCCTCACTCAAAAGCTAACGAATGGATGAAGTGATCTCAACAAAACTCCTGTTGAGGATCCTAAGTACCTGAATTTGTATCATAAAAAGATGCAAGTCAAATGATATCAGCACATTGAATGTACGAGTATGTAATATAGCCGAAGTGAAAGAACTGAATGGAAGGACTACAATAGATATAAATATATACTCAACTGAATGTAAAGAAATAAATGAGTGAAATCATTTAAACTTTACAAAATACTTACTCATCTCTGAACTCAACATATTAAGTAGAGATGGCAATGGGGTGGAGCGGAGTGGGGACAGGGCAGGTCTAAGTCTATGTGGGGCGGGGCAGGTTTAAGCTAATGCAGGGTGATTGTGGGGTGGGCCGGGTTGAAGCAAACTTTTTAAGAAATTAAGTGGGGCGGTGTGGGTTGCGGGTGGAAACTTTTTTTTTACTCTCTTAGTCTAAATCTCTTGACTTCTTTCAACTGTCCAATCAGATTTAAGAGCAGAAGCTCTCAACAATTACCCTCTTCTCTCTTTTATTTGATTTTCATTGAAATAATCAACCTTTTGAAGCTTGTTAAAAGTTTTCAAACAAACACCTTTATATAATTTTTTTAAAATCAAATTTTCCTAGTAGAAAGAATAAATTGATTTTTAGTTATGGAAATTTATGAAGAAGAAAAATAAAGATAACATAAGCGGGGCAGAGCAGGGTGGGTTAAAAGTAGGAGAAAATGTTATTCGGGGCGGGGTGGTTTAAAATTTTACGGGTTAAGCTTCAACCCGCCCCAACCCGCTCCATTGCCATCCCTAATATTAAGTGATATGATAAAAATACACTTTTAACTCTATTTGGGAGATTCTTTAACAGACAACCATCACTTTGAGTAATGTGATGATACAATGTCTCGCCCACGCTGCCAGAACTGTCCTATACCTTTCCGGGATATAAAACATCTCAACTAAGTTGATCCACTAAAGCTCTGGTTGAAAGCAATAATGAGTCGTCTAAAAAGTACGTTCCTTTACCCATGTTGGCTATATGGTTTATGATGACTGTGAGTTGTCTGAACTCAGCCCCATATCGGTGCTCAATACTACTCCCAATAAATATGTACTCATGCTTAAATGTATAAAACATACTCTTTCTTAATTTGATGTAATTATTCAAAATATCCTCTTAAAAGAGATAACTCTCTGAAATATCTCTGAACTCATTAACTCATTTAGAAATCAAAGTTTCTCTGTTCTCAATGTAAAAAGTGATAACTTTGAAAATACGTAGTTCCCTTATAATCTTACTCAATTCATATTTCAAAACTCATCTTTTGCTCTCCTCATATATCAATTTAAAGACAAAATATTTATTTTGAAAAGATTCTCAAGTTTAACTCAATAGTAGGGTTCATACTGAAATATAGACATGAACAGATAACATCAAGGATCTCAATACAATGATAAATAACTCAATACTCATGAATTAAGAACTCATAACTCAACAATATAACTCGTCTCAAGAATACTCAAAATCAAGGATAAAATCCTAGATTACTTTTTTACTGAATTTAGGCATATGTAGGGTGTGAAGACGAACTAGTTCAACACTATGATAGCCTTACATACATGATTATGAAGCTATTATACTGAAAACTTTGGTGGAGACTTCATTTATCTTGAGCTTGAGGAAGAACATTAGCTTTCTTGGAGGAAATCTTTGAGTTTGGAATCTTGGGGCTTGATCTTGAGAGAAGAAATTCGTTTATGAAGTTCTTAGAGTGGAAGAACTTGGGAAAACCTTGGATGGAAAGTCTCTCTTTGTATCTTGAATTTTTGACTTGAAGGTTTTAGGGTTCTTGATGGAGAAGAGGAACCCTAGGTGAGTTTTAAGAGAACTTCTAAATACTTAAATGTTTAGATTGATGACTTTGAGAGGAAAACTAGTTAATGAATCTATACTCAGTTAAAACACTCAAAAATGACTTAGAATAGGATTAAAAAGCTTGGAAAAGGATCAAAATAACCCTAGAACACGTGCAGAAAGTTGTTGAAAAAAAATTGCAGCAATCCTTCACGGAAGGGTCTACAGTTTGTGGAAATTTCCACCATCCGTAGGTCCAATCGTAGAACATCAACTGTCTGACAGGGCTTCACTAAAATGGCATAACTTTTTACTTCTAACTCGAAATGAGGCAAACGTGGTGGCGTTGGAAAGAGGACTCATAGACCTTTAATTTGATAGGTCATGGGCCACCTAATTCATTATATTCTGAGAGATAAGATCGTTTGAAGTTAACCTAAGTATAATCTTATCTCAAAACTTAACGGTAAGAAGCTTTCAACTCAACTTTGTGCTAGGGGTTTCTTGTGACCTTAATTAGGTGTAAAAATGTCGAGGTATAAGTTTAGAAAGGATTGGAAAAGACTAAAAATAACCCCTCTTAAAACTGACAGAAGTCGTCTACAGAAGGCCATCTACAGTCCGTACAAAAGTCTATGGACCGTAGACCCTCTCATAGAAAAAACATGTTGGGTTTTGGATCTCTGACGTTGGGGTCTACAGATCCTTTCTACGGCCCGTAGGAATTTGACGGGCCGCCCTGCTCAATCGTAGGAAGCTTACTGGGGTTGTTTCAGGACTTGGGTTCCATGAGACCTTTCTACGAACCGTAGAAGGTTCTACGAGCCATAATCTGGTCCGTGAAACTTGGATATGAGAACAATGTTTCAGAGCATGGTTCTACGAATCCACCTACAGTCCGTAGATACTTCTTCAAGCCGTAGATTTCTTCCATGACACCAGTCTGAAGAAATTTTTTTCAAGGTCTGATTTGAGTTGGAATTTTTGGGGCATTACATTTCTCCCTTTATATCTACACCATTTCCTTCCTAGTCGAACTAGACTAACAAATTAAATTTAACTTTGAGATTATTTTATCTTGAAGATACATCCAAAAGAGCGTCTCATTCCTTCTTCATTTTTCTCAAACCATACAATTAAGAAGTATTTTAATTTCATTGCTCTTCCAAATTAAAAATCTTGAAATCTTAAAAATTTTGCCTGGTGGTACTTAATACATAATCGACTCCTTTACTGATAGTTAAGGTGTGCCTCTTCATGAAAGTGCATGTAGTCAATGGATCGAGGTATCTAATAAGTCATGTGTAATGACTCCGGAAATCATTTTTGAAAATTTTCAGAAAATTATTAGTTTACCTCTTCCAATCTAACCACTAAAATTACATTCAACCACATGACATATATAGCAAAAGTGTAACCGAAAACTATTTAAGCATGTATTAGTGGAGCTGAGCCCTTTCCTTTTGAAAAGCCACCTAGTAATAAGATGGAATTTGGCCTAGTTACACAACCTACTAAATGCAAAATGCAATAATTATAAAGACTTGATTGTTTGTCTTAACTCATACATAGTTATAATGTAATTACAAATATAATGTTTGATATATATATGTAATTACATTGTTAGTTCTCTTTAAAAATTCTAAAAATAAAAGTTATATTATGTATATAAATTTAATATTATTCATATTTGAAAAAAACTTATTTATTAGATCTTGAATATTCTTCGCAAAATCCTCAACCATTGATGGACGGTTATGTGAAATCATTAAAAGTAGGCTTACTAAAAATATTATTTTAATTATGAAATAACTATATATATATTGTAAACTGGATATTCATCTTCTTTTGCTGTACTTCAAAATATAAATTCGTATCAATTTTTGGGTTGTTTCAATAATAAGTTTGTCTATTTCAATTCCCATAAATTTTTGGAAGTTAGGTATTAAGTCTCCCTCCATTTTGCACTTCTTGTCTAGTGATGTGTAGATCTCTTTAAAGTCAAGAAAGGTGCTTTTTATCTTCTTCTTTTTTTATTGGTTGGGTCGGGTACAAACATAAATAGGGAAAATTAGACGAAATGTCTATTGGGTCAAAAATAATTACATAAAATAACACAATTATCATTAATTACATAAAATGGTCATTCAGTCTAAACTCTTTCTAGTGAAAGAACATTTGTATTTCTTCGTTGGTCTTCTTCTTCCGAGTTCTGACCATTAATGACTTCTTCTAATCTTCTTCCTCCTCCTCCTCCTCCTTCTTCTTTCATGTTCAAAGCTTCTTCGAAACTCGACTTTAAAATTCGACGTGTTGAAAATATTAATTGTTTTGAGTGAGTTATATATTAAAAGACTTGAAATATATAGAGGAGCTCATAGCTTTTAGATTGTTTAGAAATAATTTTGAGTTAGTCGGGAATCAATGATTTCATTAGCCATTATGGTTTCTTCAAATATACATGGTATACACTATTTATACAATATTGATACATACATATACACTATTTATACAATATTGATACATACACATACATATTTTTAAAAGTACATTCATATTCTAAACATTCTTTATTAAAAAATATATGGTCAAATAAAACTCCAACTCCAATTTCAACATTAAAAATTCCAAATAAAGTGAATATTTATCGTTGCAGGACCTGCCATGAAGTGTTCACCTCAAGCCAAGGACTCGCTGGACACCAATGCAAGCACCGATTTCAAGAAATTTGATTATGAGTTCCCCATCACGAGTTTTTCTGTTTATCTGCTTACCTCTCTACCCTTTGCCGTTATTTGGATAATCGCAAGTATACCCTCAACATGTTTGGTGACCATGGATCTTCTACCATTTCCGTCAAAGAAATTTGGAGGTGCAGGGGCCTCGCAGACTTCCTAGTTTTCCGCAGTTAATTTTTAACATGGGAAGTCTGTGAGTCCACTTCACCACTGGCTTCCTCAAACGGGAGTGGTAAAGCGCTCCTGGATGCGTAACATCGTTAGGGTAGACTTGTTCTTACACCCGAGTAATGATAGAGAGCAAGGAGGTAGATGATAGACACAAAAATTTGTGGTGGGGTGCCCTGAAGTTGGTGCTTATTTGGTGTCCCACGAGGCTTGGCTCAAAGTGAACACCTCAGGATAGGTCCTACAATGATAACACCAATACCCAGACTTGTTATGATGCCTTTATGAGCCGTTCTGCTTTCATTGATATTTATTCTTCAAGCTCCTTCACAGTGTTAGAAGTATATAATTTGCACCTTGATTCTTTCTTTTTCTGGTATTAGGGGCAGAAAAGTAGGTCGTTTATAAATGTTCACACAATCGTAAAAATATCCATGAATAGTCTCTGCAAATAAGTTAATTTCACAACAAATTGTTCATCAAAAATTCAAAAATCGAGATATAAACTTTTTTAATATTAGACATTAAACGTATAAAAGAGATGGAAATTATACCACAGCAAGGAGTTTTGCACTTTTACTAGACCCATATCCTTCAACCAAAATAATCAGAAACAATACATCTTTGCTTTTCATTATATTTCTGATATTCCTATCACTTATATATATATATATATATATATATATATATATATATATATATATATATAGAGTAGAAGGCATGTTCAATCTTGGAAAGTGATTAAATTATCTTAACAAATATATTATATAATCTCATCATTTTAATCTAAGAGAAATGTTCGGTCTTGGAAAGTGATTAAATTATTTTAACAAATATGTAATGTAATCTCATCATTTAAATCTAAGAGAAATGTTCGATCTTGGAAAGTGATTAAATTATTTTAGCAAATATATTATGTAATCTCATCATTTAAATCTATTATTTACATTCATTTAATTCATTTAAATATTATAAATAATGTTCCAAATCTATACATTGCATAATTTTTTTTTAAGGTACATTCCTCTTTATTTGTAACCGCTTTTTATATAGAGAGAGATAAATAAAATCTTTATTAGGGACATTAAAATTATTTTTACAAACATGTTAAAAATCTCATTATTTAAATTTAAGATTTATGTGCATTTAATTCATTTAAATACTATCAATAATGTTTCAAATCTAGATATTGCATAAGTATTATTTTTTTGGTACATTACTCTTTATTCATATTCCTATTTTGTTAGCTTAATGGTATATATGTCTCCAATTTGTAATCATGTCCTAATTCGTCATTTGGACCTTTATTTGTAAGTGCTTTAAACATGCTATGCAATCTCACTATTTAAATCTAAGATTATATGCATTTAATTTATTTCAAATATTACAAATAATGTATCTATACGTATCTGGATGTATTTGAAAGCACCAAAATCTGGTAAAATTTGCAATATTATAAACTAGCATGTATCTAAATAATTAGCACTTAAACTAGTGAAATTTTTGTAAATTGCCCAAAAAAGTCATTTTGGCCAACTTGCGGTAGTCCAACTAAATATTTGTAGGCAGGTAAATTTTGGGCCTAAAGGAGCAAGTCAAAGTCGATAATGACAATTCACTTGGAAACTAATTCGTCGTGGGTCTTGACTATGAGTACAAGCTTGATTAGTTATGGCATACAATAACAACAACAAAAAATTCAGTGAAATCCCTCTAAATGGAAGAATCAAGTTTGGCTTGTGATTAGAAAAGAATTTTTACCTAACTATGCAATTAGGGTGTACATCACCGGGTTGGTTCACGCTTTTCAAATGTGTCATGCCCCGAGGCTACCCCCTAGGCACAACACGATGCTTAATGTCACAAGTGACCCCAAGCTAATTCATGGCATGACATATCTATACAGGTTCACTTGAAACATACACTATGCGGAAGCTAAAAAAACAATTTAATATCTGAAATGGGGATAAACCCAACATGTCTGAATATGTAAAAAATACGAAAAGTTTAGTGATGACTGAAAACAACAACAACGACTCAAGCTAAATCTAATCTATGTCTGAAAGCCTCTAACTGATCTGAGTTGCTGGGACATGCCCCCAACTAACTCTAACAAGACTGAAACTGAAAAGTGAAGACTGAACAGTAAAGCATGTCTATCGTCCTCGAACTATGAGGACTCACCACTGAAGTTATTGAGTACGGATTGGAAGTCGAGCTAAGCACGGTCTAGATGCTGAGTGCCTGAACCTACATCATACAACGATGTAGCGGAAAAGTATGCTTCAGTACTTTGAATGTACTGAGCATGCAAAATATATACTAAGTTGAAGAGTATAACTACTAAACATAGAAATAGATATACTGAGGCATAACTGAAAAACTGAGCTGTATGCAATGGCCAAGTACTAATCATGAAGATCACATGCTGAACTGAATACTGAAGTAAATGCTGAAGACATGGTCAATGCAATATAAATCTGACTGTGGGAGCTATTATTAACCGACATAAACCATGTGAGCTAAACGTGGAGTCCAGTGTATACGCCCTATCGAGAGGACCAAATATACCTTGCCAGTGGTATAAAGGCATGACTGTGGCGTGATCACTAAAATTGATGCCCAACAGAGGGGACTTTTGAACCTACGTTGGCACGTAGTTCTAGGACTTGAAGGTACGCTGAACCCTAGTCCAACGCGGTGCTAAGTCTACTCCCAATTGAATATAAATAGTTAACATGCAACTAAAATACTGAGTAGCTCAAAATACTGATATGCTATCTGAGAATGAAACATACATATACTGAAAGTTATGGCATTCAAATTCTGAAGCATGATTTTCTGACTGATTGCCTAGCAAGCATAATTCATGAAATACTACTAATTAACACAAGCTAGGGTTCTGAGTTCTATACATGGGACTATATAAATTCTCCAAGAAAACATGTATTCAATACAATGGAAACTATAGCAGCTAAATTCACAATGAATCTCCGAAGTTTAGGAACCCTAGGTCTGAGCAATTTATGGAGAAACTGAAGAATTGACTGAATTCTAAGGACCTAGTGGGTGAAAGGAATCCACTAGTGAAATCCCACATACCTGGTGACGAAATTACGGAGAAATTCTTTGAATTTTCGGGGCTGAACTTGAAGAAGACCTCTGCTTGTTCTTGGGAGAAACTATCGCATTTTTCTCTTCTTTTCTTTCTAAGTTGGATGATTTTGGGAGAATGAGGGTTCTAGGTAGTTTTTAACTAGATTATTACGCTTAGACTGAGTAAAATTATGTAGTTTAAGTACCAAACGCATAGGAGAAAAGACCAATGCGACCCTCACTTAAATGCTACCGAAATGACTTCAAGAGAGGCTTCACGGGCCGTCTAAGGCATGATGGCCCGTCTAGTGGGTCGTGAAGCTTCATCTGCCTGACAAATCTTCACTAAAATGGGCACAACGTTTTACTCCAAATTTCAAATGGGGCAAACTTGGTGGCGTTGGAAAGAGGATTCAGAGATCGTTAATTTGATAGGTCATAGACCACCTAATTCATTTTGTGCTGAAAGATATGGTCAATTGAAGTTGACCCTAAACTCTAAGCATGACAAGTCTCCTCCCCGGACTACTTCACGGTCCATGTGGAGCTTCATGGACCGTTTAGACGTCCGTGGTCCTTAACCTGTGACTTGAGGTGAGACCTTACTGATGGGATGACTTATACGACCCACCAACGAGCCGTCCAAGTCACCACGGACCGGCTAGGTGTCTGTCAAGGTGAAGCCTTCCTGGGGCAGGTCCTGGAAGACCTTCACGAGCCTCTTAGCGGACCGTGGTCCCCTACACGGCCCATCTAGGGCTCCATAAGGGGTTTCATGGTCCACTTTTGGGCTTGTGACTTGCCCGTTTGACCCCTTCCTAGCCTTTCTCTAACTCGAGGTGTTACAAAATGTCAAACCAAGCTATTTGTGTTGGATTTTTAAATTTATAAACCAAACCAAACTAATAAAATTTGGGTTTTCAACTTCGGGATTTCGGGGGTTTTCCGATATTTTTGAAAAAGTATTCTTACAAACATATAATTAATTTGTGCTCCAGATATTGCTTTAGTCTTATCAAAATACAACTGTCTAAAGTGTTTCTTAAAAAAATTACACAAAATATGAGATGAGTGATGACACTAAAATATTCAACAAAAAATAATAATGAAATCGTATAAAATAAATATGCAAATTTATAAGTCATAGTGAAAATAATCATAATTTAAAAGTACTAAATCATACTAAAACAAGTCTAATAAGTATTAATTACATGATTAGACATTAACAAAAATTAAAATTAAGTTATGTATTATAAATTTCTAAACCAAAATAAAACTAAAGAACAAATATTCAACATTGTCATTCTTAGCGTTGAATTAATTATTTTGTTAGCATTAGTATTTGATTTTGTAATGACTCGGTTGGTCATTTTTTGAAAGTTTCATAAAATTATTATTTTACCTCTACCTATATGGCTCGGAGTCATTTTTGAATGAGTTTTGAAATTGGTTTTGAGTTTTGAGTTAAAAGTTCTGAATTATGGAAATTTTGAAAATTTGACAGGCTAAAGTTAATAAAAAGGGGTTTTCAGTGTGTTTTGGAGTTTCAAGTATCGGAATGAAATTTGTCGATTTCATCAGTTCTAAAATATGGAAATTGGTCTGAAGGAGTTGTCGGTTTGGAGTGTTTTTGAGGACTTGAGGTCCTAAGTTGGAAAATTGTGAAATTTCATCCTTTGGGTTGACTTTGGTCAATGTTCGGGGTTTACATGCTCAGATCGGAATTTTGAGAGTTCCATTGAATTCGGGAGATGATTTTAGGCCTAGGTAAGGTTTTTGTTGAATTTTCTGAGGTCCCGAGCTTGTTTTAGCCTTTTTAGGTGTTATGTTCATTTCTTGTGACTTTCATGATTATCGGGTCGAGGAAACCTCAGATTCGTGTTTTGATGGTTCCATTGAGTTCAGAACGTTGAGTTTAGTGAATTTGCATATATGGTTTGTGTTGTAATACCCTAAAAGTTTCTAAGTTAAGACTCGAACCATTCTTCATTTACGTATAAGGTCGTGTCGGGTGATTCTTAAATTGCTCATATGTGTAAAGGTCAATACTTTAATGTGGGAATAAATTTGGATATGAATTAAGGTCACTAAAATCCCCTAGCACAAAGTTGAGTTGGAAGTTTTCTTATCGATTAAGTTTCGATATAAGATTCTACTTGGGTCAAATTCAAACGACCATATCTCTCAGCATATAATGAATTAGGTGGCCCATGAGTTATCAAAAAGGTCTATGAGTCTTCTTTCCAACTACACCAAGTTTGCCTCATTTCAAGTTCGAAGTAAGAAGTTAAGCCCATTTTAGTAAGGCACTGCGAGACAGTCGAAGTTTCACGCATGGCTAAACGGCCTGTGAAGTATTTCACGGACCGCGGAGCCCTAAACGGTCTGTGAAGCCTTCTTTTTAAGGCACTTCGTCAACTTTTAAGTTAGGGTCGTTTTGGTGTTTCCCCTATATGTTTGGTACCTCAGCTACGCCGTTTTAATCCCTATTCTAAGCCTAAACCACGATGTTTTCACCTAGTTAAGAGCTTAGAAAGTGTTAATAAGTTCTTTTACATTTATTAGCACCTCAAGTCATTAGAGCAATGTTCCAAGAGGAGAAAAGCTATGGTTTCGTGCGCTCTTCGAGTTTCGTCAAGAACTTTATTCTTCCAGGTATATAAGACTATCATAGTATTGGACTAATTCGTCCTCACGCCCTACGTCTACTTTCAAATTAGTAAAAGAGTAATATAGGGTTCTATCCTAAGATTTGAGTATTCTTGAGATGAGTTGATGTTGAGTTCTGAATTCTTGATTCTTTTTGAAATTCTATTCCTAATTGTTGAATTGCTATATGTTATGCGTTGAGATTCTTGAGTTGATTCGTTCATGTCTATATTTCAGCATAAACCCTATTAATTGAGTATTCTTGAGATGAGTAGTTTCGTTGAGTTCTGAGTATTGAGTTTTCTACATTGTTATAGAGATCCTTGAGTTGAGTTGTTCATGTCTATTTTTCAGCATGAACCCTATGCCTGAGTTTTCATCGAGTTCTTATTAAGAACTTTTTAAACAAAACATAATTGTTTAAACTGAGTTTTTGAGAAAGTAAAGAGGAGTTTGAGAAAGAGTTTTAACCAAGATTGAACAAGAGTATAAGGAAACTAAGTGTTTCCCAAATGTTTCATTTTTACATAAAGAAAGATAATATTATTTTGTGGAAAGTAAAAGAGTTTTCAGAAAGATTGAGTATAGAACAGTTACCTCTTAACGAGTCATTTTTGAGTAATTATCTCAACCCAGAGAAAGTATTTTTACTTTGAGTAAAGAAAAACCTTGCTTTCTAAATGAGCAATGAGTTCAGAGATATTTCAGAGCAGTTACCTCTTTTAAGAGGATAGTTTGAGAAATTACCTAAAAACAGAGAAGAGTATAATTTATATATTTAAGCATGAGTATATATATTATTGGGAATAGTATTGAACACCGATATGGGGGAGAGTTCAGACAACTCACAGCCCCCATAAACCATGTCTTGACAACATGGGTACATGATCATACTTTTTAGATGAACCCTTAGTTCCTTCAGGCAGAGCTTAGTGGATCCACTTAGTTGAGGTGTTCTATATCCCGACACGGTATAGGACATTTTTGGTAGTGTGAAAAAGACGTTGTATCATCACGTAACTCATAGTGATGGTTGTCGGTTAGAGAATCTCTCAATAGAGTTAAAGTGCATTTTAGTATATCAGTTATCATGTTGAGTTCAGAGATGTGTAAGTATTTTGTATAGCTTTAAATGATTTAACTCCTTTATTTCTTTACATCTAGCTTGATTATATTTTATCTATTGCAGTCCTTTCATTCATATATTTCGCTTCGACTATATTACATACGTGTACATTCAATGTACTGATGTCATTCGACCTACATCTTTTGTGATGTAGACACAGGTGTTCTGGATCATCAATAGGCGCTCCATTGAGATCACTCTACACTCCAGACAGTTTTGGCGAGCCTCCTTGCATTCTGGAGGACTTCACATTTACTTCCAGTTTAGTTGTTTTGAGGCATCATGGGTCTTGGCCTGACACCTTTCTCAAACATTAGAGGTTTCATAGATAGATAGAGTTGAGGAGTTTCTCAGTACTTTCTTTCCTTTAAAGATGTTTTGCAAACTATTATAATTATTGTAATGAGTACTTTTAGATATTCAAGTTGAGTTTTATTTTGAGATCAAATTCTGTTTTAAGCCTATTATTGCTTGAGTGAGTCTTCCACTAAGTAGTCGGCTAGGCCAAGGGTTCGCTTGGAGATCAGAAATGGTTCTCGAGTGCCAGCTGTTATATCCCATTTTAATCGGATCAAAATAGTGTACAACATATTGATGATTCCTAAATTAATTACTAAGTCAAGAAGTTGCCACCTAATTACTTATGGTGAATTAGGACACCTAAAATTAATTAAAGTCATTGTCTAAAGTTAACTCCATTTTAAGGTCTTACTAAACATGAGATTCTAGGTAAGGGTTCAACTAATCTAAAGGGAAGGGGTTAGACATCCTTTAAGATCCATAAAAAATGATTAACCGGCTGAACTAAAATAATTAATTAGGCTAAGTGTCAAAAAAGTGATAAAGCGTAAAGTAATTGACTAATTTTTTAAAAAAGTGTAAGAAGTGAAAATAAGAAGATAATTAAATGTTTGAAAGTGTAAAGCAATAACCTTTACGTATTTGAAAATAGTGTGTGAAGTTGACATATTTTTACACTTGGACACAAAAATCAAGAGTACTGTACAAGATAATCAATTATAAGAAATTTATTTTGTATAGAAAACATTTTCCTCATTGAAGTCTTTATTTGTAAAAAAAAAGGAAAAGAAATCATAAGGAAAATCCAGTGTTGAGTTGAGCTAAAAATAATAATTTCAAGACTCCATACATACTGTTGCAAACATTTTTTATTACATCAAGGCTAATTTTGACTTAAACCAAACTTAGGAAATCTAAGTGATGACTTGATTAATAACTTCCAAATATTTCAAGTGTCAAGCAAAGTTTAATAAAGAGACATACAAATATGCATAATAAAATAGCCAAAAGAAAGTTATTCCAACATGACGTCAAGAATAAGGAACTAAAAGAAGAGTATAGTCGAGTGCTTGCCATTT
This sequence comes from Solanum appendiculatum, assembly GCA_018342035.1. Classification (NCBI taxonomy): domain Eukaryota; kingdom Viridiplantae; phylum Streptophyta; class Magnoliopsida; order Solanales; family Solanaceae; genus Solanum; species Solanum appendiculatum. The sequence continues at coordinate 569,173 of JAGDQO010000806.1, read as the reverse complement.
CCCCTCGTCTCTCTTTGCGATGGACTTTCTAGGGAGTGAGAAACACAAATGAAGATGTATATGCACATTTCGATTTTCGAGTCTTGCAAGGACGTCGAGTCTTAAAGTGAGACTCTTCGACTCCGGTGGTGTACATGTCAAAACAAACAAACAAAAGAGAGTTGGTTAGAAGAAGTAATCTTAACAGTATATTAATATTGTGTAAATTGAGAATGTTGTCACATATATCACACAAAACTTCCCCTTCGGGTCATAAAATCTATAATATAATACATGATTATATACTAATATCGAACTTAACTTAAAAAAATAAAATATACATTGTACGAAGCTTATAGATATTTTATTTAACAGAGAACCCAATGTGTTGTCTCTAGCATTGAAAATCTTCTGGGAAGATAATTTTTGAATACATGAAATAAACCCAAAGATTCTGGTCATGAACCTCCCATACTCATCTTAAAAGAAACTCAAAACATACTTCTTTGACACATAAGAAAAACACTCAATCAATAACGTGATCTAAAACAAAGTACGTTGAACATAGAACATTAAGGAGCACATTTTTTTAATCATATTTGTTATAACTTTTGAGATTTGAAACAATAACTAGTTTCATGATTTATCAAAAAACACATCTGCATACAGTAGGACCCTAGGACCTGATTTTTTTAAAGGCAAAACATGCATTTTAATTAAAAGAAAAAGAAGGATCAGAATAGGATTCGATTTTACCTCTTGTGGAGCAGCGAACAGGGGTCATCGGCAGCCTTAGACCTACTCCCTCACGAACTGATTCTTAGTGATAGGAACAAAGGCAATTTTCGAATCCTTTTAGAAAAGTACTTTAGTAGTGAAGATGATGGAAAATCTTGAATGTTCCAAAAGTTGCAGAGATTGTTTTAGGAAAAAAAAACATCCCCCTGTTAATGGCCAATAGGGCCTGTTTATATAGAAAAGCTTTGGTCTATAAGCTTTGCCTTTGGGCAAGAAAGTATCCATTTAAAATATTGAACAATGGTCATTCAAATCCGCTCTCTATCAAAGTCTACAATTGTTGATACACTGAGTTCACACACAAAAATGGAAGAGGGAGATATAGACGTTGTAGCCTGGTCAAGTATTTCACAAAAATGTTGGATCTCTTTCTTTTGTAGAGAAAGTTAAAGAAGAAAGGTCATGAAGAAAAGAAAGATTTTTTAGAAAGAGGAGATATTATCACGTGAGGGGATAGAGAGATATTAATGGATTAGTGCACCTTTTCTTATGTTGAAAAGGGGCTGAAATGAGTATGAGGAATTAGGGCAGCTGATTTATATTTTTGTTGGGCTACTTTTGCGGTTGGGCCACTCGTTTGGGCTGCAATTATGAATAGCCAAATTGGCTGAAATAGCTAAAACACTTTGGCCCTTTTTTCTTCTTTAAATTAATTCATTTGAGCTTCTAATTTAGTAACTAGTATAATATACATTATATAAAAATATTAGTAAGTAAGAAACTTGAAATAAGTAACGATAATCTATTTTAAAGAAGACGACAATAAGTAATAGTAGTAATGTTGATAGTAAAAATATAATTTTATAACCGTGAAAATGATAATAAAATAGGATAATCATAATAAAAGTTAAAGTAATAGTATCTGATAAATAATTATGGTAACAATACTAATAAGCGAAAATAATAGTGAAATATAAAGTATTCGACTTATTAATAATTTAGAAGCTCAAAAAAATATATTAGAAGAAATGAGGGACAAAATTAGGTGTCAACATCGGCTACGTCCAGGGTGTAGGCTCAGGGCGTGACAAACTTGTTATTAGAGCATAGAGTTCAAGCGTCCTAGGGTTTCTATGAAGCCGTGTCAGTAGGATCTTATTTGTGATTGTGAGGGCCCACTTCTATAAATAAGGGACTACATACATTTAAGAGAAATTTCCCTTCTTTCATACTCTAAATCGTGCAATAGATTTGTGTCATAAGGAACTTATTCAAACTAGTGCATTTCTCAAATCCATTCGACTATCCTTCATACTCAAGGTGGTTGAAAAGCAAAGCCCAGATCCTTATTGATGAGTTACTCTCAATAAAAGTCTTCAGAAAGTCATGAGACTACAGAGGGGCTTGAGAGAATCCCGTGAGTGAGATTAAGTGTTTGAATTAGAAAAAATGCACTCTTATTCATATGAATTGTGCGGTCAAGCTAAAAGTGAGATATACTCCCAGACTCTCTTCTCTAAGTCTTGTTTCAGGTGATACCCTTTAAGAGGAGATATGTTTTAGAGCTTGAGTAGTATTTTCACCCGAAAAGATAGTATGAGTTACGATGTTATAAGCAGTAGTAGTAAAAGTGCTCAGAGTTAGAAGAATATCTACAGAGGTATAGTAATCTAAGAAAGGGAGATAATGATGAGGCAAATTATGTTGTTGTAGTCATGCACCCAGTAAGTTATTAATGAGGAGTTTTCCCTTATGGGTAGACTAAGATGTGATGAGTTTGTGTAGATTTCATGATAGAAGGTAAAGTAAGAGTTACTAGTATGGATGAGTTAGAGTATACTTTAACCAGAAGGGAGTTTATGTCAATGTAACATTGTGTTAGTGAAGGCCAAGTGTAGATGCTGAATAAAAGAGCAGAGTATTCATGAGGTGGTAGGTCTAAGCTGGGCTTATGATTTTTTTAGGGAGAGCCATGATGTTCAGGGGGTTATAGAACTAATTTGGCAATGATTTATACTGAATGGGTAAATAGTACTTAAGTTGTGAAAGGAAATGTGACGGTAAACTGAGAGATAAAGATTGACTACTTGTCATGAGGTCTTAGTGAGCGAGTGTTTCTTAATTTTTATTTAGTAGTCGTAAGTTAGTAGAATATGTGAGCAATTATATTGATATCCATGTTTAGTACTAGACACTAAGCTTGAATTTGAGATGAGTTCCGTGATAAAAAAAATGGCAAAATGAGGGTGATGATGTTAGTTTTGAGATCTGATCTGGTAGATTTGACATAGAGTAGGTGAGGAATTAAGATGTTAGTTGCAATGAATGTGAGTGGTACAAGTGTGAGATTCTGACTTTAAGATGAGAGCAATAAAGTGCAGCTAAGTTATTAGAGTAACAAGAGCATTAAAAGGTGTACTCGAGATCGTATGTAGTCGGACGAGGTTCCCATTAAAGTTTATGATTTTTCATGTGTGCCTAGATAGTATATTTGAGCTGTCATTATGAAGTAGGCTGATGTAAGCATTATTTTTTTCCTTAAGAGTTAGATTAAGCGGCTTTATAAGTCAATGCGGGTAACAGTTATAGAAAGTCTTCTATAGACGCAGGAAGAGGTTAAGAGAAGCATCTCAGAAAGAAGCCTAAGAATCTTAGTATTTGCGCATGGAGAGTTCAGTAGCCATGAGATTAGCATTTTCTGAGTATTCGAGTAAAGCGAATATATACTAGTTTAGAGATGATGGAATAGATCCATAGCTTTAAAGTGTCAACTTCATACCTAAGGGGGAGATGATAAGATGAGAAACCAAGTCAAGTATTAAGAATCAGAAAGTGATGTGTTCGGACTGTAACTCTTTACAGCCAAGCAGCTCTCCCCAACTTCAATATAATCCAAGTTCGGACTCAGAAAGCTCCACAAGATGCGCTTGTAATCGGAATCGAATCTGCACCACAAAAGAGTACAACAAGTGTAGTATTTGTACTTAACAACGTGTACCCAATATATCTCATAGACCGACAACGAAGAAGTAGTGACAAAAGTACATATAAGAAAATCATCCTTTTATTTATACAAGTCTACATTATACTTATCAGTCAAGTTTCATCAAATAGGATTAATCAATATCACGTAATGTTCAACCACCAACAAAGCACATAATCAACAAGAATGAAAGATGCAATGCAATGTGACACCATGAAATGATATGTCTCAGATACCAAGTACTCTCTCAACCATATATACACGATACTTCTCAGAAATACATTGAGAGTTCGTGACCCATGAGAGACTTGCGAGGTCCATATACTGACACAGATGATCTTTACGTGTCTGTGCAGACGATCTCAACATACAATTATAAAATCAAAAGAAATCCCCAGCACGTACGATCTCCACGTGCCCAACTTATAATCATAACATCTCACAATCCCCAGAACGGACAATCTCCATGCGCTCAACTTATACTCAATCTAATGTCAATGCATGTGTGCACAATATGATTTCAATAAAAGGGGATGATGATGCATCTTAATCGATCAAATATCGGTATGATATATAATCACCTCAATTATCACAAATATATGGGTTCAATAAAGAATTACAATCACACAAAAGAAATCAAGTTAATAGTACATCACCTAATGCCGATATGCTTTGGCATTCTTGGATTACAATTTGTCATTCTATAGTAATAGACTTTCCTTTTATAACACTGGTACTCGTACCAATGTCCGTCACACCATTGGTACGAGACCCCAATCTTTCGCCCTTATCCATTGTCTATTCCATTTTTAATGACAGTGGCATATACCTCTTCAACCAAACATACAACCCTTGGTTCTTAAATTTCAATAGGCGGGAAGATTACTACTATTGTAGATACTTGCACACTTGTTTTAATTCCCTTGCACCAAAATAATTCACAACAATTAATAATACATCTCAATTCAACAATTTCCTTCCCCGATGAGAATGGTAAATAACCCTTACCAGAAGCACTTCGTTCCTCTTTGTTCTATGTTCGACCGCCACACAGGTTAGTTTCTGCCCTTTCTTTTTTTATTTAATTCGATTTTACACGTGGGCTAAAGAGTAAAGGATAATAAATAAATTATGGCCTCGGCCCATTAACTATCAACTAGTAAGAAATTAATTATTTAATGAATACCAATCAATTAAATTACCCTAGTTACGAAATAGCTCAAAATCTCCATTTAAAATTTTACGGGAAGAGTCAAAATAGGTCTAGTGCTCAAAATCAAAATGACCTAACGGGTCGTTACAACATGTTGATCATAATGCTTTGTGAATTGCCTTGTTGTGGACCCTAAATTTGTTGATTGATGAAATGCTTTGATGGATTATTGTGGACTTGAATTGTTTGAGTTGTTGTCTCTTCCTTATGGTGTGAAATTGCTTATTTACATTGATTTCTTTGCACCGTGATGAGACATGTGATGATTATGTCGAAGGGAAATGGTTCCGACAAGTGGTAAGATATAAAGCCGAAGAGAAATGGTTCCGGATAGTCATATGATATAGAGCCGGAGGGAAATAGTGTCGGCTAGTGATATTGTGCTGAAGGAAAATGGTTCTGACAATTGATATGATATAAAGTCGAAGGAAAATGATTCCGGCTAGTGATATGATATAAAGCTGAAAAAAATTATTTCGGCTAGTGACATCGTGACGAAGGAAAATGGTTTCGGCAAGAGTTTGACTATTGTGATTTGATGCATTTTGACACTTGTGATTGATCTACTTGACATTTGTAATTGATCTACTTGATACGTGTAAACGACCTACTTGATACGTGTGAATGATCTACCTGACATATGTGATTGATATACTTGAAATTTATTGGTTGTTGAAGTGTGACTATTGGTTTGTGAGTATTAAGCCTATTGATCCGTGTATTGTAAAATTGTTAGGTTGGGCTAATTCTATGCATGTTGTAGTTTGAGGAGGTTCTGTTGGGATGAAAGGAGTACCCGTATTCTAGACTAATTTTGCTTTGTTTGGTAGGTTGCTTGCTGAGTACTATTTTGTTTGGTACTCACTCCTTGCTTGTATACATGTGTAGGTTCCAAGACCGGATCCGTGTGATTACTCTTCTACTATTTCCGAGGCTTTCGAAGGACTTTGAGAGGTAGATGTTTGTCATCCCGGGGGGCCCTCTTGTTCCTTATTTTAAGCTTTGTTCTATTTTAGAGACAAAGACATTGAGACTTGTAATTATCTTTCAATTATGTATTTACATTAGTTGGTTGTACACGTGACAACCATGTTTTGATATTATAATAGAATAACTAAGGTTTTTTCTCTTATGTTATTCTTGTTTTATTTTCCGCATTTCTTTCATATTGTTGGGTTTGAGGTTGACTTGTCTTAGTGGGACAGACAAGTGTCAACGTCCACTTTTGGGTCGTGGCATACATGATTTTGATTTGAGCTTTATAAGAGTTACTAATATCTATGGACTATAACATTTATTAGAGCTATCAAAATTCTAAGTCTCAAAAACTTAAAATAATATGTTAAAAGATAAATATTATGAAAAAGTATAAGAAATATTTAGAAATTATATCAAAGTAAATACTTTTATGTATAAAATAAATTTTAAAAATTATATATAATGTCGGGTTGGTTTGCTTTCGAGTTGACTTTTTTTAGTTACAACCAACCCAAGTATATGTACATTTTAATTTAGTAAAAATAAAAATTTAATTAAAATTTTTATAATAGATATTTAGAATAGGTTCTCTCTATAAAATAATCTTAATAATAAAAGTACATTGATACTTGCCCTTTTTCGTAATTTGACTCTTAAAAGTACTTTATTAAAAAGATTAGTCAAACACAATCTGTTTATCAAAAACACTTTTCAAATGAATTAGCCAAACATAAATTATTTTTTCTCAAAAACACTTTTTTGAAAAGCTATTTTAAAATCATCAATGTAAGAAAGTAAGAAATCTCATGTCAGATTCTAATATTTTTATGTTTTTGAATTTATGAATCTAATAAGGAAAAGAGAAAAAAGAAAGTGAAAGAAGAGGAAGCAGGCAAAACTTTATATTTTGGGTTTACAAAATCTAAAACAGGTCCGAACAATTTTTTTCTCATAATAAATATCCATAATCATCAATACATTTAATCATGGGAATTTTTCACCTTTTTCTGATTTTTTTTTACTTTATTTGAAATTCAGTCTTTGGCCATAAAAAATTCAAATACGACTTATAGTTGTATTTCAAATTTGGAGGATACCCAAAATTTTGATTTAACCTTTTTATCACTTTCATTATATTTTTCTTTTTAAAATTTACCCTATATTTTTTATTTTTATGAAAATGTCCCTATTAAATTATGTTTCATGCTGAAATCATATTTCATGTATTTTTACATAAACATTACATGCAAACAATCAACTATTATTTACCAAAACAATACCAAAGATAATTTCTGTAATACCCCGAAAATTTCTAAGTTAAGACTCGAACCATTCTCGAAATTCGTATAAGTTCGCACCAAGTGATTCTTAATTGTTCTTGAATTCTAAGGGCAATTTTTTAGTGTGTGAATGAATTTGAATATGAATTAAGGTCACTAGAATCCCCTAGCACAAAGTTGAGTTGAAAGCTTTCCTACCGATTGAGTTTCAAGAGGAGATCTTACTAGGGAACTTCAAACATCCATATCTCTCATCACATGAAGAATTAGGTGGCCATGAACTATCAAATCGAGGGTCTTTGAGTCCTCTTTCCTTTGCCACCAAGTTTGCTCCATTTGAAGCTTGGAGTAAAAAGTTATGCCTGTTTGAGTGAAGCCTCTCTCGTTAAGGTGTTTCAATCGTTTCTAGAGGGGTAGATTGGTATTTTCCTTTCTCTCCTAAGCCTAGCCACGTTTTCCCTTCACCCAAATAAGGGTATAATCAGATTTAGACTACTTTTTGACGTTCATAAACACTTAGGGAAATTAGGGCAAGGTTCCAAGAGGAGAAAAAACTAGGTTTTAAGTGTTTTTCAAGATTCCGTTGATCTTTGTCAAGAACATTGTTCTTTCCAGGTATGTAAGGCTATTCATAGTGTTGGACCAGTTTGTCCTCATGCCCTACATCTCAATTCAGTTAGAAATTGTTACATTTAAAGGATCTATTCATAGTTCTTGATCTATTCATAGTTCTTGATGTTTGAATTCAGTTCTTTAACGAGTTGAGGTTTTGATTTCCTATTTTACATGTGAATCTTATAATGTTGTTCATGCTTAGTATCACATGAACCCAATTGATTTAGTAAAGTGATGTTTTCAAAGAAAATTGCATGAAAGTTCCTCATATATTGATTTTGGGATTAAAAGATAAGTTCATGAGCATACGTTTTAAAAGTGTAAATTTGAACAAAATCCTTGAAAAGAGAATCAAATGTTTTCATATGTACTATTTGACAGTTGAGAAAAAGAAAGAGTATGACTGATGTTTTTGAAAGGTAAAGTAATGTAATAGTCCCTTTCCTCGTAAAGGGTGATTGAGCAAAGTGAAAAGTAAGTAAAGTAATAGCCCTTTCCTTGATTATTTTGGGAGTAGTATCGAGCACCGAGTTGGGTTAGAGTCCATTAAAACTCAAAAGTCCCATAAAACTATGTAGCCAGCATAGGATAGGATAGCACTGATTCTTCATGCGACTCCTCACTGCCTCTGAGAAGGCCTACTAGATGGATCCATAGTTACAATATCATCTTATATCCCCGGCAAGGTATAGGATGGCCCTTGCAACATGGGCGAAACCTTGTATCATTTCTAGGCTCATAGTAATGGTTGTCAGTTAGAGAAACTCCCCACAAGTAAAGTATGTTATTTTCATATAACTTTTATTGTATATTTTATTGTAAAGCTTAAATGGTTTTCACTTCATGTTCATGTATTGATTTAGTTGAGTATTTTCAGTCATTCAGTCCAGTTAATTGTTTTACTCAGCCATATTACATACTTGTACATTCAAATATACTGATATCATTCGACTTGCATCTTTTTATGATGCAGATACAGGTACTTAGGATCCTCAATAGGAGTTCCGTTGCGATCACTTCATCCACTAGTCAGCTTTTAGTAAGGCCTCCTTTGTTCCGGAGGACTCCAGTTTTATAAGTTGTTAGTAGTAGTTCTCTTGAGGAGTCGTGGGTCTTGTCTCGACACTCATCTTTGTACAGTAGAGGCTTCATAGATAGACATTTTTGGAGAGTCTTTCAGTTTCAGATGTTTTATTTAAAACTTATGTTTAATATTCAGTATTTTAAGAGAGTTTTGAAAGTTAATACACTGTTGATTTAGCATTTCTTTCAGTTGGATGCTAGTGTACGCTTGAGTTAGTATTCCATTTGTAGTCAGCCAGGATGAGGGTTCGCTTGGGGACCATCAATGGTTCTCGAGTGCCGGCCACGTCCAGGATGTAGGCTTGGGTCGTGACAATTTCATCTTTAACTCCAACTTCAAAAATTTCAAACAAAGCGAAAAAAATATTTGTAATAATAGGTAGCAACTTGTGTATGGGATCTAATCTATGACACTATGTGACTATCTATTTTTAGATCTTACTCTTTTAGAACAAATTTGATTGTATGTTTGGGGTGAATTAGTTGAGTTGGGTGACTTTATTAATTATTAGATATTGCAAGGTATAAATCATATTTAAATAATTACATTCATACTCTAAATATTCTTTACAGAGAGTACAGTCAAACAAAACTCAAACTCCAACTTCAACTTTGAAAATTTCAAATAAAGTGAATATTTTTTGGATTTTCATGGTCGAATGCCCACAATCTATGTGCTCGTTTTCGGTATGCGAACATTGTTACCATTTTAATGGAAGTTTTGTTACTTTATATTTCAATGGACACTTCTTTAGTTACTCATCAAATCATTTTGCAATTCTCCAAAAATATTCTTTACGAAAAATGCAGCAACCATCAACAAGCGGAGTAGCTCAACAAGGCATCATAAAAAGTCGGATTATTTGGTGTCATCGTTGCAGGACTTGTCATGAGGTGTTCACCTCAAGCGAAGGACTCGCTGGGCACCAATGCAAGCACCGATTTCAAGAAACTTGATATAGGTTCCACATCACAAGTTTTTCTATTCATCTGCTTACCTCTCTACCCTTTACTGTCAGTTGGGTAAACGCAAGTCTACCCCCAACGGTGTTTGGCGGCCATGGAAACTTTACCGTTTCTGTCAAAGAAATCTAGAGGTGCAGGGGTCTCGCAGACTTCCTAGTTTTCCGCAGTTAATTTTTGACATGGGAAGTCTGTGAGTCCACCTTACCACCAGCTTCCTCAAACGGGAATGGTAAAGCGTTCCTGGATGCATAACATCGTTACGGTAGACTTGTGATTACCCAAATGTCGATAGAGAGAAGGAAGGTAAGGAAGGAAGGCAATTAGAAATAACACATCTTTGCTTTCCATTATATTTCTGATATTCCTATCACTTATATATATAGTGTAGAAGTAATGTTCAATCTTGGAAAGTGATTAAACTATCTTAACAATATATTATGTAATCTCATCATTTAAATCTAAGAGAAATGTTCAATCTTGGAAAGTAATTAAATTATTTTAACAAATATGTTATGTATTCTCATCATTTAAATCTAAGAGAAATATTTGATCTTGGAAAGTGATTAAATTATTTTAGCAAATATATTATGTAATCTCATCATTTAAATCTAATATTTATATATATTTAATTCATTTAAATATTATAAATAATGTTCCAAATCTATACATTGCACAAATATTTTTCTTGGTACATTCCTCTTTATTTGTAACCGATTTTTATACAGAGAGAGATAAATAAAATCTTTACTAGGGACATTAAAATTATTTTTACAAACATGTTAAAAATCTCAGTATTTAAATTTAAGATTTATGTGCATTTAATTCATTTAAATACTATCAATAATTTCAAATCTAGATATTGCATAAATATTATTTTTTTGGTACATTACTCTTTATTCATATTCCTATTTTGTTAACTTGATGATGTATATGTCTCCAACTTGTAATCATGTCCTAATTCGTCATTTGGACCTTTATTTGTAAGTGCTTAAACATGCTATGCAATCTCACTATTTAAATCTAAGATTATATGCATTTAATTTATTTCAAATATTACAAATAATGTATCTATACGTATCTGGATGTATTTGAAAGCACCAAAATCTATAAAATTCACAATATTATAAACTAGCATGTATCTAAATAATTAGCACTTAAACTACTGAAATTTTGTAAATTACCCAAAAAGGTCATTTGGGCCAACTTGCGGTAGTCCAACTAAATATTGTAGGCAGGTAAATTTTGGGCCTAAAGGAGCAAGTCAAAGTCGATAATGACAAATTCACTTGGAAAGTAATTTGTCGTGGGTCTTGACCATGAGTACAAGCTTGATCAGTTATGGCTTACAATAACAACAACAAAAAATTCGGTGAAATCCCACTAAATGGAAGAATCAATTTTGGCTTGTGATTAGAAAAGAGTTTTACCTAACTATGCAATTAGGGGTGTACATGGCCGGGTTGATTCAGTTTTTTCAAATGTCAAACCAAGCCATTTGTGTTGGATTTTTCAATTTATAAACCAACCCAAACTAATAAAACTTGGGTTTTCAACCTCGGGTTTTCGGGTTTTTCCAGTATTTCGATAAAGTATTCTTACAAACATATAATTAATTTGTGCCCCAGATATTTTTTTAGTCCTACCAAAATATAATTATCTAAGGTGTTTCTTAAGAAAATAATAAAAAATATGAGATGAGTGATGACACTAAAATAGTCAACAAAAAATAATAATGAAATCGTATAAAAGAAATAGGCAAATTAATAAGTCATAATGAAAATGATCATAATTTAAAAGTACTAAATCGTACTAAAATAAGTCTAATAAGTATTAATTACATGATTAGACAATAAAGAAAAATTAAAATTAGGTTATGTATTATAAATTTCTAAACCAAAATAAAACTAAAAAACAAGTATTCAACAATGTCATTCTTAGTGTTGGATTAATTATTTTGTTAGCATTAGTATTTGATTTTGTAATGACTCGTTTGGTCATTTTTGAAAAGTTTCATAAAATTATTATTTTACCCCTCCCAATATTGACCCCGAGTCATTTTTGAATGAGTTTTGAAATTGGTTTCGAGTTTTGAGTTAAAAGTTGTGAATTATGGGAATTTTGTAAATTTGAAAGGCTAAAGTTGATAAAAGGGACTTTTCAATGTCTTTTGGAGTTTCAAGTGTTGGAATGAAATTATGTCGATTTCTTCAATTTTAGAATGTGGAAATTGGTCTGAAAGAGTTGTCGGTTTCAGATTTGGAGTCTTTTTGAGCATTTGAGGTACGAAGTTAGAAAATTGTGGAATTTCAGCATTTGGGTTGACTTTAATCAATATTCGGGGTTTTTGATGCTCGGATCGGAATTCCAAGAGTTCCATTGAAATTGGGGGATGATTTTAGGCCTAGGTAAGGTCTTTGTTGAATTTTTAAAGGTCTTGCGCTTGTTTTAGCCTTTTTAGGCGTTATGTTCATTTCTTGTGACTTTCATGAATTTTGGGTCAAGGAGGCCTCAGATTCGTATTTTGATGGTTCCACTGAGTCCAAAACGTCGAGTTTAATCAATTTGTACATATGATTTGTGTGTATGTAGTTTCGAATGAATCCCGAGGATTCATTCGATGATTTTGTAGTTGGTTGTATTTGCTGATGTCTATAGGCCTTGCTATTGTGAAGGCTAGCCCGCTTAAGCGACCTTCGTGAAAGAGAAGGAGGCTTTGCTTTAGTAAGAAGCCTCACTTAAGCGAGGTTTGCGTTAGCGATGTTCGCTTAAGTGCATCTATGTATGCTTTGCGAGATCAGAGAGGTTTTAGACTTGCAATTTCGGGGTTTTATCCATTTTTCTTCAATTCTGAGTTTTGGAAAACCTTTGGAGGTGATTTTGAAGAGATTTCTTGTGTTAAATCATTTGGGTAAGCATTTGTGACCCTAAAACTTTATTTTCTTTTTATCATTTATGGATTTTAAAATCAAAACTTGGGATTCTGATTGGCAAATGGCAAGGTTTTTTGAAATGGTTTTCACCAGTGAGTTTCAAATGCCTTGGGTAACGTTTTCAAGTAAATATTTTCAAATTCAAACCTCATTTTTTGAATTGTGTTTTTGAGTTGATTTGGCTCATTTTTCAAAGTGAATGATTTGGGTGTTGTTATTTCCGAAATCTTATTGTGATTACTTGATTTAATTAGATTGTGTGGCTTTGAACATTGCTCGGGAAGGGAAGGCTCAATTCTTGGATTGTCTTTTGATTGAATTGAGGCAAGTGATTTCTAAACCTCGTAAAACTACTACAATAATGAATTTCACTTCATTGTGTGTGTTGGGGAGTAATGGAAATGAAGTGATGGGTCTAATTATTCCACTTGATTGATCTTAATGAATAAAGAAGGGATTAATGAAAAAGGCAACGTGTGTCACAACCCAAATTCATATGTCGTGATCGAACCTATGTTCCCAACCGATAAGTAAGCCAACCTACTAGTTTTACCAATTTAACTAAATAAATAAGGTGAAAAGATAACGACAAATAGAATATCTCATACACTAAGTCTTTGATAAGTATGAAATGTGGAAAGCCAAAATACCATCCCAAGATTTGGTGTCATAAGTACAAGAGCTTCTAAAATACGGTACAAGTCTGAAACTAATGACAAGTCTGATATAAGAAGTATCATGTCGGATTACTAAATAATAGAATAAATAAATACATAGAGAAAGGTGTGGGCCACGGAATAGCCAAGCAACTCACCACAACTTCAAGATAATCCAAGTTCGGACTCAGAAAGCTCCACAAGATGCGCTTATATTCGAAATCAGATCTGCACCACAAAAGAGTGGAACAGGTGTAGTGTGAGTACGAAACAACGTGTACCCAGTATATCTCATAGATCGACAACGAAGAAGTAGTGACAGGAGTACATATAAAAAAAATCATCCTTTTATTTATACAAGTCTACATTATACTTATCACTCAAGTTTCATCAAATAAGAGTAATCAATATCACGTAATGTCCAACCACCAACAAAGCACATAATCAACAAGAATGAAGGATGCAATGAGATGCAACGCAATGTGACACCATGAAATGATATACCTCAGATGTCAAGTACTCTCTTAACCGTATTTATACGATACTTCTTGAAAATACATCGAGAGTCCGTGACCCATGGGGGACTTGCGTGGTCCATCTACTGACAAAGACGATCTCCACGTGTCTGTGTAGACTATCTCAACGCACTATCATAAAATCAAAAGAAATTTCCAGTACGGACGATCTCCACGTGCCCAACTTATAATCATAATATCTCACAATCCCAGCAGGGACGATCTCCACGTGCCCAACTTATATCAATCTCATGTCAATGCTTGTGTACAATAGGATTTCAATAAATGAGGATGATGATGCATCTCAATCGATCAAATATAGGTATGATATATAATTGTTACGACCCGAGCCTACACCCTGGACGTGACCGGCACTCAAGAGCCATTGTTGGTCTCCAAGCGAACCCTCATCCTAGCTGTCTACAAGCGAAAGGCTAACTCTAGCATATACAAGCATCAAACTGAAAGATATGCTAAATCAACAGTGTCTTTAAATCTCAAAACTCTCTAAATATACTAAGTATGAACATAGTTTTAAATAAAACATCTGAAACTGATAGACTCTCCAAAATTGTCTATCTATGAAGCCTCTACAATGTATAGACGAGTGTCGGTACAAGACCCACGACTACTCAAAATTCTACTAATACCAATAACTCATAACACTAAAGTCCTCTGTAAGCAAGGAGACCTCACTCGAAAGCTGACGAGCGGATGAAGTGATCTTAATGGACTCTTGTTGAGGATCTTAAGTACCTGTATCTGCATCATAAAAGATGCAGGTCGAATGCCATTAGTACATGGAATGTACGAGTATGTAATATAGCTGAATAACAAATAATTGAACTGAAACTCTGACAGTAAATCAATTGAAATATAATATAAATCATGATGGAAAAATCATTTAAACTCTTATCAAAAGAATGCAATAATAGCATATACTGAACTAACTAGACTGAAAGAAATACTCAACTCAATGTAAAACATTTTTAGAGATTAAATCCTTTAAAGCTTCATAAATAAAAGATATAACTCAAGGATGTATATTAAATTATAATAAATTATTCTTTACTCTTATTTGGGAGATTCTCTAACCGACAACCATCACTATGAGCTACGTGATGATATAGTATCTCGCCCACGCTGCCAGAACTATCCTATACCTTGTCGGGGTATAGAAAACCTCAACTAAGTGGATCCACTAAGCTCTACCCGAAGGTACTAAGGATTCATCTAAAAAGTATAATCCTGTACCCATGTTGGTTACATGGTTTATGGAGGCTGTGAGTTGTTTGAACTCTCCCTTATATCGGTACTCAATACTACTCCCAATAATATACTCATGCTCAATGTTTAAAAATATTCTCTTTTCTCAATTTGAGGTAATTACTCAAAAGATCCTCTTAAAAGAGGTAACTGCTCTGAAGTATCTCTGTACTCATAACTCATTTAGAAAGCAAAGTTTCTCTTTTCTCAATTTAAAACTATTATCTTTGGGAATTACTTAGTTCCTTATACCTTCCTCAAAACTCATCTTTTACTCTTTCTCAAAATCAATTTTAAAAACAAAGCGTTTGTTCTAAAAAGATTCTCAAACTCATCTTTACTTTCTCAAAACTCAGTTTAAGATCATTGTTGGTTAACAAGGGTTCTCAATAATAACTCAAAATTCTTCTTGAACTTTTTCTTTTAAACTCACTTTACTTTTGAATGTAAACCAAGACATGTGATTAGAACATATAGGAAATCTCAAAGGTGAATGGAGCTTTTAGGAGTTAATACTAAGAAGGGAACGTAGTCACGACTCAAAGGAACACGTTCAGAATGAAACACGGAAGGAAAAGGGACCAGGCGATCCTGCCGTACTGTTGGCGCGACGCCCCAGGGCCTAGACTTCAGAAGTCAAGCCTTGGCACACTACTAGCACGTCGGCCCAGGGCCTGAACTACTGATGTCAGGCCTTGGCGCGCTCCCCAGAAAATTCGATGAATTGTTCTACTCAATTTAGGGTCCTAACCCGTCTAGAATTGAGTAATTCCTTCTAAACTCTTCTTGACTCTCAAACCAATACAAATTCATAGAAATTTCATACAATCCCTTTCAAGAATCACAACTCATACTTAAGATCCCCAGCCCAAGAAACTCAAAACTGTCATTGTTAAAGAATGAAACTAAAATCAAGAACTACTCAAGAATCTCTTAACATAGTGATTTCACGAACGAATTCATGGATGAATTAGATGTATGGTGTGAGGAAGAACAAGTCCAACACTATGAGAAGCCTTACATACCTGTAAAGAATGATCTTCTTGGCGAAAACCACATTTCTTGAAGAATGCTTGAACTTATCCCTTTTTCTCCTCTTAAAACCTCACTCTAAATCCGTAAGTGTTTAGGAACATGAATAGGTTATTTAGAATCTGATTAGACCTTTAATTAGGTCAGTAAAAATGTGTTAAGCCTAGTAGGAAAAGGAAAAGACTAAAAATACCTTTTTCTAAAATGAATGAGATGCCTTAAATAGAGAGGCTTCACTCAAACAAGCATAACGTTTTACTTAGAGCTCAAAATTTAGCAAAATTTGTGGCGATGGAGAGAGGACTCAAAGACCTTCGATATGATAGCTTATGGGCCACCTAATTATTTATGTGCTAAAATATATGGTCATTTGAATTTGACCCAAAACTAAAAACTGATGGGTGACTTGTACAAATCCTTTATTTAGCTCTTTCGAAGTCCGAGGTGTTACAATAATCACCTCAACTATCACAAATATACGGGTTCAATAAAGAAATACAATTACAAAAAAAAAAAATTAAGTCAATAATACATCAGTTAATGCCTATATGCTTTGGTATTTTTGGATTACAATCTGTCATTCTATAGTAATAGACTTTCTCTTTATAACTTTGATACTCGTACCAATGCCCATCACACCATTGGTACGAGACCCCCATCTTTCGCCCTTACCCATTGTCTATTCCATTTTAATCTTTAATTAGAAAAACATCCTTCAACGAAGTCTGAAAGTTTTAACATACCTTGAATGCTTAACACGTGTCACCAATCCTCAAGTATTTGTATTTTCCTTTCGTAAAGCTTTCGTATGTTCCCAATCTATCAATTATACATTATTCGTAAGTAAACAAGTACATAAACATTCATATTATTGTACTTCTATTGCGGATAAATAACTATAACACATAAAGGTAGATGACAGTACTCCAAATGATATTTAGGAACTAAAGTATATTAAAGAATTTCCTCCCATCCTGAAGCTACGGACTTCACAGAAACAAGGAGAAAAAGTCATGGCTGCATCAAATTGTTGATATAACACTATAACCCTCCCCAATAATTAGCCCATAATTCCCTTATTATATACCCTCAATTATTAGCCGTCCTTGTGACATGATAATCCACTCAACAAACACCTTAGAAATTTCTTAATTGTTCTTAGATTCTAAGATCAATTCATTAGTGTAGGAATGATTTTGGATATTAATTAAGGTCACTAGAATCCCCTAGAATAAAGTTGAGTTGAAAGCTTCACTACCGAATAAGTTTTGACCTAAGATTCTACTTAAGTCAACTTCAAACAATCATATCTCTCAGAACATAATGAATCAGGTGGCCCATGACCTATCAAATTAAAGGTCTTTGAGTCCTCTTTCCAACGCCACCGAGTTTGCTTTATTTTGAGCTCGAATAAAGAGATATGCCCATTTTAGTGAGCCTCCCTCTTAATAAACCTTGTCAGTTTTTCTAGAAGGGTAGTTTGGTCTTTTCCCGCCCCTTCTAAGCCTAAGCCACATTTTTTCTTCAACTAATTAAGGGTCTAAACAGAGTTAAAACATCTTTTTACGTTCTTTAATATTTAGAAGAATTAGAGCAAGGTTCCAAGAGGAGAAAAATCTAGGGTTCAAGCGTTTTTCAAGTTTTCATCAATTTCACCAAGAACCTTTGTTCTTTCCAGGTATGTAAGGCTATCATAGTATTGGACTAGTTCATCCTCACGCCTTACGTCTCAATACGGTTAGAAATCATCACATCTAAAGGATCCATTCGTAGTTCTTGATAATTGAATTCAGTTCTTTAACAGTTGAGGTTTTGATTCTTTTGTTTTGTGAATCTTGTAATGTTGCATGCTTAGTATCACATGAACCCTATTGATAGAGTAAATTTATGTTTTCAAAAGGAATTATACGAAAGTTCTCATGTGTTGATTTTGGGTTTGAAAAACAAGTAGAGTTTAGGAACAATTTCCCAATTCAAAACTAATTTGGAGTCCTAATTTAACATGAAAATTCATCGGGGATGCTGGGGAAGGATGGGTGGCGTGCGCCAACAGTACGCCAAGGATCACTGGGCCTATTTCTCCTTTGTTTCATCGGGGTGTGTTCCTTTAATTTGTGGTTACGCTTCCGTTCTCTGTATTAGCTCCTATAGACTCCATTTACCTTTAAAAATTCATGCATTATCCTACTTTCATGTCTTAATGCACTTTCACAACTATAGTGAGTTCAAGAGAAAAGTTCAAGAGCTTTAATTGAGTTATTATTGAGAATCCTTTCTAATCAACAATGATCTTAAAATTGAGTTTTTGAGAAAGGAAAGAGAAGTTTGAGAAAGTGTTTTAACCAAGATTTGAGCAAGAGTATAAGGGAACTAAGTATTTCCCAAATGTTTCATTTTTACATGAAGAAAGAGAGTATTATTTTGAGCAAAGTAAAAGAGTTTCACAAAGATTGTGTACAGAGCAATTACCTCTTAAAGAGGCCCTTTTGAGTAATTATCTCAACCCAGAGAAAGTATTTTTACATTGAACAAAGAGAAACTTTGTTTTCTAAATGAGTAATGAGTTTAGAGATATTTCAGAGCATATACCTCTTTTAAGAGGATAGTTTGAGAAATTATCTCAAACCCGAGAAAGAGTATGTTCTATACATTTGAGCATGAGTATATATATTGTTGGGAGTACTATTAAGCACCGATATGGAGATGAGTTTAGACAACTCAAAATCCTCATAAATCATGTCTTGCCAACATGGGTACAGGATCATACTTTTTAAATGAATCCTTATTGCTTAGTGGATCAACTTAGTTGAGAGGTGATATACCCTGGCACGGTTCAAGACAGTTCTGGCAACGTGGGCGAGACGTTGTATCATCACGTAGCTCATAGTGATGGTTGTCGATTAGAGAATCCCCCAAATAAGAGTAAAGAGTAATTTATTGTATTTTTATATACATCCTTGAATTACTATCTTTTATTTATAAAACTTTAAATATTTCATCTCTTATTATTGCTTTGTATTGAGTTGAGCTGAGGTGAGTATTCTCCCAGCCTTATCAGTTCAGTTATTATTTTATTCAGCCTTATTACATACTTGCACATTCAATGTACTTATATCATTCGACCTGTATCTTTTATGATGCAGATACAGGTGTTCAAGATCATCAACAGGCATTTCATTGAGATCACTTTGTGCTTCAGATAGCTTTGGTGAGCCTCCTTGCTTTTCAAAGGATTTTACATTTAGGTTTCCTGTTATTGTTGAGTTGTCGTGGATCTTATCCCGACATCTATCCTTGTATTAGAGGTTTAATAGATAGTTAGAGTTGATGAGTCTCTCAGTATGTTCCTTTCAGTTTTGAGACCTTGAAAACTATTACTTATACTTTATTAAGTTTTTTAAGAACTTTAATTGAATTGAGTGAATTATGCATTTAAAGTTCCTATTTGCTTGAGTAAGTCTTTCGCTAAGTAGTCAGCCAGGCCAAGGGTTCGCTTGGGGACCAACAATGATTCTCGAGTGCTGGCCACGTCCAGGGTGTATGCTCCGGGCATGACAAACTTTGTATTAGAGCACAGAGTTCAAGTGTCATAGGGTGTCTATGAAGCCATGTTAAGTGGGATCTTATTTATGGTTGTGAGGGCCCCACTTCTATTAATGAGGGACTACATACATTTAAGAAAAGTTTCCTTTCTTTCATACTCTAAATCGTGCAATAGAATTGTGTTATAAGGAACTTATTCATACTCGTACATTTCTTAAATCCATTCGACTACCCTGCATACTCAAGGTGGTTGAAATAGCAATTTCCATATCCTTACCGATCATTTCTTCTCTCAAATAAAGTCTTGAAAAGTCATGAGACTGCAGAGGGGTTTGAGAGAAGCCTGTGAGTGTGCTTAGTTGTTTGATTTGAAAGAATGCACTCTTACATATATGAATTTGCGTTTGAGCTTAAAACGAGATGTACTTCCAGACTCTCTTCTCTAAGCCTTGTTTCAGGTGATAACCTTTAATAGGGAAGTATGTTGTAGAGCTTGGATAGCCTTTTCACCTGAAAATATAGTATGAGTTGTGATGTTATGAGCTAGTAGTAGTTGAACTACCTAGAGTTAGAAGTATGCATTTAGAAGTGTAGTAACCTTAGAAATGGAGATAGTCATTGAGTAGAGTATGTAAGTTGTATCCACGTACCTAGTAAGTTATTAATGAGGAGTTTTCCGTTATGGGTAGACTAAAAAGTGATAAGTTTGTGTAGATTTCATGATAGAAGGTAGAGTAATAGTTACTAGTCAGGATGGGTTAGAGAATACTTTAATCAGAAAGGAGTCTATGTCGATGTGCCATTGTGTTAGTGAAGACCAAGTATAGGTGTTGAATAAAAGATCAGAGTAGTCATAAAGTGATAGATCTAAGCTAGGATTATGATTTGTAAGGGAGAGCCCCATGGTATTAAGAGGATAATAGAACTAATTAAGTAATGATGTATAGTGAATGGGTAAATAGTACTTAAGTTGTAAAAGGGAATGTGACGGTAATTTGTAAATAGGTAGATTGGGAGATAAAGATTTATTACTTGTCATGGGGTCTTAGTGGGTGAATGTTTCTTAATTTTATGTAGTAGTTATAAGTTAGTATAGTATGTGAGCAAGTATATTGATATCCGTGTGTAGTACTAGACACTCATCTTGAATTTGAGATGAGTGTCGTGATAAAAAGGATGACAACATGAGGGCGATGATGTTAGTTTAGAGATCTGATCTAGTAGGTTTGACATAAATTAAGTGAGGAACTAAGGTGTTAATTTTCGATAAATGTGAGTGGTGCAAGTGTGGTATTATGACTCTTAGATGAGAGCAATGAAGTGTGGTTAATTCATTAGATTAGCAAGAGCATTAAGAGGAGTACCCAAGATCGTATGTAGTCAGACGAGGTTCTAATTAAGTTTATGATCTTTCATGTGTGCCTAGATTGCATATTTGAGTTGTAAATGTGGTGTAGGTTGGTGTAAGCATTATTTGTTAGCCTTAAGAGTTTGGTCGAATGGATCATATATAACTAGTTATGAGCCTCTTAAATATAGCTCAAGTTTCC
This sequence comes from Solanum appendiculatum, assembly GCA_018342035.1. Taxonomy (NCBI): domain Eukaryota; kingdom Viridiplantae; phylum Streptophyta; class Magnoliopsida; order Solanales; family Solanaceae; genus Solanum; species Solanum appendiculatum. The sequence goes on along the minus strand of JAGDQO010000806.1, from coordinate 547,846 downwards.
TCCAGTTAGGTAGATATGAAACTATGCGGCATTAGTAGACTAAGAAGGAGAAGTCAGGCTATTAAGAGTTAGGTTAAGTGATTTTATAAGCCAAAGGGGGTAGAAATTATAGAAAAACTCCTATAGAAGCAGGAAGAGTTAAAAAAAGCAACTTAGAAAGAAGTTTAAGAAGGAATCTTATTTGCACGTGAAGAGTTCTGTAGACACGGGACTAGCATGTCCCGAGTATTAGAGTAAAACAAATGTAGACTAGTTTAGAGATGATGGAATAGATTCATAGATTTAAAGTGTTGGCTTCAGACCTAAGGGGGAGATGATAAAATGAGAAACCAAGTCCAGTATTAAAAATCAGATAGTGATGTGTTCAGGAAGAGTTAAAGTGGTATATCAATCCATTCATACTCTAGTGTATTCCTTAAAGTTCAGTCGTTACAACATCATGTTGATGTTTCTAATATCAGAATTATATCTATGACCTATGCTCATACATTTAAGATAGATTCACATCTATGCTCAATTCCCAAAATAAGGGGCGAAGAATTTAGCCCATTGATCTCAACCTTACTCCATAAAGTTATGAATATCAGCCTCATAATATGAACCTATTCATATAAGCACTCATGTCTCATAGTATGCTCAATCTTACAAATTCATGATTTACTCTCAATGGCTAGGAACATAATGTTACGTCATTCATATTCTTACATTAGATTTCTCGAATGAATCGTGCTTATGATCTTTCGCTCTAAGCTTTTTTAGTGATCCCTTTTTAATTGTGTTAGTGATGGTGATGATGAGTAGTATTCCTAAAGAGCAGGGTGGAAAGTGTTGCTAAACTTGAAAGTTATCAGTCTATCGCTTAAGGTATAGTAGTTCTATTCTTACTTTGTACCCAGATATCCTTGTTTCATGTCAAATAATTTTAGATAGAGTGTGACTATGTTCAAACTGATATCGTTCATGACTTATGTGCTCTAGTTAAATTTCAAAACTATTAGTATCAATTAGTTCCACCTATGTTATTAGGCAAGCTCATAAGTCAAGAGAGGTAGCGAGAGTAACTATTTTCCCCTCCATTCTTAGTTTAACCATCATTCGAGGATGAATGATCCCAAGGGATAGATACTGTAACACCCCAAAAATTTCTAAGCTAAGACCCGAACCATTCTTGAATTGGGTATAAGGTCGTACCGAGTGATTCTTAACTTTTCTTAGATTCTAAGGTCAATTCAGTAATGTGGGAATGATTTTGGATATCAATTAAGGTCCCTAGAATCCCCTAGCACAAAGTTGAGTTGAAAAATTTCCTATCGAGTAAGTTTTGACCGAAGATTCTACTTAAGTCAATTTCAAACAATTATATCTCTCAGAACATAATGAATTAGGTGGTTCATGACCTATTAAATTAAAGGTCTTTGAGTCCTCTTTCCAACGCCATTGAGTTTGCTTTATTTCGAGTTCAGAGTAAAGAGATATGCCCGTTTTAGTGAACCTCCCTCTTAAGGAACCTCGTCAGTTTTTGTAAAAGGGTAGTTTGGTCTTTTCCCAGTCCTTCTAAACCTAAGGAACGTTTTTTATTCACCTATTAAAGGGTCTAAACAGTGTTACAACATGTTTTCACGTTCTTTAACACTTAGAAGAATTAGAGCAAGGTTCCAAGAGGAGAAAAAGCTAGGGTTCAAGTGTTCTTCAAGTTTTCATCGATTTCGCCAAGAACCTTTGTTCTTTCCAGTTATGTAAGGCTATCATATTATTGGACTAGTTCGTCCTCACGCCCTACATCTCAATTCGGTCAGAAATTGTCACATCTAAAGGTCTATTCGTAGTTCTTGATAATTGAATTCTGTGCTTTAACAGCAGAAGTTTTGATTCTTTTGTTTTGTGAATCTTATAATGTTGTTCATACTTAGTATCACATGAGCCCTATTGTTGGAGTAAAGAAATTATGTGAAAGTTCTCATGTATTAATTTTGAGTTTGAAAAACAAGTAGAGTTTAGGAGCAATTTCCTAATTCTAAATAATTTGGGGTCCTAATGTAACTTGAAAATTCATCAGGGATGCTGGGAAGGCCCCAAGGCGACGCGCCAGTATTGCGCCAAGCTTGACCTTTAGTAGTTCAAACCCTAGGGTGGCGTGCCAATAGTGTGCCTAGACATGACTTCTGAAATTCAAGGCCTGACGCCCCACGCTAACAGTACGCCAAGGATCGCTGCGCCGATTTCTCCTTTGTTTCATCGGGGCGTGTTCCTTTAAGTTGTGGCTATACTTCCCTTCTCTGTATTAGCTCCTATAGGCTCCATTTACCTATAAAATTAATGCATTATCCTACTCTCATGTCTTAATGCGCTTTCACAACTAAAGTGAGCTTAAGAGAAAAGTTCAAGAGCTTTTATTGAGTTATTATTGAGAATCCTTTCTAATTAACAATGATCTTAAACTGAGTTTTTGAGGAAGTAAAGAGAAGTTTGAGAAAGAGTTTTAACCAATATTTGAACAAGATTATAAGGAAACTAAGTATTTCCCAAATGTTTCATTTTTACATAAGAAAGAGAGTATTATTTTGAAAAAAGTAAAAGAGTTTCAGAAAGATTGAGTACAGAGCAGTTGCCTTTTAAAGAGGCCCTTTTGAGTAATTATCTTAACCCAGAGAAAGTATTTTTACATTGAACAAAGAGAAACCTTGTTTTCTAAATGAGCAATGAGTTTAGAGATATTTCAAGGCAATTACATCTTTTAAGAGGATAGTTTGAGCAATTATCTGAAACCAAAAAAAGAGTATGTTTTATACATTTGAGCATGAGTGTATATATTATTGAGAGCAGTATTGAGCACTGATATAGGGATGAGTTCAAACAACTTAAAATCCTCAAAAACCATGTCTTGCCAACATGGGTATGGGATCATACTTTTTAGATGAATCCTTATTGCTTAACGGATCCACTTAGTTGAAAGGTTCTATGCCTTGGCACGATATAGGACAGTTCTGGCAGCGTGGAAGAGACGCTGTATAATCACGTAGCTTATAGTAATGGTTGTCAGTTAGAGAATCTCACAAATAAGAGTAAAGAGTAATTTATTATATTTTTATATACATCCTTGAGTTAGTATCTTATATTTATGAAGCTTTAAATATGTCGTCTCTTATTATTGCTTTGTATTGAGTTGATTTGAGGTGAGTATTCTCCCAGCCTTATCAGTTCAGTTATTATTTTATTCAGCCTTATTACATACTCGTGCATTCAATGTAATGATGTCATTCGACCTGCATCTTTTATGATACAGATACAAGTGTTCAGGATCATCAACAAGTGTTTTGTTGAGATCATTTTGTGCTTCAGATAGCTTTGGTGAGCCTCCTTGCTTTTCGGAGGATTTCACATTTAGTTTTTCTGTTATTATTGAGTTGTCGTGGGTCTTGTCCCGACATCTATCCTAGTATTAGAAGCTTCATAGATAGTTAAAGTTGATGAGTCTCTCAGTATGTTCCTTTCAGTTTTGAGACCTTGAAAACTATTACTTTTACTTTATTAATTATTTCAAGAATTTTAATTGAATTGAGTTAATTATGCATTTAAAGTTCCTATTTGCTTGAGTAAGTCTTCCGCTAAGTAGTCAGCTTGGCCAAGGGTTCGCTTGGGGACCGACAATGGTTCTCGAGTGTCGGCCACAGTCAGGGTGTAGGCTCGGGGTGTGACAATTGATATGATATAAAGCCGAAGGGAAATGGTTTCGGCTAGTGATATGATATAAATTCGAAAAGAAATAGTTCCGGCTAGTGATATCGTGAAGAAGGAAAATGGTTCCGGCAAGAGTTTGACCATTGTGATTTGATGCATTTTGACACTCTTGATTGATCTACTTGAGATTTATAATTGATCTACTTGGTATGTGTAAATGACCTACTTGATATGTGTGAATGAGTTACTTGATACATGTGATTGATATACTTGAAACTTATTGGTTATTGAAGTGTGACTGTTGGTTTGTGAGTATTAAGCCTTGTGATCCGTGTATTGTAAAACTGTTAGGTTGGGCTAATTCTATGCATGTTATAGTTTGAGGAGGTTCAATTGGGTTGAAAGGAGTACCCGTATTCTAGACTAGTTTTGCTTTATTTAGTAGGTTGCTTGTTGAGTACTTTTTTGTTTGGTACTCACACCTTGCTTGTACACCTGTGTATGTTTCGGGCTTGGATCCGTGTGATTACTCTTCTTCTATTTCTGAGGCTTTCGAAGGACTTTGAGAGATAGTTGTTTGTCATCCCGAGGGGCCCTCTTGTTCCTTATTCTATGCTTTGTTCTATTCTAGAGACAAAGACATTGAGACTTGTACTTATCTTTCAATTATGTATTTACATTAGTGGCTTGTACATATGACAAGCAGGTTTTGAGGTTATATTATAATGACTAAGTTTTCTGTTCTTATGTTATTCTTGTCTTACTTTTGACATTTCTTTCGTATTATTGGGTTTGAGGTTGACTTGTCTTGGTGGGACAGTCAAGTGACATCACGTTCACTTTTGGGTCGTGACAGATATGATTTTGATTTGGGTTTTATTAGAGTTACTAATATCTATGGACTATAACCTTTAGTAGAGCTATCAAAAGGAAGAAAGTCTAGCCTAGGATTAAGACAAATGGCAGCCGAAAAGAAAGGACATGTGGTAGTTTAAGGCAAGAATTAGTTAGTTTGGTAATAATCAGTTAGTAGTTTTTAATTTGAATTTAAAAAATCAAATATCTGCATTTTTTTAATTATAAATTGAGAAGTTACCTATTGTTAATATAACTCTTATTTTTCATTTCAATTTTATTTTTTACAAAAATAAGCAAATACGTGCAGTTACTTTTGAAATCAACCTCCTTGAAATGGTAAAATTCATTATTTACATGTTTTATTTACATAATTATTTGAGAAAAAAGGGAAATCGTGCATTTACTTAACTTATGGAATCAACTTCCTGTGAAATCAGTAAAAATCTTTTGCTACATAATTTCTTCTATATTATTATTATTACAAAATAATCAAAAATCGTAAAATCAAGAGAAAAAAAGTTGTTTGCACGCACTTGCACATACACGCGCGCGTGCACACACACAAACACACTTGTACATTCAATGATCCTAAGTACCTGAATCTGCACCATGAAATCATGTAGGTCGAATGACATCAGTACATTGAATGTATGAGTATGTAATTGTGCTAAATAAAACAAATAACTGAACTAAAAGGCTGAAAGTAGCTCAATTGAAATATAGTATAAATCATGATGAGATCATTTAAGCTCTTACTGTAGGAATGCAATAATGGTAAATACTGAACTGAAATGTACATATAAAAATATACTTTACCTTACTAGGGAGTTTCTCTAACCGACAATCATCACTATGAGCCTTATTATGTTACAAGGTCTTACCCACATTGCCAGATCCGCCCTATACCTTGTCGGAGTATATAGCGCAACTGAACTGCTGGATCCACTAAAAAGGCCTTCTTAAGGCAATGAGGAGTCGTCCGAATGTCGGTATGATCCTATCCTACGTTGGCTACGTAGTTTATGGTATTTGAGTTGTCTGAACTCTTAACACATATCGGTGCTCAATACTACTCCCAAAAATATACATATAACTGAAATGCTCACGTACAATATTTTCTGAGTTGAGATAATTTCTCAAAAACTTCTATAAGAAGTGACTAAAGTTGTACTAAGTACTTCTGAATTACTCTGAAAAATCTCTGTACTTTTTTGAAAATAGTATTCTCTTTTCAAGGTAAAAATGACACTTTCGGAACCACTCAAGTCCCCTTAAATTCTCTTTGAAAATCATGCTCAAACTTTTCTGTTAAACTATCTTTAGTTTACAAAATCAATGTATGGAACTTAATAATTCAAAATGATTTTAGCAAGATTCAATATATATGATTCATGTGGAATGACAAGCATGAACAATAATTCAAGAAGTTCAATGCATAAAGTATCAAAATCTCATAAAGTAGGAATTTCATAAAACTGATGGTAGAACCCTAGATTCAACTTACTACTAACTGAATTTAGATGTAGGGCGTGATGACAAACTACTCTAACACTATGAATAACCTTACATATCTGGAAGAACAAAGTTCTTGAAGAATCTTGAAGAAGAACTCGATTGGAAGACTTGAAACCCTAATTTGATGAAGAACGATCAAGAAAACTTTTCTTGAGATTCTTGAATTAGTTTCTTGAAAACTCTATGGCTAAGAATTATGATTTGTATTATTCATCCATAATTGTATGAATGAATTTGAGTTGAAAAGAATGGAATTCTTGGAGAAAGACTTACCTTGAAGAAGAATTTTGAAAAAGATTGAAAAAATCTTGAATTGAAGTCATATGTTTTGATTTTTCCTTAGGGTTTTGCCTTAGGGTTTGAGAGAGAAGAGAATGGAGGATTAAGAGATGAAAATCTGATTGTCTTGGGCCTTTTATTAGTCAAAAAATTCATTTAGGATTTTCTTAGAGGCAAAAAGACAGAAATGACCCTTTTTAATGTTTTCCCATCGGCTAATTCGTCACTGCACTATATTAGGTTACTAAAATGATCATAACATTTTACTTGGAACTCGGATTGACGCAAAATTGGTGAAGTTGGAAAACAGATTCAAATACCTTTAATTTGATAGGTTATGGGCCACATAATGCTCTATATTCTAAGAGATATGGTCATTTGAAGTTGACCCAAGTAGAATCTTATTTTAAAACTTAATTGGTAAGGAAACTTTCAACTCAACTTCGTGCTAGGGAATTCTAGTGACCTTAATTCATATCCAAAATCATTCTCACACTAACGAATTGACCTTAATACCTAAGAACAATAAAGAATCACTCGGTACGACCTTATACACAAATGAAGAATAGTTCGGATCTTAACTTAGAAAATTTTGGGGTGTTACAATGTTAACATTCATTGATGATTTTTCCAGGTATGTGTGGATTTATTTTTTAAAGGAGAAGTCTGAGGCCTTTTCAAAATTCAAAGAATTCAAAAAAAAATGCTGAAGGAGAAGTTGGTAAGAAAATTCTTTGCTTGGGAATTGAGAATGGTGGGGAATATACCTCACATGAATTTTCTGAATTCCTTGGAAAGTGTCAAATACGCCATCAGTTCACATGTCCAAATATGCCACAACACAATGGCATAGTAGAAAGGAAGGATAGACACCTAGCAGAAGTCTGTCATAGCCTGCTTCATGCAAAAACTATCCCGGGACAATTTTGGGCAGAAGCTATGAAGACTGCAGCTTTTGTGATCAATAGACTTGCTCAACAAATGTTATATTTTCTTTCACCTTTTGAGAAGTTGTGGAACATGAAACCCTATGTTAGTTATTTTCGTGTTTTCAAATGTGTATGCTGTGTATTTATACCTAATCATTTGCGTCGCAAGATGGACAAAAGGTTGTTAGGTGTATCTTTGTAGGGTATGACAGGCAACGAAAAGGGTTGCGATGTTGTGATCCAACAACAGGAAAGTGCTACACTTCTCAAAATGTGATATTTATGAAGCTTCTTCCTGGTGGTCTTCAAATAAGGAATTGCTGCCCGATTTAGATGTCTTCAAAGATGTGTTGGACTCTTCTCATAGCTAGTTGAGTCTAGATAGAGCTGAAGGTGAAGCTAATGAAGACAATGCTGATGAAGACGTGACTCAAAATCCTTGGCAAACTGGTATGTACCAACAACCAGGTGAAGAAGGTGAGCTAATTGGAGCAGATTCACCAACTTCACTGAGAAGGTCAACAAGGATCAGAAAGCAAAATTCCAAGTTTTTCAATACTTCCATTGTAGAAGACAAAAATGAAAAGGAACCACAAACTTTTGAGGAAGCATTCCAGAATCCAAAGTGGATTAAAGCTATGGAGGAGGAAATTGTTGCGCTACAGCTGAATCAAATGTGGAAGCTCGTAAAAAAACAAGGGATGTCAAAGTTATTTCTTGCAAATGGATTTACAAGATAAAGCATCACACAAATGGATCAATTGAAAGGTGCAAAGCTCGTCTTGTAGCTCAGGGTTTTTCTCAACTATATGGACTAGACTATGATGAAACATTTAGTCCAGTAGCGAAGCTTACTACTGTCTGAGTTTTACTTGCACTTGCAGCTAGTAAAGATTGGAACCTATGACAGATGGATGTAAAGAATGCCTTCTTGCACGGAGAGTTGGATGGAGAGATCTACATGTGTCAACCAATGGGTTATCAGAGTCAAGATCATCCCGAGTATGTGTGTAAGCTTCGAAAGGCGCTCTATGGATTAAAGCAAGTGCCATGGGCGTGGTATGGTAAGATTTCTAAATCTCTTACTTATAGTGGTTTTTTGGTAACACCGTCAGATTCCAGCCTTGTAACACCTCAGACTTCAAAAGAGCTAAATAGAGGTTCGTAGAAGTCTCCCATCAATTTTAGTTTTCGGTCAAATTCAAAAAATCCATATCTTTTAGAACATAAAGCATTAGGTGGCCCATGAGCTATCAAATCAAATGTCTTATAGTTCTCTTTCCAATGCTGCTTAGTTTGCTAAATTTTGAGCTCGGAGTAAAAAGTTATGCCCATTTGAGTGAAGCATCTCGATTTAAGACACTTCATTCGTTTTAGAAAAGGGTATTTTGCTCTTTTCCTTTTTTTCACTAGGCTTAAAACATTTTTCCTGACCCACTTAAGGGTCTAATCAGATTCTAAATCACCTATTCACGTTCCTAAACACTTAGGGATTTAGAGCGAGGTTTCAAGAGGAGAAAAAAGGCTAAGTTCAAGCATTTTTCAAGATTTGTGGAATTCACCAAGAGCTTCATTCTTTCCAGGTATGTAAGGCTTCTCGCTGTGTTGGAATTGTTCATCCTCATGCCATACATCTAAATCATCCATGAAATCGTTATGTTAAGAGATTCTTGAGTAGTTCTTGATTTTAGTTTCATCTTTAACAATGGAGGTTTTGAGTTTCTGGGGTTAAGGATCTTGAGTATGGGTTGGGATTCTTTAAAGGGATTATATGAAAATTTTCATGTATTCTTGTTGGGTTTGAGAATCAAAAAAGGTTTAGGAGAAATTTCCCAATTTTAAACAAATTTGAAGCGTGATTTTACCAAAAATATTTATCCAGGTCGCTGGGGAAGGGTTTGAGCGGTGTGCCAGCATAACGCCAGGAGGCCTGGGGAGCGCGCCTGCAGTGCGCCCCAAGCCAACCTATGAAGTTTGAGGCCTAGTGCCCCACGCTAGCAATATGCTAGGGGTTGCCAGGGCCTATTTCCCATTTTCTCCCCATGCTTCTTTCCGAACATGTTCCTTTGAATCGTGACTATGTTCTTTTCTTTGTATTAGCTTCTAAAGTATCCATTAATCCTTGAGAGATCCTACATATCCTAATCACATGTCTTAATTTACATTCCAAACTAAAGTAAGTTTAAGAGGAAAGTTCAAGAGGTCTTTTTGAGTCATTTTGAGAATTCTTTTGTAATTAATAATGGTTTTGAACTAAGTCTTGAGAAAATAAATATGAGAATGAGAAGAGTTGTATTCATGATTGAAAAAGAGTATAAGGGAACTAAGTATTCCCAAATGTAGCACTTTTACATTTAAAAGAGAGAAACATTGATTTCTAAATGAGTTTATAAGTTCAGAGATGTTTCAGAGTTTTACCACTTTTAAGAGGATCATTTGAGTAATTACCTCAAAATAGAGAAAGATTATGTGTTTACACATTTGAGTATGAGTATATATTATTGGGATTAGTATTGAGCACCGATATAGAGATGAGTTCAGACAACTCAAATTCCTCATAAACCATGTATGCCAACATGGGTAAAGGATTCATACTTTTTAGATGATTTCCTTATGCCTTAGGGTAGAGCTTAGTAGATCCACTTAGTTGAGGTTGTTCTATACCCTGGAAAGATATAGGACAATTCTGGTAGCATGGGCGAGACACTATAGCATCACCTAGCTCATAGTAATGGTTGTCGGTTAGAGAATCTCCCAAATAAGAGTAAAGTGTATCTTATTGTATTTTTATACATCATTGAGTTTATATCTCCTGTTTTTATAATGTTTTAAGCACTACATCTATTATCGTTGCTTTTGTATTAGAGTTGAGTTGAGGTAAGTTTGTCTTCCTGCCTTATCATTTCAGTTGTCTATTCTTTTAGTTTCCCCCTTACATGCTCGTACATTCAATGTACTGACACCATTCGACCTGTATATTCTTATGATGCAGATATAGGTGTTCAGGGTCATCAGTATGCGCTTTGTTAATACCATTTGCACTCCAGCTAGCTTTAGTGAGCCTCCTTGCTTTTCGGAGGGCTTCACACTTATCTTTCCTATTTTGTTAAGTTGTTGAGGGTCCTATCCCGACATCTATCTTAGTATTTAGAGGCTTCATAGATAGTTATAAGTTGAGGAGTCTCTTACTATTTCCTTGTTGATATTTTAAGACCTTGAGTCGATTACTTATTTTTATTTTAGTATTTCCAGATATTCATTAAGTTAAGTTGTTATTGTGGCATTATGAATTTAATTATGCATTTGGATTTACCATTTTTCTTGAGTAAGTCTTTCGCTAAGCAGTCAGCTAGGCCAAGGGTTCGCTTCGAGACCAGCGATGGTTCTCAAGTGCCAGCCACATCCAGGGTATAGGCTCGGGGCGTGACAAACTTTGTATTAGAGCATAAAGTTCAAGAGTCTTATGGTGTCTATGAAGCCGTGTCTGTAGAGTCCTTCTTATCGGTGTGAAGGACGCCACATCTATAATTAGGAGGCTATGACATTTATGAAACATTTCACTTTCTTCTTACTCCTTTTTGTGCGATAGAGTTCAACTCTATAAAAGTTTTATCTAACTCGTGCTTATGTGTATCTTTTAGGATTATGCCTCCACGAAGAGTTGTTCAAGGACGTCCTGCTAGGAGAAATGCTAATCCTCAAGGTCCATAGGTTCCCAATGCACCAAAAGTACAACCCCTTCAAGGAGATGTCACCAATACTGAGTTCAGGAATGCTATTCATACGTTGACTCAGGTTGTGGCAAATCAGGCTAGTCAATAAAGAGTGGGTCATTAGGATGTGGCTGATACATCCAGAATTCATGAATTTAGGATGAATCCCCCAGAGTTCACAGGGTCAAATATCACAGAGGATCTGGAGAACTTTGTGGAAGAAATTCAGAAAGTGTTTGAAGTTATGCGCATTGTCGATGCAGAGCGTGTGTAGTTAGCTTCATATTAGCGCAAAGACGTTGCTAGAATATGACATGATCAGTGGAAGAAGAGCAGGCCAGAGGGGGCACTACCTTTGAGTTGGGCTGTGTTTGAAGAGGTGTTCTTGGGGCATTTCTTTCCCAGCGAGCTAAAGGAAGCAAAGGTAAGAGAATTTCTGAATCTGAACCAGGAGTCTTTGAATGTGCAAGAGTACAACCTCAAGTTCACTCAGCTATCCCACTATGCTCCGGAGATGGTGGCAGATATGAGGAGCATGATGAGTTCATTTGTATCTAGATTATCTCGCTTGTCAAGTAAGGAAGGTAAGGCAGCTATGTTGATAGGGGACATAAACATAGCCAGGCCCATGGTCCATGTGCACCAGGTTGAGGATGACAAGATGACAGATAGGGAAGAGTTCCATAGTAAGAGGACTAAGACAGCAAATCATGAGTCCGGCCAGCAGAAGACCAGAAATGTAAATCGGTCCTCCTTTCAACAAAGGTGACCTGGACCTACTCCATCGTCAGCTAGTGCGCCTGCACCAAAGAACATAAATGAATTCAAGAACAAGAATTTCAGAGCTCGACCTACTCAATCTCAGGGTAGTGTGGCACAAGGGGCTAAATGGACCCCCACATGTACCAAGTGTGGTAGAAACCACCTAGGAGCGTGTCGTGATGGCTCAAATGGCTGCTTCAAGTGTGGTCAGACGAGTCACTATATGAGAGAGTGTCCTAAGAGCAAGCAGGGTTATGGGGGTAATAGAGCCCAATCTTCTTCAGCGGCTTCGGCAGACAAAGCTGCTTCGAGAGAAGCTACTTCGGGGGTAGGCGGAGGAGCAACCTGTCTGTATGCCATAACTAGTTGCTAGGATTAGGAGAACTCACCAGATATTTTCACTGGTATGCTTAAAGTCTTTACTTTTGATGTTTATGCCTTAATTGATCTAGGTGCGAATCTGTCTTTTGTGACTCCTTATGTAGCCTTGAGGATTGATATTGTTCCTGAACAACTTCTTGATCCCTTCAGTGTTTCCACACCTGTTGGTGAGTCTATTCTAGCAGAAAGAGTTTATCGTGATTGTACTATCTCTGTCTATCACAAGGACACCATGGCTGACCTAGTTGAGCTAGATATGATGGACTTTGATGTTATTCTAGGTATGGACTTGCTTCATGCTTGTTATGCCTCAATCGATTGTAGAACTCGAGTAGTCAAGTTTCAATTTCCTAATGAGCCAGTTTTAGAGTGGAGGTGTTGTTCAGCAGTGCCTAAGGGTTGTTTCATTTCATACCTTAAGGCCAGAAAGTTAGTTTCTAAGGGGTGCATCTATTACTTAGTCCGAGTTAATGACTCTAGTGTTGAGACACCGCCTATTCAGTCAATTTCAGTTGTGAGTGAGTTTCCAGAGGTCTTTCCGGATGATCTTCCCGAAGTCCCTCCTGAGAGAGAAATAGACTTCGGAATAGATATTCTTCCTGATGCTGACACCTAATTTTATTCCTCCTTTCTTCTAATTTATTTCGTTGAGCTTCTAAATTACTATTAAGTCGAATACTTTATAATTCACAACTATTTTGATTTATTACTAATGTTATCATAATTATCTTTTAGATGTTATTAGTACTATTACTCTAACCTTTATTATTTTTATGGTTATCATCCTTTTATTATCATTTGCACTATTTCAAAATTATATTTTTGTTATCAACATTATTATTATTACTTTATTGTCGTCTTCTTTAAAGTAGATTGTCGTTACTTTATTTCAAGTGTTTCAGCGATTCAGCCAATTTGGCTTATCCAAAACACAGCCCAATCAGTCCAAAATAGGCCCAAACCTGGAAGCCCTTTTGAAACTTATCAGATTCTCAAACAAAACCCCACTAAAACCTATTTCTCTATCAGCCGCTGCATTCCTTTTCTCCTCTGTCTTCTTTGAGAAAATTCCAAGCTCTCTTTCACCCTAGGCATATCATACCGCACCATTTTTGTACAAGTTTCCTACACCTACTTCAGAATAGTCATCAAGATACATATGAGTCCAATGTACAGCAAATATGACTTCAGATAAAGAGTTCACCATTTTGAGCACAAATCTGACCAAGTCATGTGAAGCTGATCAATGCTACAACATTTAAAATATCAAACCAATCACCTTCATCTCAATTTCCCACTCAAGAACTCTAAGCCCTAACTTTCAACTTTCACCTATAAATACTTGCATTTGTAGTCTATTTCAGACAAGTTTGGGAGCGGCCTCTGTCCTTTCAAAAATTCATTGTCTATTCTAAAAGCTTAGCTTTGTATATCTCTCTGCCTTCAGCTTTTAGCCACAACTACAACTCTACACTGCTCATTCCGGCCATAGACGGTCATCTGAGATAGAGTAGATCCTTGATCACGACCCAACTTCACTGCTCCGCAAAAGGTAATATTTGAAGCATTATATTTTAGTTCGTAAAACATGTAATCGTGTTTTACTAATCTGTTTGAAATCCCCCTGTTTTTAGGACATTTCTTCTCCTTCTTCCATATGTATATGTTGTATAAATTCTTGTATTTGTTTCAGAATGCTGCTTATGTTGAAAAATCATGTTCAAGCTCTTTTAAAAACTTAAAACGTGAATCAATATCATTTTGAATATCATTATTAGATAATAAAAATTAGAGCTTGAATGAGTTGCAAATGTTCTTTATTTACTATCTCGAGGTAGTGAACTGTGCATCATTTAGAAAATGATTAAGACTCGAGATCTCTGTATCCATTTTTGTGAAACTGATTTTTTAACTTTAGGTCAGATTATGTGAAAAAAATGTTTCTAGTTGAGGTAAGGAGATACTCATAGTATTGTTGTTTGTTCACTTTTGTTGCTCATTTTCTCTGTTTTTAATATTCAGCCATGTTTAGACATGTCATATTAATTTTAGTTTAGCGCAATATCCTATGATAAAAAGAAATGAGAATATCTTTGTGTATTTCGACTTGATAAATTGAATTAGGTTCATAATCTTTACCTTATAAACTGGAAAGGTGAAATCATGTTTTCCTGTTCTTCTTTATCTGTTGTATGTAAATTTACTATCATATCCATTATCTCTTTAATTCTCTTCCCTTTTCCTTTTTACATGTACACTTTGGGAGCATGAATGGAGTGTTCATAAATAGCTACACTTGCCGCAAGAGTCTTGCTTTGAGACTCGATACCTGTCACTAAATCTAGAACACATGTCTATCTCCATTCATATCTTTTGATCTCTCTCAAATGATTCCGAACAAAGAATGATACAGGGGGAGAAAAGCTGCCGATATTTTCTTGCTACTGTGACAATGAGTTGTTCTTACATATTTTAAATGTCTTGTCTTTTAAACTGTGATTTAGTTATCTAGTTTTATTTGTGAACATGGGCATTTGTGTACAATTTGATTTGGGGAGTGCTTTAGCTTTATGATTAAGAAGTATTTTTCACACAACTAGCAATACCAACACAAAAACAAAGAAAGTAATTTTTGTTGCACCAGGACTCTTTTTTGTTATTTCAAGACTAAGAAACTGGTTTATCAAATTAGTACTTTTTCCTTCACCGAAGTATTTTTCCTTTAGTAAATCTAACTATCTGTAAATCAATTTCATTTTCTTGGTCTGTTCATCTTGATTTTTAAGTAAATGGAACTATTTTTTAAATTTTTTTTTAACTACCTTAGCTTCAGGTGCAACCGTTTTAAAAAAAAATGAAGTTTTATATTTTTTGTACATTTTGTCTTCAAACCTTTAAAAGTATTTTAAGATCAAAAACTTGAAATTTTCAATTGGCTTATACCTTTTGTTTTATAAGATTTCACTAACGTAGTAATATTTGAAGTCTAAGTATTCAAAGAAGTTTTATGTTTACAAAATCTATTTTATTTTTGAACGTTTCCAGCAATATAGATTTTCATAAGAAATATCTTTTTTCTCAATTATCGACTCTAAGGTTTTCTCAATATTTGACCTTTATAAATAACAGTTTACTTTAACTTAGCCTAATTAATTAATTAAGTTCGACCGGTTAACCATTTTTAATGGATCTTAAAGGATTCCTCACCCCTTCCCTTTAGATTAGTTGAACCCTTACCTAGAATCTTACGTTTAGTAGACCTTAAAATGGAGTTTACTTTAGATAATGACTTTAATCAATTTTAGGTGCCCTAATTCACCGTAATAATTAGGTGGTGACCTCTTGACTTAGTTATTAATTTAGGAATCACCAAAATGTTGTACACTATTTTGACCCGGTTAAAATGGGGTATAACACCTTATATTCAACCTATCTCTATTCCGCCATATAGAATGGCTCCAGCTGAGTTAAAAGAGTTAAAGGAGCAGTTGAGAGATCTTCTTGATAAGGGCTTCATCTGACCAAGTGTCTCACCTTGGGGCGCTCCAGTCTTATTCGTGAGAAAGAAAGATGGTTCCCTTAGGATGTGTATCGATTACCGTCAACTAAATAAGGTAACCATAAAGAATAAGTATCCCCTTCCGAGAATTGATGATCTTTTCGATCAACTTCAGGTGCCACTTGTTTCTCTAAGATAGACCTCAGATCTGGCTATCATCAGTTGAGAGTTAGAGAAAATGACATCTCAAAGACAGCTTTCATGACCCGATACGGTCATTATGAGTTCCTTGTTATGTCTTTTGGTTTGAGTAATGCTCTTGCAACATTCATAGATCTTATGAACAGAGTATTTAAGCCATATCTGGATATGTTTGTTATCGTGTTCATTGATGACATATTAATTTATTCGAGGAATAAAAAGGACCATGCTAGTCATCTAAGAATAGTCCACCAAACTCTTAAAGATCGAGAATTATATGCCAAAATTTCAAAGTGTGAATTTTGGCTTGAGTCCGTGACGTTCTTAGTCCACATTATGTCTGGCGAAGGAATTCGAGTTGACGCCCAGAAGATTGAGGCAGTGCAGAATTGGCCTAGACCCACATCCCCAACTAATATAAGGAGTTTCTTGGGGTTGGCTGGTTACTACAGGAGGTTCATCGAGGGGTTCTCATCTATTTCGTCCCTGTTGACTAAGTTGACTCAGAAAACAGTTAAGTTTCAATGGTCAGAAGCTTGTGAGAAAAACTTTCAGGAATTGAAAACTCGGTTAACTACTGCTCCAGTGTTGACCCTACCAAAAGGTACAGAGGGTTTTGTTGTCTATTATGATGCATCTAGTGTTGGACTTGTTTGTGTATTGATGCAGAATGGTAATGTTATAGCCTATGCCTCTAGACAGCTTAAGATTCACGAGAAGAATTATCCAACTCATGATCTTGAGTTGGCAACAGTAGTGTTTGCCCTCAAAATATGGCATCAGTATCTCCATGGTGTTCATGTGGATGTATTCACAGACCACAAGAGTCTCCAGTATGTTTTCAGTCAGAAGGAGCTCAATCTCAGACAAAGGAGGTGGTTAGAGTTGCTAACGAATTATGACATGAGTATCCTTTACCACCCAGGTAAGGCTAATGTTGTTGCTGATGCTTTGAGCAGGTTATCCATCGGAAGTACTGCTCATGTTGAGGAAGGCAAGAAGGAACTGGCTAAGGAAGTTCACAGACTTGCCTGTTAGGGAGTTCGTTTGCTAGATTCCAGTGAAGGTGGAGTTGTTGTGATGAATAGAGCTGAGTCATCATTAGTGGCAGAGGTAAAGAAGAAGCAAGACAAAGACCCCATTTTGCTGGAATTGAAGGCAAATGTGCATAAGCAGAAAGTGATGGCTTTTGCACAAGGGGGGAGATGGTGTATTGAGATATCAAGGAAGGTTATGTGTTCCAAAGGTGGATGATCTCTAAGAGATAATCATGGCAGAAGCTCATAGTTCCAGATATTCGATCCATCCCGGTTCCACAAAGATGTACCGTGACTTGAGAGAAGTCTATTGGTGGAATAGTATGAAGAGGGGTATCACAGATTTCGTGGCTAAGTGCCCAAATTGCCAGCATGTCAAGGTAGAACATCAAAGGCCGGGCGGTGTGGCTCAGAACATAGCTATTCCAAAATGGAAGTGGGAGATGATTAATATGAACTTCATTACAGGTTTACCACGATCTTGCAGGCAGCATGATTCTATTTGGGTGATTGTGTATCGAATGACTAAATTAGCCTATTTCTTGTCGGTAAAGACCACAAATTCAGCAGAAGATTATGCCAGATTGTACATTCAAGGGATAGTTCAACTTCATGGAGTTCCTGTGTCTATCATCTCATATAGGGGTGTACAATTCACCGCTTAATTTGGAAAGTCTTTCCAGAGAGGTTTGGGTTCGAAGGTGAATCTTAGTAGTGCTTTTCATCCTAAGACTTATGGTCAAGCAGAGTGTACAATTAAGACCTTAGAGGAAATGTTGAGAGCTAATGTTCTGGATTTCAAAGGTAATTGGGATGACCACTTGCCTCTTATCAAGTTCGCATACAATAATAGTTACCATTCTAGCATTCAGATGGCTCCGTATGAGGCTCTATATGGGCGAAGTTATAGATCTCCCATTGACTGGTTTGAGGTTGGTGAAGCTGAGTTGATAGGAAAATATTTGGTTCATCAAGCCATGGAGAAGGTGAAGACAATTCAAGAGAGGTTGAAAATAGCTCAGAGTCATCAGAAATCCTATACCGATGTTAGGAGAGGAGATTTGGAGTTTGAGGTTGATGATTGGGTCTATCTGAAAGTTTTAACCATGAAGGGTGTTATGAGGTTTGGTAAGAAAGGGAAGCTTAGTCCCCAATACATTGGTCCTTACCGGATATCCAAGAGAGTTGGCAATGTAGCTTATGAGTTGGAGCTACCGTCAGAGTTAGCAACAGTCCATCCAATATTTCACATTTACATGCAAAAGAAGTGTTTGAACGATCCTTCACTTATTGTGCCTACCTAGAATATTGATATAAAGGACATCCTATCTTATGAGGAGATGCCCGTAAATCTTCTTGATCATCAGGTTCGCAAGTTGAAAACCAAAGAAGTTGCATCAGTCAAGGTTTTATAAAGGAATCAATTTGTTGAGGAAGGTACTTGGTAGGCTGAAGAGGATATGAAAAATAGATACCCTCACCTCTTTCCTTCTGAATCAATTCCAGACCAAGGTACAAACCCTTTCTAAAGTACTCTTTAAGTTGATATGTTGAGTTTGTGCTATTTGTAAGTTTTGTGCTTGAGTTAGGTGGTTAGATATTTCCCTCCCTTGTTGTGCTTAGTTTGATCTCATTCGAGGATGAATGTTCCCAATGGGGAGATATTGTAACACCTCAGACTTCGAAAGAGCTAAATAGAGTTTCGTACAAGTCACCCATCAGTTTTTAGTTTTGGGTCAACTTCAAATGACAATATCTTTTAGCACATAAAGGATTAGGTGGCCCATAAACTATCAAATCAAAGGTCTTTGAGTCCTCTTTCCAACGCTGTCAAGTTTGCTAACTTTTGAGCTCGAAGTACGAAGTTACGCCCATTTGAGTGAAGTCTCTCTATTTAAGGCACTTCATTCATTTTAGAAAAGGCTATTTTGGTATTTTCCTTTTCCCCACTAGGCTTAGCACGTTTTCCTGACCCAATTACGGGTAGAATAAGATTCTAAATCACCTATTCATGTTCCTAAATACATGGAGATTTAGAGCGAGGTTTCAAGAGGAGAAAAAGGGCTAAGTTCAAGCATTCTTCAAGATTTGTGGTATTCGCCAAGAACTTCATTATTTCCAGATATGTAAGGTTTCTCACAGTGTTGGACTTTTTCGTTCTCACGCCATACATCTAATTCATCCATGAATTCGTCCATGAAATCGTTATGTTAAGAGATTCTTGAGTAGTTCTTGATTTTAGTTTCATCTTTAACAATGGAGGTTTTGAGTTTCTTGGGTTGATGATCTTAAGTATGAGTTGTGATTTTTGAAAGGGATTGTATGAAATTCTTCATGTATTCATGCCTGGTTTGAGAATCAAGAAGGGTTTAGGAGAAATTTCCCAATTTTAATTGAATTTGAAGCGTGAATTTTACCAAAAGAATTTGACAGGTTGCTGTGGAAGGGCTGGAGCAGCACGCCAACAGTACGCCAAAAGTGCTAGGGCAGCGTGCCAGCAGTATGCCAGGAGGCCTGGGGAGGCGCGCCTTTAGTGCACTTCAAACCAGCCTCTGATGTTTGAGGCCTGACGCCCCACGCCATCAATACGACAAAAGTCGCCAGGGCCTATTTCCCCTTTTCTTCCCGTGCTTCATTCCGAACGTGTTCGTTTGAATGTTTACTACGTTCTCTTCTTTGTATTAGCTTCTAAAGTCTCCATTAATCCTTGAGAGATTCTACATCTCCTAATCACATGTCTTAATTTACATTCCAAACTAAAGTAAGTTTAAGAGGAAAGTTCAAGAGGTCTTTTTGAGTCATTTTGAGAATTCTTTTAAACTTAACAATGGTTTTGGACTAAGTCTTGAGAAAGAAAATATGAGAATGAGAAGAGTTGTATTCATGATTGAAAAAGAGTATAAGGGAGCTAAGTATTCCCAAATATAACACTTTGACATTTAAAAGAGAGAAACGTTGATTTTTAAATGAGTTTCTGAGTTCAGAGATGTTTCAGAGTGTTACCTCTTTCAATAGGATCATTTGATTAATTACCTCAAAACAGAGAAAGATTATGTGTTTACACATTTGAGTATGAGTATATATTATTGGGATTAGTATTGAGCACCGATATAGAGATGAGTTCAGACAACTCAAATTCCTCATAAACCATGTATGCCAACATGGGTAAAGGATTCATACTTTTTAGATGATTTCCTTATGCCTTAGGGTAGAGCTTAGTAGATCCACTTAGTTGAGGTTGTTCTATACCCTGACAAGGCATATGACAATTCTGGTAGCATGGGCGAGACACTATAGCATCACCTAGCTCATAGTAATAATTGTCGGTTAGAGAATCTCCCAAATAAGAGTAAAGTGTATCTTATTGTATTTTTATGCATCATTGAGTTTATATCTCCTGTTTTTATAATGTTTTAAGCATTACATCTACTATTGTTGCTTATATATTGGATTTGAGTTGACGTAAGTTTGTCTTCCAGCCTTATCATTTAAGTTGTCTATGCTTTCAGTTTCCCCCTTACATGCTCGTACATTCAATATACTGATGTCATTCGATCTGCATCTTTTTATGATGCAGATACAGGTGTTCAGGTTTATCAGCAAGTGCTTCGTTGATACCATTTGCACTTCAACTAGCTTTAGTGAGCCTCCTTGCTTTCCGGAGGGCTACACACTTATATTTCATGTTTTGTTAAGTTGTCGAGGGTCCTGTCCCGACATCTATCTTAGTATTTAGAGGCTTCATAGATAGTTAAAAGTTGAGGAGTCTCTCACTATTTCCTTGTTGATATTTTAAGACCTTGAGTTGATTACTTATGTTTATTTAAGTATTTCCAGATATTCATTGAGTTAAGTTGCTATTGAGACATTATGAGTTTAATTATGCATTTGGAGTTCCCATTTTGCTTGAGTAAGTCTTACGCTAAATAGTCATCCAGGCCAAAGATTCACTTAGGGACCAGTGATGGTTCTCAAGTGCTGGCCACGTCCAGGGTGTAGGCTCGAGGCATGACAAGCCTGTTTGTGAAAATTGTTGGTAGAAAACTAGCTATTATGCTAGTATATGTGGATGATCTAATTCTAACAGGAGATTGTGAAGAAAAAAATTCTCCGAACAAAGGAGAATTTTTCAGTACGCTCCTAAATGAAGGAACTCGGATAGCTCAACCATTTTCTTGGCTTCGAGGTTGATCGCAGTGAAGAAGGAATTTGCTTGCATCAGCAAAAAATATTTCAAAGATCTATTGAAGAGGTTTGCGATGTTCAATTTCAAACCAACCTCAACTCTGCTGGATCCAAATGCTAATATGTGTGCTCATAAAGGCAAAGACTTGGAAGATGCAATAATGTATCGGCAATTGGTGGGTAGTTTGATTTACTTAACTTTAACAAGACCCGACATCTCTTATGCAGTAAGTGTGATGAGTCGTTACATGCAAAATCCAAAGAAGTCTCATTTGGATGGAGTTCGTCGAATCTTGAGATATGTGAAGAGTACAATTGATTATGGTCTTTTGTATAAGAAAGGTGAAGAATGCAAGTTGATCGGATACTGAGACTCTGACTATGGAGGAGATCATGATACCCGTCGTTCAACTACTGGCTTTTTGTTTAGCTTGGAGTTGAAGTAATTTCTTGGTGCAGCAAAAGGCAGCCAACAGTGTCGTTGTCAACAACAGAAGCAGAGTATTGGGCAGCAGGATTTGCAACTCAAGAAAGTACATGGCTTATGCAGTTGATGAAGGATCTAAAACAACCAGTAGACTGTGCATTTCCTTTGTACTGTGATAATCAGTGAGCAATTTGCTTGGCTGAAAATATAGTTTTCCACGCAAGGACTAAACATGTGGAGATACATTACCACTTTATGTAATGACCTTGAAGGTTAATTTTGGTAATTTTTTGTAAAATGACTATTTTACCCCTCTTGAGAGTTACCCCGAGTCATGTTTGAAATGTTTCCGAAGTTAGTTTTGTTAAAGTTTGAATTAAAATGAAGTTTTTGGAAAGTTTTAAATTTTGAAGGCTTAAGTTGCCAATTTGTGGTTTTAGAGGTCATTCGGAGTTTCGAGACTCGAATGTGGATTCTGTCGATTCCATCAGTTCTGGAATGTGAATTTTGGCCTAGCCCGTCAACTTTGGGGATGTTTTGTAGATTTGAGGTCCTAAGTTGGAAAAATTATGGAAATTTAATCATAGGGTTGACTTTGGTCAACAACCGGAGATCCGATGCTCGGATGTCGATTCCAACAGTTCTGTTGGATTTGAGGGATGATTTTAGACCTAGGGGTGGCCTTGGTTGAATTTTAGAGGGTTCTGAGCTTGTTTTGTGTTGATGAGGCTTGCGTTAGTTTTGAGGTGCTTTATCAAGTTCTAGGTCAAGGAGACCTCGAATATGAAATTCGATGGTTCTATTGAGTCCGGAACGTCGAGTTTAGTGGGGTTGTATATCTGGTTTGTCTGCACGGGGTTCTGAACGAATCTTGAGGACCCATTCAGAGATTTGAGAGTTGGCTGATTTTGTTGCTATCTGGTGCCAGGCATTTTGGCCTCCGCGTTCGCGGAGGGTTGTTCCCCGCATTCACGGAGAGTAAGTCTGGTAACCTCCATGTTGGCAGAAAGGACCACGTTCGCGAAGGGTAGGGAATATTGGTCTCCGCATTCCCGGAGAAGGTCTCGCGTTCACGGAGTATGGTGACGTTGGGCTTCACATTCGTGGATGGGGTTCTGCGTTCGCGGAGTGAATGGAGGCTGGTCTCCACATTCGCGGAGTAAGTGGTCCGCATTTGCGGAGAACAAAAATGCCTGAAACAGTGTAAATTCAAGAATTTTCCCATTTTCACCAATTTCATGATTTTGGAGCTTCTTGGGCAATTTTTGAAGGAGAATTTCTTGGGAATCAATGTGGGTAAGCATTTTTAACCCTTGGCTTTGATTACCCAATGTTTATATCATGATTTGGAATTGGATATTGGGATTTCTAAAGTGTGTTTTTGGTGGGTTGTTTTGAAGAACTCCGAAAATTTGAGAATAATTGGAATTGTGGGCTGTTTGGGCTACCTTTTTAAATGGGTTTTTCACCATTGAGTTCCTATGATATTGAGGATGAGTTTTATGAATGGAATTTCGGATTCTAGTTCTGTTTCTAAATTGGAGTTTGGGGTTATTCCATCTTTTCCTTTTGATTTACGTGTTCTTGGCCTTGATAGACCCGAATTATTATTGGATTTTTGTTTGTGAATAGATTGTGTTGCTTTGAATTGCTCACGGAAGGGAAAAGCTGTGATTGTTGATTGATTCTGATTCATTTAAGACAAGTGAACTCTTAAAACCTTGTAAATCTTTTAGAATTCCGACTTCCTTACTTGTTTGCGTTAGGGAGTAATAGGATTGAGGTGCTGGGTGAGTTCTTGCATGAATAAATCTAATAATAACCGACGGGGTTATTAAAATGGCTTGTATGCTACGTGAAAGTCCAATGTGTGATTGAGCCATGGATTTGTTATTGTTGAAAGATTGATGTGTTGCCATGATAGTTTCGTTGTGATTATGATCGTGTTGATCAGGTCTCTTGCTCATTGTTGATTATGGGACTAGACTTGAGATTTTGCTTATCGATTGGCCCTACTTGTGATGAAAGGGGTATAGAAATGGAGACTAGGCAATTGACATCATTGATATATACATATATTGAGGATATTGAGATATTGACTGTTGTTGTTGATATATTGATGATAGTGTGACGTGATTTGCATTGATAATGAATTGCGTTGTGATTGTGAACACTATCATTCATTCTCATTATTTGTGTAAACATGCTTATGTGCATTGGTTCTGAGACACTATGATGAGACACTTGATGTTTATGCCGATGGGAAATGGTTCCGGCGGATATATGGTCCATGTGTGGCCAGTGACGGTTTATGCCGATGGGAAATGGTTTCGGCGGATATGTGGTCGATGTGTGGCCAGTGATGATTTATGCTGATAGGAAATGGTTCCGACTGATACCTGGTCCATGTGTGGCCCCCATGGGTTTCTGTCTGAGATTCAGTGAATGTGTATCGTAGGACAGACATGCATCATTCTATTTTACATGGCATTGCATTGTATTGAATTGTCTGTTCCTTATTATGGTGGTGCATTGTTGTACCTTATGATTCTGAGTTGTCTTGTTGATATTTGAGTTGAACTTCCTTGTTGATTTGTTAGTAGGCTGTTATTGAACTGTTGTGGATTCGTATTGATATATGCTACTGATTTGTTGAGGACCTAATGTTGATTTATATCATTCGATCTATGACTTGAGAATCTATTAGGTTGGGCTGAATTTCTGTGCAGGTTGTAGTTATTGGAGGTTCGATTGGAAGTCGGGGTTTCGTGATTCTTTTATCTTTGCTTCAGTTTATTGGTTGATTTGCTGAGTACCGTGTGATTTTGGTACTCACCCTTACTTCTACACTTGTGTAGGACCCGAGCCAAGACCGTGATTTAGCTCCTCTTTCTTTCTCCGAGGCTTGTCAAGGATACTAGAGAGGTAGCTGTTGAAGCCGCCGATCCCTCTCTTGGCCTTTTTACTTATGTTTGTTCAATTTGAGACATAGACATTGAGACTTGAAAATTTGTTTTGAATTCTATAATAGAGTCTTGTACATATGACAACCAGTCTTGGGGTTGGTTTTATAGATGAAGTCTTCCGCCTTTCTATTTTCTGTCGTTATTTCTATTTTTTTTCTTCCGCTTGTTGGGTTTTAGGTTGACTTTTCCTGGTGGGATAGGATAGGTGCCATCACACCTGGTTTTAGGTCGTGACAAATGGTATCAGAACCAAGTTTCATAGGTCTCACGTGTACAAGCCAAGTCTACGTAGAGCCTCGAGGATCGGTACGGAGACGTCTGTACTTATCTTCGAGAGGCTATGAAGACTGTTAGGAAAACTTCTTTCATTTCATTCTCTCTTATCCTGCGGGGTTCTATCGCTTGTGCTGAGTGTCGCGTGTTGTTTTGGCAGATGTCGAGGACCAGAGCTTCAGTTTCGAGCAATGGAGGGGAGGTAGTCCCTGAGGCAGCAGTTGAGGCCCTAGTCAGAGGTCGGGGTAGAGCCAGAGGTGGGGCCCGTGCTCATAGAGCAGCATGTAGTAGAGGCCTTGCCCGAGGAGAGGCACCTGCTAGAGGCCAGGGTCGAGAGGCTTCTCCAGAGCCCTAGGTTGTGGTTGGCCAAGATCAGGCTTCTACAGGGTTCTCAACACCGTTCTGTCAGGAGACCTTATTGAGGATGTTGGGAGTGATGGAGAGTTTTACTCAGGGTGCTGCAGGCACACCTCAGGGTTCACACACAAGAGTAGGGGCACAGACCCCAGAGCAGCAGCAGGTTCCCGTTGTTCAAGATCCGGTGGGTCAGCGACCTTTGGTTCCAATGCTAGTTGTTGGTGCACAGGAGGATTCGGATATGGTTGTGACGATAGATGATCAGAAGTGTTATGAGAAGTTTCAGAAGATGAGACCACCCCTGTTTCATAGTGGTAATAGTTATGATGCTCATGAGTTTCTGACTTTGTGCCGCGAGATGCTAGCGGCGGTGAGGATGGTAGATGCCAGGGGTGTCCATTTTTTTGCTCTTCAACTTCATGGGCTAGCCAAAGAGTGGTGGAGGTCTTGGGAAGAGTCCCTGCCGGTGGGGTCTCCTCCGGTTGAGTGGGATGCTTTCGCTAGTGCTTTTCGTGACTGTTTCATCCCTTGTTGTGTGCGTGAGGAGAGCAGGCTGAGGTTTGAGAGCTTGACTCAGAGTAGCATGTTAGTTGCCGAGTATGAGGCACGTTTTTGTCAGTTGTCTCGTCATGCCGCGTCTGCGATTCATGATGAGGAGGAGAGGGTCTGCAGGTTTGTGAGGAGTTTGAACTTCTCCCTCAGATTTTATGTGTTTAGATCATCCCGTGAGGGTACTTCCTTCCAGTCCATAGTGAGTATCTCCAGGGAGGCCGAGTTGATGGTTCGAGAGGAGTTTGGAGACTCTAAGAGGGCTCGTGCTAGTGGTCAGTTTTCTGGTACCTCATCTGGAGGCAAGGGTTCTCAGAGGGGTGGTACTTTTTTTCACGGTCAGAGGCCAGTTCATGCTTCTATGCCAGCAGCCGAGGGGGGACAGGTGTCCCGTGGTTCTCATGGTTCTGGCCAGGGTGGCCGTGGTACTTCTTTTGGATCATCTCAGCAGGTCACTGTTCTGAGTTGTTGTTAATCTTGTGGGGATCTGGGTCATCTGATGTGACAGTGCCCTCTTCAGACTCATTCAGGGCCCCAGTGTACTTACTTTTCAGCTCTAAAAAGAGATTCAGTACCTCGGGCTAGAGGTCGGGGCAGGGGTCAACCAACTGGTAGGGGTAGTAGAGCTTCAGGTGGCGGATCTGTGGCGTGGTGGCAGAGGTTCAACTTAGACTGGTGGTGATAGAGGGGTTCATTGTTATTCTTTTCTGGGTAGACTCGAGGCTGAGTCTTTTGATGCAGTCATCACAAGTATCGTCTCAGTATGTCATCGACCTGCTTCTGTGTTATTTGATCCGAGATCTACATTCTCATATGTGTCTACCTATTTTGCTTCTGAATTTGAATTGGTGTGTGATCGTATATTGGTACCTGTGCACGTTTCTACACCCGTGGGTGAACCCCTAGTGGTGGATAAGGTGTACCGATCCTGTCTTGTTTCAGTGGCGGGTTATGATACTTGGGTGGACATGATTGAGTTGGGTATGGTGGACTTCGACGTGATTTTTGGGATGGATTGGCTTTCTCCTTATCATGCGATTCTGGATTTTCATGCTAAGACAGTCACCTTAGCGATGCCGGGTATCTCGAGGATAGAATGGAAGGGTACTAGCGATTCTTACCCTAGTAAGGTGATTTCATACATCTGAGCCTAGAGATTGGTTGATAGAGGGTGTTTTTCCTACTTGGCCTTTATTCGGGATATTAGTGTTGAGCCACCTCCCATGGAGTCCATTTATGTGGTTCAGGAGTTTGCTGATGTGTTCCCTATAGATCTTCCTGGTGTTCCTATGGATAGAGATATTGCCTTTGCTATTGACTTGGAGCCGGGCACTAAGCCCATCTCTATTGCTCCGTATCGTATGGCTCCAGCTGAGTTGAAGGAGTTGAAGGATCAGCTGTAGGATTTGTTGAGTAAGGGGTTTATTCCCCCTAGTGTGTCACCTTGGGGTGCACCGGTTCTATTTGTTAAGAAGAAAGATGGTTCTATGTGGATGTTCATTGACTATAGATAGTTGAACAAGGTAACTGTCAAGAACAAGTATCCTTTTCCTTGAATTGATGACTTATTTGACCAGCTTCAGGGTGAAGCAATGTTTTCTAAGATTGATTTGAGATCCAGCTATCATCAGTTGAAGATTAGGCCATCTGATATTCCTAAGACAGCTTTTTGGACTCATTATGGCCACTATGAGTTCTTTGGTGATGTCGTTCGGGTTGACTAACACTCCGGTGACATTTATGGAGTTGATGAACGGAGTGTTTCGTCCGTATTTGGACCCCTTTGTGATTATGTTCATTGATGATATCCTGGTATATTCCTAGACCGAGGAGGATCACGTTCGTCATCTGAGATCGGTACTTCAGACCTTGAGGGAGCACAAGTTGTACGCCAAATTCTCCAAGTGCAAGTTTTGGCTCGATTCTGTGGTTTTTTTGGGACACGTGGTGTCCAAGGAGGGTGTTCAGGTTGATCCAGCCAAGATTGAGGCTGTGAAGGGTTGGACGAGACCAGTGTACTACTCCTTCTGAGATTCAGAGCTTCGTGGGGATAGTAGGCTACTATCAATGATTTGTGTAGGGTTTCTCCACCATCGCAGCTCCATTGACTAGATTAACTCAGAAGGTGGTAGATTTTCAATGGTCCAATGAGTGTGAGGCGAGCTTTCAAAAGCTTAAAGCTATGTTGACGTCTGCTCCTGTTTGACCTTGCTCGAGGAGGGTGTGGGTTTTACTGTATATTGTGATGCCTCCAGAGTTGGTTTGGGAGGTGTGTTGATGCAAAAAGGGAAAGTTATTGCCTATGCTTCTAGACAGCTGAAGGCTCATGAGAAGAACTACCCTACTCACGATTTAGAGCTTGCCGCGGTGGTGTTTGTGCTTAAGTTATGGCGGAATTACTTGTATGGGATTCATTGTGAGGTCTTCACCAATCATCAGAGTCTTCAGTACATTTTCAGTCAGAGGGATCTGAACTTGAGGCAGCGCAGGTGGCTTGAGTTACTGAAGGACTATGATATGACTATTCTGTACCATCCTGGGAAGGCCAATGTGGTGGCCAATGCTTTGAGTAGAAAGGCTCCTAGTATGGGGAGTCTCGCCGCAATTAGTGTTGATATGAGGCCCTTGGCTAGAGATGTTCAGAGCTTAGCCAACATTTTTGTCCGATTGTAGGTTTCTGAGGAGAGCGATGGTTTGATTGCATTCATGGAGGCCCGTTCTTCCTTAGTTGAGCAGATTCGTGAGCACCAGTTCGAGGATGAGAAGTTGTGTCTCATCCGAGATAAGGTGAGGAGAGGTGAAGCCAAGGAGGCTACACTTGATTTCAATGGAGTTTTGAGGATCGGAGGTCGGATTTGTGTGCCCAAGGTAGGCGAGTTTATTAGACTGATTCTAGAGGAGGCTCATTGCTCTAGATATTCTATCCATCCGAGAACAGCTAAGATGTATTATGACATGAGTCAGCACTACTGGTGGTGTGATATGAAGAGAGATATTATGGATTTTATATCTAGATGTTTGACCTGTCAACAAGTCAAGCGTGAGCACCAGCGGCCAGGAAGTTTATCTCAGAGGATGCCCATTCCTACTTGGAAGTGGGAGCAGATTACTATGGATTTTGTTGTGGGTTTGCCTACCACCGTGGGTGGTTATGATTCTATTTGGGTGGTTGTCGATATGCTGACTAAGTCCGCTCATTTCATTCCTGTTCGGGTGAAGTACACAGCAAAAAAGTTAGCACAACTCTATATCAGTTAGACTGTTAGACTTCATAGAGTGCTGGTATCTATAGTCTCGGATCGAGGTTCCTTGTTCATCTCACATTTCTAGAGAGCTCTACAGCATGGTTTGGGCACTCGGTTAGAGATGAGCATATCCTTTCACCCTCAGACTGATGGTAAGTCTGAACGGACTATTCAGGTGCTTGAGGACATGTTCCGCGCATGTGTGATTGATTTTGGTGCTAGGTGGGATCATCATTTGCCCCTAGCAGAGTTTTCCTATAACAACAGTTATCATTTCTGCATCCAGATGGCTCAATTTGAGGCCTTGTATGGCAGGCGGTGTAGATCACCGATTGGGTGGTTTGATTCGGCAGAGATGTATTCCTTAGACACCGGCTTGCTTAGAGATGCCATGAATCAGGTTCGTGTGATTCAGAGTAGGCTGTTGACTGCTTAGAGTCGGTAAAAGAGTTATGCCGACTAGAGAGTTCGTGAGCTTGTGTTCTTGGAGGGAGACCATGTTTGGCTTCGAGTATCACCCATGAAGGGTGTTATGCGATTCATGAAGAAGGGCAAGCTTAGTCCTAGGTTCGTTGGCCAGTTTGAGATCTTAGACCGGGTGGGTGAGGTGGCCTATAGATTGGCCCTACCCCTGTAGCTTATCAGTGGTGGATCCCATGTTCCATGTCTCTATGCTACGGAAGTACATCCCTGATGAGTCGCATGTGATTGCCCTTGATTCTGTAGAGTTGGGTCCTGATTTGACTTTTGAGGAGGAGCCTACAACTATTCTTGATAGGTAGGTCCGTAAGCTTAGGACCAAGGAGATTGCTTCAGTGAAGGTGCAGTGGAGTCACCGTTCAGCTGGAGAGGCGAGCTGGGAGACCGAGTCTGACATGCGTTCCAGATATACTCAGTTTTTCGAGGCTTCAGGTACTTTCTTTACTTTATGTTCGAGGACGAACATGGTTTTTAGTGGTGGATAATGTAATGACCCTGAAGGTCAATTTTGGTAATTTTTATAAAATAACTGTTTTGCCCCTCCCGAGAGTTTTCCCGAGTCATGTTTGAAATGTTTCCAAAGTTAGTTCTGTGAAAGTTTGAATTAAAATGAAGTTTTTGGAAAGTTTTGAATTTTGAAGGCTTAAGTTGCCAATTTGTGGTTTTAGAGGTCATTCGGAGTTTCGGGACTCGGATGTGGATTCTGTCGATTCGATCAATTTCGTAATGTGGATTTTGGCCTAGGAGAGTTGACTGGGTCAGTTTTGGGGTTGTTTTGTGGATTTGAGGTCCTAAGTTGGAAAAATTATGAAATGTTGATTATAGGATTGACTTTGGTCAACAACCAAAGATCCGATACTCGGATGCCAATTTCGACAGTTTCGTTGGATTCGGGGGATGATTTTAGGCCTAGGGGTGGCCTTGGTTGAATTTTAGAGGGTTCCGAGCTTGTTTTGTGTTGATCAGGCTTGAGTTAGTTTTGAGGTGCTTTATCGGGTTCCGGGTCAAGGAGACCTCGATTCCAAAATCCGATGGTTCCATTGAGTTTGGAACATCAATTTTAGTGGAGTTGCATATCTGGTTTGTGTGCACGGGGTTTCGAACGAATCCCGAGGACCCATTTAGAGATTTGAGAGTTGGCTGATTTTGCTGCTATCTAGTACCAGGCATTTTGGCCTCCGTGTTCACAGAGAAGGACCACATTCGTGGAGGGTAGGGAATGTTGGTGTCCGCGTTCGTAGAGAAGGTCTCGCGTTCGTGGAGCATGATTAAGTTGGGCTCCGCATTCGCGAATGGGGTTCCGCATTCACGGAGTAAATGGAGGCTGGTCTCCGCGTTCGCGGAGTAAGTGGTCCGTTTTCACGGAGAACAAAAATGCCTGAAACAGTGTAAATTCAGGAAATGTACCATTTTCACCATTTTCATGATTTTGGAGCTTCTTGGACGATTTTTGAAGGAGAATTTCTTGGGAATCAGTGTGGGTAAATATTTTTAACCCTTGGCTTTGATTACCCAATGTTTTTATCATGATTTTGAATTGGAAATTGGGATTTGTAAAGTGTGTTTTTGGTGGGTTTTGAAGAACTCCGAAAATTTGAGAATAATTGGAATGGTGGGCTGTTTGAGCTCCCTTTTCAAATGGGTTTTTCACCATTGAGTTCCTATGATATTGAGGATGAGTTTTATGAATGGAATTTCGGATTCTAGTTCCGTTTTCTAAATTGGAGTTTGGGGTTGTTCCATCTTTTCCTTCCGATTTTCGTGTTCTTGGTCTTGATAGACCTGAATTGTGATCGGGTTTTTGTTTGTGAATATATTGTGTTGCTTTGGATTGCTCACGGAAGGGAAAAACTTCGATTGTTGACTGATTCCGATTCATTTAAGGCAAGTGAACTCTTAAAACCTTGTAAATCTTTTAGAATTCCGACTTCCTTACTTGTTTGCGTTGGGGAGAAATGGGATTGAGGTGTTGGGTGAGTTCTTGCATGAATCAATCAAATAATAATCGACGGAGTTAATAAAATGGCTTGTATGCTATGTGAAAGGCCAATGTGTGATTGAGGCATGGATTTGTTATTGTTGAAAGATTGATGTGTTGCCATGATAGTCTCATTGTGATTATGATTGTGTTGATCATGTCTCTTGCTCATTGTTGATTATGGGACTAGACTAGAGATTTTGTTTATCAATTGGCCGTACTTGTGATGAAAGGGGTAGAGAAATGGAGACTAGGCAATTGACATCATTGATATATATATATATATATATATATATATATATTGAGGATATTGAGATATTGACTGTTGTTGTTGATATATTGATGATAGTGTGACGTGATTTGCATTGATAATGAATTGCATTGTGAACACTATCATTCATTCTCATTATTTGTGTGAATATGCTTCTGTGCATTGGTTCTGAGACACTATGATGAGACACTTGATATTTATGCCGATGGGAAATGGTTCCGGCGGATATATGGTCTATGTGTGGCCAGTGATGGTTTATGCCGATGGGAAATAGTTCCGGCGGATATGTGGTCCATGTGTGGCTAGTGATGATTTATGCCGATGGGAAATGGTTTCGGCGAATACATAGTCCATGTGTGGCCCCCATAGGTTCCGTTCTGAGATTTAGTGAATGTGTATCGTAGGACAGACATGCATCATTCTATTTGATATGGCATTGCATTGCATTGAATTGTTTGATCCTTATTATGGTGGTGCATTGTTGTACCTTATGATTATGAGTTGTCTTGTTGATATTTGAGTTGAACTTCCTTGTTGATTTGTTAGTGGGCTGTTATTGAACTGTTGTGGATTCGTATTGTGATATGCCACTGATTTGTTGAGGACCTGTTGTTGATTTATATCATTTGATCTATGACTTGAGAATCTGTTAGGTTGGGCTGAATTTCTGTGCGGGTTGTAGTTATTGGAGATTCGGTTGGAAGTCGGGGTTTCTTGATTCTTTTAGCTTTGCTTTGTTTTATTTGTTGATTTGGTGAGTACTGTGAGGCTTTGGTACTCACCCTTGCTTCTACACTTGTGTAGGACCCGAGTCAGATTCGTGATTTAGCTCCTTTTTCTTTCTCTGAGGCTCGTCGAGGATACTAGAGAGGTAGCTGTTGATGCCGGCGATCCCTCTCTCGGCCTTTTCACTTATGTTTGTTCTATTTGAGACACAAACATTGAGACTTGAAATTTTGTTTTGAATTCTGTAATAGAGGCTTGTACATGTGACAACCAGTCTTGGGGTTGGTTTTATAGATGAAGTCTTCCACCTTTCTATTTTCTGTCGTTCTTTCTATTTTTTTTCTTCTGCTTGTTGGGTTTTAGGCTGACTTGTCCTGGTGGGATAAGACAGGTGCCATCACACCTGGTTTTGGATAGTGACACTTTATCCGGGAAAAAGTGTTGCAATGAGAGATTTGTTTGGAGCACATCAAAACAGAACATCAAATTGGAGACTTGTTCACCAAAGGTTTTTGTGTCAACAAGTTGAAGTGTTTCTGCAAGCAGCTAGGCATGGTTAAGACGGTGAGCTGATGTCAAGAAAGGGTGTTAAAGTTGACAACATCACTCCTATTTTAATTTGACCAAGTTTAGAGTATAGCTATTTTTTAGCTTAGTTGTTAGTCTGATATTTTATTTATTACGTGGGTGTTCTCTTATTTTCTAGAGTAGCAGGTAGCTTTTCCAAGAGTTTAGAAGAGATAGGTTAGTGGATTTAGTTAGTGGTTTAGTGGGATTGTGACTCTATTAAAGTTGTAATTCAATATAAGGTCATTAACTGGTTGAATAAAAGATTAGTCCATCGTTCTTTTTCTTTGTAAACTATTTTCTCAGACTCCTCCAGTTATATTTTATTTTGAGTTTATTGTATCTTAAGTTCTTCACTCCTCTGTTAGCTAATTAAGTGAAGAGTTGAATTGACATAGTTGTCCTTTAGTATTGAATCACCCAAAACAAATTGCAATTGCAAGAAGTAATATAATAGCTTCTTAATTTTGTATATCAATTAAATACAGGCAGTTGGTGCATCTCAGCAATTACCAGCACCCCCAAACAAAAAATTATAATCCCAGACCTCATCTCGAGCATTATGCTCACTTCCTTCATGGTAACATCTAGATTGATGAGTTTGAACCAACGATTCATCGGGTTGAACATCTTTAATTCTGCCCACTCCATACGTGACTTGACGCATATGACAAGTGATGTGTGGATTGCCATCCTGAAAATCACCACTTCCTATGGGTGGACTATTTGTTCCACCCGCTGGTGTATATGCCTTTCCTCCGTATCGCACTGTCTGGGATCCATTTCTTAATTCATTGAAAAGGGTCTCCGGCCAAAATCCAATAACAAACATATTCTGTATGAAAAGATAATAGTCTGCAAAAATAAATAACACTAGAGTTACAACAACACCATACTTGCTGATATTAATATTCCTAAGTATTACAACTATTGTAATTTTAATTACCTTCATCCTTGTAGATCCTAATGTGCAATTCATGGTCATCATGCATTCGCTCAGAGACTTTTGGGAAAGCATAATCTATTGGTACGTCATTGTCAAGAAAAACAAATCCTGGACAAATATTGTTGTAACATCCTGTTTTCTGGTGGGCATCTGCCTATTTAATTCCAAAACAAATGAAATTTACTTACTCTACATGCCTTGGAATTATTTCTTTTAGAAAAATATCAATTAATTTCTAATATGCTTACTGTCCAATGGGAGTATAACCGAGTCCGTGCATCACCGTACAGTTTTGGATGTACCTAAACCAAATAAACACCATGAATTTAGGAAATTGAATCATCAAAAAATACTTAATAGGTTCAAATCATTGATTTGAAATAAAAACTTACAATCCATCCGGCTTGTATTTGCTCGAAATTTGTCGCATTATCTGCACTTTGATGATATATTGTTGCGGAGCTATATTGGCCAAGTCCATTTACATGTGGATTATATAAAGTAACTGCGGTTGAGATACTTACAAAGTTTTTTATTTCTGGAGATGCATTTATGCTAATTCCTACAAACTGAAGTATAGTATTACATAAAATTAATTAGAATAACTATTTGAAATTCAATTTGTTGACTATTAATGATAAATTTTCATAATTAGAGAACTAGTTACATCGATGATATTTTCAGCAAGGGATTCATTTGCCATGCTTAAGGAGGCATCTTTGGCGCTTTGGAGTTGTTTTTGTGTCATTCGTCGAATAGGAACCATTCCAATCGGACAACCTTTTTTATTCAACCAGAACTCTTCGACATTAAAATAAATATTTTCATCCTTTTGCAATTGCTTGGCTTTGACTGATCTTTGTTTTTCTAGCTGCATAGCAATTGTCTTCTGTTGTTTCAAAAATGCCCATACGTGCAGAAAAAAAGGATGAATTATATTCAAATAAACATAAAAATATTAGTGAAAATAAATGCATGTAAGGATTATATTTTATTAGTCATTTCACAACACTTGCATCTCTTTTCTATCTTTTCATTTTTTTGAAAAAAGGTAAACACTTTATTTAAAAAGTTACACTACATATATACTATAGGTTAAGCATTAATAATATATTTAATTGTATATTAAATCTTCAACATTCTTCACAAGATTCATGGCTTCACTAATTGATTGGATGTTTATATGAAATCGTCAAAGGATAGTTTATTAAGAATCTGATTTTAATTATGAATTAACTATATCTTATAAAGAAATAGATTGTGGGGCTAACCCATCCCTATTGTAAGATAACTAGCCTGGATCTATAACTTGAACTGTTAACATAAATTAGTAACATTTTGGGAAGACATCTTACGTGAATTACTAGTGCTAGATTTTTCTTTTCAAATTGTTAAAAACTATATAAATTATTTATTTAAAATTTAGTAAAACTATCAAAATTCAGAAATCCATAAGTTTCAAAACTTGATTCCACCTTTGATAAAAATACAAAACATCGCAAACAACAATTGTGTGCTATCAACTTTTGTTTCTCAAAAGAAAAGAAGAAAAAATCAATTAAGTTGTATGAGTATAAATCTTGCACCTTGATTTTTTCTTTGTGCGGCGTCGGGTGCAAAAGAGTTGGTTGTTTATAAACATCCACACAATCATAAATATCTCCGTGAATAGTCTGCAAACATAAATCAATTTCACTATAAATTATTCACTAAAAAACGACATATAAACTTTGCTATAAAAGATATGAAAACTATACCTCAAGGACGAGATCTGCATTTCGACTAGACGCATAACCTTCTAGCAAACAAAAGGCAATGGTGGTCCAAACTAAAATAATTAAGCATATAGCTGTAAATATCAACGCCATCTTTATTTTTCATTATATTTCTGAAATAACTTATATATATATATATATAGTGCAGAAGAAATGGTTATTTAGTCAAACATGGCATGCAATCTGATTATCTAAATCTAAGATTTAAATGATGAATAATATTCAAATAAAATTAATAATATTAATTTCAAATTTAGCCATTGCACAAATATTCTCCAAATTAATTAGTATCCATTGACAGTGGACAACAAAATTATGCTATCGGTTTATTTTTAGAAAAATTATAGAGTATTTTCACATATTATTAATATTTAAATAATAATAACAAAAAATATATTATAGTTAGGAGTTCAATTTTAAAAGATTTGATTTAAATGCCTTTAATATTCAAATATAATGAATAATATTAATACCAAATTTATTCATTGCACAAATATTCTCCAAATTAACTAATATCAACGGAAAAGCAGATAACAAAATTACACTATCAGTTTATTTTTAAAACAATTATAAGGTATTTTCATATATTATTAATATTTAAATAAAAATAATAAAAAGATATAATACTTTTTTGTTATTTTACTTTTTTGTTATTTTTATTTAAATATTAATAATATGTGAAAATACTTCATAATAGTTCTAAAAATAAACTGACCGTATAATTTGTTATTCCGTGAATACTAGTTAATTTCTTCTTTTTGGTGCATTCCTTTGTATTCATATCCTAGTACACATCTCTAATATATAATATTCTAATCTGTAATGGTGAATCGGACCTTTCCTTATTTGGTTGTCTACCTCATTATTTAGGCCTCAATCGAGTATCAACACCATTTTATAGCTTATTGTATATATCAATTATTAAACAAAATTTAAGTATGATATACATAATTGATTTATCCTTCGTAGTATTTAGAATGTGTATAACTGTATAAGTTGTCCTTCATAAATGTCTATCAAAATGTATATCTATAATAAAAAAAATATATAAATAATTATATATCAATTACTTAACAAAATTTAAGCATAATATACATAAGTTAATTTGTCCTTCAAAATGTATTCCTTCCTACAGGACTATCAAAAGATAAAAACTTACCCACACCTGGTATATATATCAAACTAATGTAATTTTCATGGCTACGTGATTTAATGAAGTAAAACACATGTTAATTAATTAAGGTTAAGTAAAATAAACTATAAATTCAAACACATAGCATACATGTATTGGGTTGATGTATAGACCAGGTGCGGGTAAGTTTTACCCTAATCAAAATGTGAGTCTCTATAATACTTGTTCAATTGACTATGATTTATTTAGCAAAATTTAAGCATGATATATATGAGTTGATTTGTCCTTCAAAATTTATTCCATACTTATATGTCAAAAATGTGTCTCTATAATACTTGTACAACTGATAAGGGGTGTTCACGATTTGGATAAAAATTGATTTAGATAAAACATATCGAATCAAATGGATTAAATAAACCAACTTTATTTGGGTTTGATTGGGTTTTAGATTTTTAAAAAAGTATTTGATTTGGATTTGGTTTTGGTTTTAATTTTGGTTTGTTCAAAAAAATCGAAGAAATAATCTGACCAAACCGAACCAATAAATTATATACATATATTTTATTATTATATATGGATAATATATTATTTTTATAAACAATTTTTAATATCTTAAATATGTGTCTAATTTCAGTTAAAAAAATAAATTAGGCACATATATAAGGTATAAACCTTTTGTGAATGTATAAGGGTAAATATGACCTTTTTTTGATTAGTGAATAATAAGTGCCTAATTTCTGTAAAAATATAATTAAAAAATAGCAATGTTGTGTTGTGGTTGCGCCACGTCACCGACTCTAGGATCCTCTTATATATATATATATATATATATATATATATATATATATATATATATATATATGAGATATAATAAGATTTATACTCAAAACTAATTCGTCCTATCTATGAGTACCTTTTTTTGACTTGGATTTGTTTTTTGTCACACCCTGAGCCTACACCCTTGACGTGATTGACACTCGAGAACCATCGCTGATCCTCACGTGAACTCTTGGTCTGGCTGACTAGTTAGCGAAAGGCTTACTCAAGCAAAAATGGGGACCCCAAGTGCATAATTAAACTTAAAAGTTTCAATTAAAACTTAACTCAAATGAACATTTGGAAATACTTAATAAAACACAAGTAACTGTCTCAAGATCTTAAAATATCCCAATAAGGAAAACAATGAGAGACTCCTCAACTCTAACCATCTATGAAGCCTCTAATACTAAGATGGATGTTGGGACAAAACCCACATCAATTTAAGAAAAGCAGGAAATAAGTGTGAAGCCCTCCGGAAAGCAACAGGCTCACCAAAGCTAGCTAGAGTGCAAACGGTATCAACGAAGCCTCTGTTGATGACCCTGAACACATGTATCTGCATCATAATAAGATGTAGGTCGAATGACATCAGTTCATTGATTGTATAAGCATGTAAAGGGAACTGAAAGCATAGATAACCGAATTGACAAGGCTAGGAAAACATACTCGGCTCAATTCAACTTCAATACAAAAGCAATAACAAGAGATGAAATGTTTAAAGCGTTATAAAATAGAAGATATAAACTCAATGATGTATAAAAATACAATAAATACTTTTTAATCTTATTTGGGAGATTCTCTAACCAACAACCATCACTATGAGCTAGGTGATGATACAACGTCTCGTCCATGTTGCCAAAATTGTCCTATACCTTGCCAAGGTATAGAACACCTCCACTAGGTAGATCCACTAAGCTATGCTTAAAAGCAATAAGGAATTGTCTAAAAAGTACGATCCTTTACCCATGTTGGCTACATGGTTTATGAGGAATGTGAGTTGTCCGAACTCATCCACATATCGGTGCTCAATACTACTCCCAATACATATATACCCATGCTCAATGTTTAAAAACATTATCTTTCTCAATTTGAGGTAATTACTCAAAAGATCATCCTAAAAGAAGAAGTGCTCTGAAATATCTCTAAACTCATAAACTCTTTTAGAAATCGAGTTCTCTCTTTCAATGTAAAAGTGTTACATTTGGGAATACTTAGTTCCCTTATATCTTTTCTCAATCATGAATCAACTCTCTCCTCAACCTTTATCTTTGCTTACTCAAAGAGTTAGTTTAAAACCATTATTGGTTACAAAAGATCTTTAAAATAACTCGAAAGACTTCTTGAACTTTCATTTTAAACTCACTTTAGTTTTGAATGTAAATTAGGACATGTGATTAAAACATATAGAAAATCTCAAAGGTGAATGTAGCCTTTAGGAGCATATACTAAGAAGGGAATGTTGTCACGACTCAAAGGAACACGTCAGGAATGAAACATGGAAGGAAAAAAGCCAGGCGACCCCTGGCGCACTGTTGGCGTGGGGCGCCAGTCCCAAACTACTGACTCAAGTTTAGGGCGCACTATTGGCATGGGGCGCCAGGCCCCAAACTATTGGGTAGTAATCCTGGCGCCTTGGTGGCATGCCGCACCATCCCTCTGCCCAGAAAACTGACGAACTGTTCTAGCCAAAATAGGATCCCAACTAGTTTAGAATTGAGTAATTCCTTCTAAACTCTTCTTGATTCTCAATTCCAACACGAATTCATAGAAACGTTCATACAAACCCTCTTGAAATACAACTATTACCAAAGATCCACACCACAAAAGAATTCACAACCTCCATTGTTATAGAATTGAACTAAAATCAAGAACTATGCAAGAATCCTTTAGATACAACAATTTTTTTGGATAAATTAGATGTATGGCGTGAGGACAAATAATTCCATCATATTGAGAAGCCTTACATACCTTGAAAGAACAATGTACTTGGCGAAATCGACCGATCTTGAAGAATGCTTGAAGCCTAGCTTTTTCTCCTCTTGAAACCTCGCTCTAATCCTCTAAGTGTTTAGGAATGTGAATAAGTGGTCTAAAATATATTAGACCCTTCTTTGGGTGGAGAAAAAATGTGGTTAGGCTTAGGAGAGAAAGGAAAAGACCAAACTACCCTTCTAGAAATGATTGAGATACCTTAAAGAGAAGAAAAAACGTGGCTAGGCCTCAAATGAAGCAAACTTGGTGGTGTTGGAAAGAGGACTCAAAGACCTTCGATTTAGTAGTTCATGGGCCACCTAGCTCTTTATACGCCAAAATATATGCTCGTTTGAAGTTGAGCCAAAATATATGCTCGTTTGAAGTTGATCCAAAACTAAAAATTGATGGTGATTTGTACGAACCTCTTTTTAGCATTTTTCGAAATCTGAGGTGTTACAATATCTCCCCCATTGGAAACATTCATCCTCGAATGATATCAAACTAAGCAGAATAGAGGTGGGAAGTGTCTAACAACCCAACTCAAGCACCAAACATGCAATTAGCGTAAACTCAACATATCAACTTAAAGAGTACTTTACAAAGAGTTAGTATCGTGGTCTGGAATTGATTCGGAGGAAAAGAGATGAGGGTATCTCTTCTTCATATCCTCCTCGGCTTCCTATGTAGCCTCCTTAACAAATTGGTTCCTCCACAATACTTTGACTGATGCAATCTCCTTGGTTCTCAACTTGCAAACCTGACGATCCAGAATCTGAACGAGAATCTACTCATAAGATAGGTTGTCATTGATACCAATATTCTCTGTAGGCACAATAAGGGAAAGATCACCCAAACACTTCTTAAGCATAGAGATGTGAAATACCGAATGGACTGCTGCTAACTCTGACAGTAGCTCCAACTCATAAGGTACATTTCTAACTCTCTTGGATATCCTGTAAGGACTATTGTATCAAGGATTGAGCCTCTCCTCTTTACCAAACCTCATAACACTCTTCATGGGTGAAAATTTCAGATAGACCCAATCATCAACCTCAAACTCCAAATCTCTTCTCCTAACATCTGTATAGGATTTCTGATGACTCTGCGCTCTTGAATTGTCTTCACCTTTTCCATGGCTTGATGAACCAAATCTTGTCCTATCAACTCAGCTTCACCAACCTCAAACTAGCCAATGGGAGATCTACACCTCCGTCCATATAGGGACTCATATGGAGCCATCTAAATATTGGAATGATAACTATTATTGTATACAAACTCAATAAGAGGCAAGTGGTCATCCCAATTACCTTTGAATAAAAAACACAAGCTCTCAACATGTCCTCTAAGGTCTAAATTATGCGTTCTGCTTGACTATTAGTCTGAGGATGAAAAGTCGTACTAAGGTTTACCTTCGAGCCCAAACCTTTCCGAGAAGACTTCCAAAACTGAGCAGTGAATTGTGCTATCTGAAATGATAGACACTAGAACTCCGTAAAGTCAGACTATCTCTTGAATGTTTAATCTGACATAATCTTATGCTAAATTTGTAGTCTTTACTGGCAAGAACTGGCCTGATTTGGTCATCCGATCTACAATCACCCAGATCGAATCATGCTGCATGTGAGATCGCAGCAAGCCAGTAATGAAGTCCATATTAATCATTTTCCACTTCCATTCCGGAAGAGATATGTTCTGTGCCCCACCACATGGCTTTTGATGCTCAGCCTTAACTTGTTGGCAATTTGGGCACTTAGCTACAAACTCTGCAATACACCTCTTCATACTATTCAACCAATAGACTTCTCTCAAGTCATGGTACATCTTTGTGGAACCCGGATGGATCGAATATCTGGAACTGTGAGCTTCTTCCATGATCCTCTCTTGGAGATCATCCACCTTTGGAACACATAACCTTCCTTGATATCTCAACACACCATCTCCCCCTTGTGCAAAAGCCATCACTTTCTTCTTATGGACATTTCCCTTCAATTCAAGCAAAATGGGGTCTTTGTCTTGCTTCTCCTTTACCTCTGTCACTAATGACGACTCAGCTCCATTCATCACAATAACTCCACCTTCACTTGAATCTAGCAAATGGAATTCCAAACGGGAAAGTCTGTGAACTTCCTTAGCTAGTTCCTTCTTACCTTCCTCAACATGAGCAGTATGGACAACCTGCTCAAAGCATCAGAAACAACATTAGCCTTACTTGGGTGGTAGAGGATACTCATGTCATAATCTTTGAGCAACTCTAACCAACTCCTTTGTCTGAGGTTAAGCTCTTTTTCAAAACATATTGGAGGCTCTTGTGGTCTGTGAACACATCCACATGAATGCCATAGAGATAGTGACGCTATATTTTTAGAGCAAAAACTACTGCTGTCAACTCGAGATCATGAGTCAGGTAGTTCTTTTCGTGAATCTTAAGCTGTCTGGAAGTATAAGCTATGACCTTACAATTCAGCATCAATACTCAATCAAGTCCAACTCTAGACGCATTGCAATAAACAACAAAACCCTCTTTATCCTCTTGTAAGGTCAATACTGGAGCAGTAGTTAATCGAGTTTTCAATTCTTGAAAGTTTTTCTCACAAGCTTCAAACCATTGAAACTCAATTGTTTTCTGGGTCAACTTAGTCAGTGGTAATGAAATAGACGAGAACCCCTCTACGAACCTTATGTAGCAACCAGCCAACCCTAAGAAACTCCTTATATCAGTTGGAGATGTGGGTCTGGGCCAGTTCTGCATTGCTTCAATCCTTTGAGTGTCAACTCGAATCCCTTCGCCAGATACAATGTGGCCTAAGAATGCCACAGATTCAAGCCAAAATCACGTTTAGAAAATTTGGCATATGATTCTTGATCTTTGAGAGGTTGGAGGACTATTCTCAGATGACTAGCATGGTCCTCCTCATTCCTCGAATATATCAATATGTCATCAATGAACATGATAACAAACATATCCAGATACGGCTTAAATGCTCTGTTCATAAGATCCATAAATGTTGCAGGAGCATTAGTCAAACCAAAGGACATAACAAGGAACTCATAATGACCATAACGGGTCCTGAATGTTGTCTTCGGGATGTCACTTTCTCTCACTTTCAATTGATGTTAGCAAGATCTGAGGTCTAGTTGATCGAAAAGATCATCAATTCTCAGAAGGGGATATTTATTCTTTATGGTGACCTTGTTTAATTGGCAGTAATCAATACACATCCTAAGGGAACCATCTTTCTTCCTCACGAATAAGACCGAAGCGCCCCAAGGTGAGGCATTTTGTCAGATGAAAACCTTATCAAGAAGATCTCTCGACTGCTCTTTTAACTCTTTTAAATTAGCTGAAGCCATTCTATAAGGCGGAATAGAGATAGGTTGAGTATCAGGAATAATATCTATTCTGAAGTCTATTTCTCTCTTAGGAGGGACTCCGAGAAGATTATCTGGAAAGATCTGTGGAAACTCAATCATGACTGGAACTGGCTGAATAGGTGGTGTCTCAACACTAGAGTCATTAACTCAGACTAAGTGATAAATGCACCCCTTAGAAACTAACATTTTGGCCTTAAGGTATGAAATAAAATGACCTTTAAGCACTTGCTGAACTACTTCTCCACTCTAAAACTCGCTCATCAGGAAACTAAAATTTGACTACTTGAGTTCTACAATCGACTAAGGCATAACAAGTATGAAGCCAATCCATACCTAGAATAACATCAAAGTCCACCATGTCTAGCTCGACTAAGTCAGCCATGGTATCCTTGTGATTGACAGAGATGGTACAATCATAATAGACTCTTTCTGCTAGAATAGACTCACCACCAGGTGTAGAAACACTTAAGGGCTCAAGAAGTCATTCAGGAAAAATGTCAAACCTCATGGCTACATATGGAGTCACAAAAGACAGACTCGCACCTATATCAAGTAAAGGATAAACATCGAGAGCAAAGACTTTAAGTATACCAGTGACAACATCTGGTGAGTTCTCCTGATCCTAGAGACTAGTTATAGCATACAGACATTTTGTACCTCCACCTACTCCTGAAGTAGCTCTCCTCGAAGCAGCTCTGTCTGTCGAAGCCGCGAAAGAAGATTAAGTTCTATTGCCCTCATTACGCTGCCTGTTCTTAGGGTACTCCCTCATAAAGTGACCAATCTGACCACACTTGAAGCAGCCATTGAAGCCATCATGACATGCTCCTAGGTGGTACCTACCACACTTAGCACATATGGGGGTCTAAGTAACCCCTTGTGCCATACTACCGTGCGACTGAGTAGGTCGAGCTCTGAAATTCTGGGAGTTCTGGTTCCTGAAATCATTTTTGTTCTTTGGTGTAGGTGCACTAGCTGTTGATGGAGAAGGTCCAGGTGACCTTTGCTAAAAAGATGACCGATTTACATTCCAGGCCTTCTGCTGTCCAGATTCATGATTTGTTGTCTTAGCCCTCTTATTGCAGACTCTGCCCTATCTTTCAACTTATCTTTCTCAGCTTGTTGCACATGGATAATGAGTCTGGCTATGTCCATGTCGCCTATGAACATAACCGCCTTACCTTCCTTAATTGATAAGCAGAATAGCCCAGACACAAATAAACTCATC
Source organism: Solanum appendiculatum (assembly GCA_018342035.1). Classification (NCBI taxonomy): domain Eukaryota; kingdom Viridiplantae; phylum Streptophyta; class Magnoliopsida; order Solanales; family Solanaceae; genus Solanum; species Solanum appendiculatum. The sequence continues at coordinate 503,724 of JAGDQO010000806.1, read as the reverse complement.
CTGCTTCTCATATCAGCCACCATCTCCAGAGTATAGCGGGATAGCTGAGTGAATTTGAGATTGTACTCTTGCACACTCATAGACTCCTGCTTCAGATTCAAAAACTCTCTTATCTTTGCTTCCCTTAGTTCGCGGGGAAAAAAACACCCCAAGAAAGTGTCACAACCCAAAACCGGGTGTGATGGCACTTGTCCTACTCCACTAGGACAAGTCAGCCTAAACTAGACAAAGACAAAAATAAATGCGGAAATAAGAAAATTAAAAAAGAATTACATAAGTGGAAGTCTTTCAAAACTTAAATAACCTCCAAAGACTGCTTGTCACATGTACAAGCCGCTAATAACAGAACTGGAATGTAAATACAAGTCTCAAGTCTGTCTTTATTTCTCAAGTAGAACAAAGAATAAAAATAGGAATAAGAGAGTCCACCTGATGACAATAGCTACCTCTCTCAGTGTCTTGGAAAGCCTCAGATGATCAAGAAAAGAGAAACTCACTGTCCGGGCTCGGAACCTACACAAGTGTAGAAGCAAGGAGTGAGTACCAAACAACACGGTATACAACAGGCCAACTAACAAAACTAGGTAAATCTAATAAATTATGCGAACTTCTTTCATCCCAACCGAACCTCCATAACTACTACCTGCACAGAAAAATCAGCTCAACCTAACAATTTCCAATACACAGTTCAAACAGTCTCTACAATTACAATTCAAAATCATAAGTCACAACTCGCAAGTAATCACAAAGTCAACCACAAGAATCATGCTCACCACACAATAATATGCAAGAATGCTGATGCACAGTCAATGATCATGCATGCTCACAATCGCCGGCAATGACCTCGACATCACACACTCGCTGGAAATGACCTGAGCATCACAATCTCACCGGAAATGACCTCGGCATCGCAATCTCACTGGAAATGACCTCGGCTCACTGGAAATGACCTCGGCTCACCGGAAATGACCTCAGCATCGCAATCTCACCGGAAATGACATTGGTTCATCGAAAATGACCTCGGCATCACAATATCATTGGAAATGACCTCGGCTCGTTAGAAATGACCTCGGCATCACAATTAATCATCTCATCATAGTGTTCAAGAGCAAAATGCAATCGGCGTGTTCACACAAATAATGAGGAAATGACAAGTTCAAGCAATTCACAATCACAATGAAGCTATGAAAGCATTTTACCAATTAAACATTGATATCAAGATCATGACATATCACACTTTGGGTCCCAACATTAGCACACATTGCCTTTTATTAACCCCGTCAATCAATTAAAATTAGTTCATGAAAGAATTCAAACCGTATCTTCATTCCCATTACTCCCCACCATATACAAGAAAGGAAATTCAGAATTCTACAGAATTTACGGAGTTTAGAAGTTCACTTTCCTTAGCCAAAATCACGATCAATCAATAACTTGAGCCTTCCCCTTCTGAATATAGTCTAAAACACCGCAATCTATTCATATAATGATTCACAATCAAATTCCGGAACTATCAACACCAAAATCACAAAATTCAGGAAAAAGGGTAAAAATGGCTCAAAAATTTTATTCCAAAAACGGGATTTAAATCTGGAAATTTTTACATGACAATGTTCCTCAAAGCATTAGGAATCCATTGGTGAAAACCATTTTAAAAATGGTGCTCAAATTAGTTCGTAATAACATTTAATCAAAATTTCAAAGTTCTTGAAAAACCCCAATTTCAAGTTAAAAATCAAGATATAATCAATGCGTTATGAAGATTATGGGTTAAAATCACTTACCAAATAGTTTTCCCATGAAAATCTCTTTGAAAATCGCCTATCCTCGAGCTTCTCAAGTCCAAAAAATGGTGGAAATGGGTGTTTTCCTGATTTTTGAGGATTAAACACTGTTCAGGGAAACATATCCGTTCGCGAACACGGCTCATTTAGCCCGCGAACGCGAAGCAAAGCATCTAGACCCTCCGCGAATATGAAAGGACCCACGCGAACGCAAAGGTCAAGGGTCAGGGCCCTTCGCAAATGTGGTCAAGCTTCCGGGAACATGAAGGCCAACCCAGCAACCTTCCGCGATCGCGGACAAGCTTCCGCGAGCACGAAGAAGCTTGCACCAGACCTCAGTTGACAGCAACCACGCCTAAAAGCAAATTCTCCAAAATGACCCTCGGGATTCGTTCGGAATCCCGTGCATCTAAACCAAACATGCTACCCCACTAAATTTGGTGTTTCGAACTCAATGAAACCGTTAGAAATCGAATTGATGTCTCTTTGATCCGAAACCCGATAAGTCACAACGAAACTAACTTTAGGCCTCAAAATATCAAATCAAGGTCAAAACCTCTAAAAATCCAACCAAAACCACTCCTAGGCCTAAAATCATCCCTCGAATCCAACGGAGTCGTCGAAATTCAATTTCGAGCATCCGATCACCAAATGTTGACCAAAGTCAACTCTATGGTTAAAAACTCAATAGTTTCTAACTTGAGGCCTCAAATTCACGATATAGCCCCAAATCTGATTCTGTCAACTCTCCCAGACCAATTTCAACATTTCGGAGCTGGTGGAATCGACGGAATACCATTTCGAGACCCGAAACTCGAATGACCTCAAATACCACCTCTGACAACTTAAGCTTCCAAAACCCAAAACTTTCCAAAAATCTTAACTTGTCAAGAAAATTCACAAAACCAACTTTGGATACTGATTAAACATGACTCAAGACAACTCTTGGGAGGGGTAAAATAGTTATTTTGCAAAAATTACCAAAAATGACCTTCAGGGACATTACATCATCCACCACTAAAAACTATGTTCATCCTCAAATATAAAGTAAAAGAAAGTACCTGGAGCCTCGTAAAGCTGAGGATATTTGGCACGCATGTCGGACTCAAACTCCCAAGTAGCCTCTCCAGCTGAATGGTGCCCCCACTGCACCTTTACTAAAGCAATCTCCTTGGTCCTAAGCTTACGAAACTAACTATCTAGAATAGTTGTAGGCTCCTCCTCCTAAGTCAAATGTGGACCCAAGTCAAATGAATCGAGTGTAATCACATGAGACTTGTCCAGAATGTACTTCTAAAGCATAGAAACATGAAACACAGGATGCACAGCTGACAAGCCAAATGGCCAGGCCAACTTATAGGCCACCTTTCCCACTCAACTCAAAATCTCAAAAGGACCAATGAATTTAGGACTAAGATTGCCCTTCTTTTGGAACCACATAACACCTTTCATGGGTGACACTCGGAGCCAAACGTGATTGCCCACCATAAATACCAAGGCTCAAACTCTCCGATCGGCATAACTCTTCAATCGACTCTAAGTTGTTAACATCATACTGTGAATTAAGCAAACATGTTCCATGGCATCCCTAAAGAAGTCAGTGTCTTAGGAATCCATCACCGCCGAGTCGAACCATCCAATCGGTGATAACGCCTTAAATGGGGCCATCTGAATGCTAGAATGATAGCTGTTGTTGTAGGCAAACTTTGCTAAGGGCAAATGCTGATCCCACCTAGCACCAAAATCAATCACGCAGGCACGGAGCATGTCAAGCTCCTGAATCGTCTGCTCGGACTGACTATCTATCTGAGGGTGAAAGGCTATACTCATATCTAACTGAGTACCCAAACCATGCTGTAAAGCCCTCCAGAAGTGCGAAGTGAACAATGAACCTCGATCCGAAACAATAGATATGGGCACCCCATGAAGTCTAACAATCTAACTGATGTAGAGCTGGGCTAACTTCTTTGCCATATACTTCACCTGAACTGGGATGAAATGAGCAGACTTGGTCGGCCTATCAACGACCACCCAAATAGAATCATAACTACCCACGGTGGTAGGTAGACCCATAACAAAATCCATAGTAATCCGCTCCTACTTCCAACTAGGAATGGGCATCCTCTGAGACACGCCTCCGGGCTGCTGGTGCTCACATTGGCCTTCTCGGGATGGTACAAAATGGTCATATCATAGTCCTTCAGTAACTCAAGCCATCTGCGCTGTCTCAAGTTCAGATTTCTCTGACTGAAAATGTACTGAAGACTCCGATGATTGATGAAACCTCACAATAAACCCCATACAAGTAGTGCCACCACAACGTAAGTACAAATACTATCTTCCCTTTTGCATCAATACACTTCCCAAACTAAATCCGAAGGCATCATAGTATACAACAAAACCCACACCCTCCTCGGGCAAAGTCAATACAGGAGCTGAAGTGAACAAAGTCTTGAGCTTTTGAAAGCTCACCTCAAACTCATCGGACCAATTAAAATCCAAAGTCTTGAGCTTTTGAAAGCTCACCTCAAACTCATCGGACTAATGAAAATCCACAGTCTTCTAAGTTAATCTAGTCAACGGTGCTGCAATAGTAGAGAAGCCCTGCACAAATCGTCTGTAGTAGCCTGCCAACCCTACAAAACTCTTAATCTCGATAGGAGAAGTAGGTCTCGTCCAGACCTTAACGATCTCAATCTTGTTTGGATCAACTCTAACACCCTTCTTGGACACCACGTGTCCCAAGAATGCCACAAAATCAAGCTAAAACTCACACTTGGAGAACTTGGCATACAAATTCTACTCTCTCAATCTCTGAAGCACCAACCTCATGTGACGGACATGATCCTCCTCGGTCCTGGAATATATCAAAATGTCATCGTTGAACACGATCAAGAAGGAATCCAAGTACAGACAAAATACTCCATTCATCAACTCCATAAACGCCGCAGGGGTGTTAGGCAACCCAAAAGACATCACCAAGAACTCATAGTGGCCATAACAAGTCTGGTAAGCGGTTTTAGGAATATCTGATGGCCTAATCTTCAACTGATGATAGCCGGACCTCAAATCAATCTTAGAAAACAACACTGCACCATGAAGATAATCAAACAAATCATCAATGCGAGGAAGAGGATACTTGTTCTTGATAGTCACCTTGTTCAACTGCTTATAGTCAATACACATCCTCATCGAACCATCCTTCTTCTTTACAAAAAGGACTGGTGCGCCCCAAGGTGATACACTAGGATGAATAAACCCTTTGCTCAACAAGTCCTGCAATTGATCCTTCAACTCCTTCAACTCAGCCGGAGCCATACGATACGGGGCAATAGAGATGGGCTTAGTGCCCGGCTTAAAGTCAATAGCAAAATCAATGTCCCTATCCAGAGGGACACCAAGAAGTTTAGTAGGGAACACATCAGCAAACTCCTGAACTACGGGAATGAACTCTATAGAAGGCGACTCAACACTAGTATCCTGAATAAAAGCCAAATAGGACAAACACCCCCTATTAATCAACATCTGGACTTGAATATAGGAGATAACCTTACTAGGGTAAAAACCACTAGTACCCTTCCTCTCTACCCTCGGAACACCAGGCATCGCTAAGGTGACAGCCTTAGCATAACAATCAAGGATCGCATTATAGGTAGAAAGCCAATCCATACCTAATATCACATAGAAATCTACCATCCCCAGAATAATCATATCTACCCAAGTGTCGTACCCATCCAAAGAAATAAGACAAGATCGATACACTCGATCCACCACTAAGGGCTCACCCACGGTAGCCACATGCATACAATCACATGCTAAATCAAACCCAGATGCAAAGTAGGTAGACACATAGGAGAAAGTAGACCCTGAATCAAATAATACAAGCATAGATCGATGGCAGACTGGGACGATACCTGTGATGACAGCATTAGAAGGCTCAACCTTGGGTCTCCCCAGAAAAGCATAACACTGGGCTCCACGATCACCTCCTGTCTGAGCCATACCTTTACCTCCACGCTGGACCACAGCACCACTACCCGAAGCTCTACCGCTTCTACCAGCTATCTGACCCTTACCCCGACCTCCAGCCGGAGGCGCTGAATATCCCTTTGGAGCTGCTGAGTAAGTATGATGGGGCCCTGTATTAGTCTAAAATGGACACTAGCGAATCCTATGACCAGGATCACTATAACCAAAATAAGACTTAAGAACAGAGAGCTGTTGCGATGAACCAGATGAAGTACCATGGCCAACTCAGCCAGAACTGTAAGACCCACGGGACACCTATCCATTCTCAACCGCTGGCATGGAAGCATGAACAGGCCTCTGATGCTGAAATGAACTACCTCCCCTCTGAGAACCTTTGCCTCCAGACGATGCACCAGAAAATTGACCACTAGTACGGGCCCTCTTAGGGTCCCCAAACTCCTCTCAAACCAACAACTCCACCTCCTTGATGGTGCTCACGATGTACTGAAAGGAAGCCCTCTCACGAGCTGATATGAACACATAGGATCTGATGGAGAAAGTCAACCCTCTCATTAATCTGCAGACCCTCTTCGCCTAATCTGGAATCAAAGACATGGCATGATAAGACAGCTAACAGAAATGTGTCTCATACTTAGCAACGGACATGCCACCCTGTGTCAAACTCTTAAACCTCAACCTGCTCTCCTCAGACAAACTCCAAGGAATGAAACGATCTTGAAAACCATCGGAGAAAGCATCCCACTTAACCGGAGGAGATTCAACTGGCCTGGACCCCAAATAAGTCCTCCATCACTCCCTGGCTAGCCCACAGAGCTGGAGAGCAACAACAAACACCCCTCGCATCCACCATCCTCACAGCCTCAAGCATCTCATGGCATAAGGTTAGAAACTCATTAGCATCCTCGCTCTTACCACCCTGAAACTGGGGTGGTTTCATCTTCTAAAACCTCTCATAATACTACTAGTCATCCACTATTAGAACTACATCTGGAGCAACCTGTGCACCGACAGCTGGTGCGGGAACTAATGGTGGCTAATCCACCTGATCCTGAACAACCAGACCCTGATGCTGCTCTGGGGTCTGTGCCCTTACTCTAGTATGTGAACCGTGTGGCGTGCCTGTTGCACTCTTGAGTAAAACTCTCTAAACCACCCAGCATCCTCAATAAGGTCTCCTGAAACAATGGTGCTGCAAAACTTGGAAGAACCTAGTCCTCACAAACCACAACCTGTAGCTCTAGGGAAGCCTCTCTACCATGGCCTCTAATAGGTGCTACTTCTTGGGCACGACCTCTACCACATGCCACTTCACGAGCAAGGCCTCTAGCTCGGGCCCTACCCCTACGTTTGACTGGGGTCTCAACAACTGCCTCCCATCTATCACTTTAAATAGAAGCTCTGGTTCTTGGCATCTGCCAAAATAACACGTGACACTCAGTACTAGCGATAGTACCCACTCACAATACAAAATAATGAAATAAAGGAAGTTTTCTAACAGTCTTCATAGCCTCTCGAAGATAAGTACAGACGTCTCCGTACCAATCCTCGAGACTCTACTTAGACTTGGCTTGTACACGTGAGACCTATAAACCTGGGCTCTGATACCATTTGTCATAATCCAAAATCGGGTGTGATGATACTTGTCCTATCCCACCAGGACAAGTCAGCCTAAATCCAACAAAGACAGAAATAAATGCGTAAATAAGCAAATTAAAGAAGAATTAGTAACACCTCAGATTTTAAAAGAAGAAAAAAATTCCCAAAATTCAAAATACAGTCTCCTTCAGCGAGGCTAATCATGATCAACAAACGACTCGGCAATCTGCCGAAATGTACCTTCTCACCATTCTGGACTTGAAATGTTCATCTAGTGTTCTGTGCATTCAGATTTCAGGCGAGCAAGGTTGAACTCGCCGTTCCATTCGGTGTGTCGCTGAAATGCCCATTGTATCACTGAGTTGACTTAGTCCAGGAGCCAACTCGCTGGAACTTTCAGCGAGCTGGAAGCTCACTCGGCGAGTCACCGAGTGGCTTTTGTGAGCTACATCATTTTCAATTTTCGCTTGACACTTATTTTTTTAAAAGGGGCTATTTGGTATTTTCCCTAATTGTTTAATACCTAATCTAGGTCAGTTATCCTTTTATTCTAACACTAATATAAACCTTTCTAAGCCTAAATCTAAATCTTTTAATCACTCTTCAAAGCTCTCCCTCCAATATTTCTCTCTCTAAGGAAGAAGAAGAAGAATCTAGGGTTTGAAGATTCAAGTCTCCTAATTCTCCATTATTTTCAAGGTTTTAGAATTGAGGTATGATGGTTTTCACCTATGGAGTCCTTTCCTCCATAGGGTCCCCAAATTCCCCAATTTTCCAAGTTAGAATTCCCCAATTGAAGTTGGGGTTTTCTTCTATCTTATGGTTTTTCTTCAAATTATGATCTAATTGATTGAATTTTGTTTAATTATGCATGAATTGATTTAAATTGCATGTTTCAAGTTGTATCCCCATGAACCCATATGAAATCCATGTTTTCTAGAATTGATCATATGATGAAGCTTTTGCGTCATGAAAGATGAGTTTATGATGATATGCATGTTCTTTATGAAAATGATGTAAATGTTATAAGGATGCTTTGAGAGTGAAGTATCAATGTGAATGTTGTTGTTGTGAAAGTATTTCTCACATATACATGAAAGCATGATTGTGGAAGGTTTTCCCACATAAAGGATTCTTAGGGTGTGTTTGGTATGAAGGAAAATGTTTTCCTGGAAAACAAGTGGATTTTTGGCTTATTTTTTCATATTTGGTTGGTGAGTAGAAAATGTTTTTCGTAAAAAAATTTTAGTGTTTGATTTATGAATGAAAAACATTTTAAAGAAAATATCTTTTATTTTTTTTCTAGAGAGTAGAAAATAAATATTTTAAAATTGAAAATATTTTTTAAAAAACAAACTTTAAAATTTTATATTTTTAGAGTGGGGTGGGGGTTGGGGGTGGGGGGGAGAGGGTACCGGGTGGGGTAAGGTAAAAAAATAAAAATTTGAAATTGAAAATATTTTTTAAAAACTTACACCTCAATACAGAAGTGTAAACGGTCGAAGTCAATTTATAGAACTCAACTGGAGTTGAGGTCGATCCCATGGGGAATTTGTTGCAGAAACAGTTGTACTGGCGCTCTTATTTAATTCTGGTTAATATTTCGGAAAGGAAAAATAAAAAGGCCAGAAAGTAAATAATGGGAGTTTTATTAATACTAGTTGTTGAGTTATCAACACTTCAATTGGACTGGAGAAATGATAATTGCAAGATTTGTTTATCAGATTGTAAAAGATGCTAGGGTTGTGTTCCACATGACACTACTGCACTTGCATGATTTAACTTCAACTGATTTTTTACTTATTGAAGTCTGAAGATCCTAGCACGATAGTTTCATCTAACCACTTCTCAGTCTCATTAGATGCTTTTTCACTCCTTTGTTTTCAGCCTTGGAGTGTCTAACTTCTAACAATTTGTGCTTTAGCATAGTAGTTATTTTCTCTCGAACTTTAACACTCTACACCACTCATTCGGAGTTTGTTTTCACTTTATCCCAATCGTTACTTTTCTCTCAAACAAGTAAAGAATATAGGCTAACTTTAATGTTGCACTCACTAGAGATTAATTATGTCGAAAGCAAAAACACACAGACAGTTCACAAGCAAAAGTCAGTCTAGTTATATATGGGAATACATTCGCGTCATGTTTTCCACAACCCTAGTTGTGGTGTTTAGCTGCTCATTTGTTCAAGGAACACGAGACAGAACAATATTGAGAGCATAATAACAATACTTACAATAATTGAGATCCAAAAATTCCTTGAATGATGATGTTAAACCCAGAACAATCAAGAGTAAACAATGTTTTTGTTTCTCAAGAAAGAGTTTTTCCGCTCAAAAAATATTTGAAAAAAATCAGTCAATAATAAAAGATGAGTCTAAAAATAAACCCTAGGTAATAAAATAATAGTTTGTGAAAACAAGTCCTAACGTAATTAGGAGTTTTCTGTCGCGCCTCTTCACGAGAGGGTTGACGGCTCGTCAAGTAGTAGACGGCTCGCCAAGCCCTCCGTCATCTCACTTGGCCAGTGAGGTCTGCAACTACTGCATCCCTCTCACAGTTGCTTTAATGGCTCGTGTAGTGCTTCACGATTCGTGAAGTGCTTCGTGACTCAACATCTATGCAAAACAAGCATCTTCTTCATTGCTCAAGTTTCACTAGTCATCATACAACTCATACAGTTCTTCACGACTCGCCAGACTGGTCGTGGTCCTAACTTCTCTTGGGCAAAGCTTCAGGTTTTCACTGGTCCTTCTTCACGAGTCATCAGATGACTCATACAACCCTTCACGGCCCATCTAGGTGATCTTGGCCTTCAGTTCATTTTATCCACACCTTAGGACCTCATTGGTTCCTCTCAACGAGCTATCATATGGCTCGTAATCATGATCACGGCCTGCTAAGGGCTCCGTGAACTCTTGCTTCAGCTCAATTTTCATCATTTCCTCCATTTTACACATTCAAGTGTTTTACCTGTACATACTTAAAGAAGGCATCATATTTACATAGAAATACTTGATTTCTCGCATTAATCCTTAGTTTTGAGTCTTAAATGTGCTATAAAATCACGGCACATCAACACCCTCAACTTAGAACTATTGCTTGTCCTCAAGTAATAACAAAACTTAACACTCGACGCTTAAAACACAAGATAAACATAAAGATGTAGCAGCTATTTTAATCAACACTCTATTCGGAATCCACTTTATCTAACATGCAAGATTCAATGGATGTCATCCCATTATTCGCAGTCGATCATGCTCACATTCATGTTCACAATTAGCTAAATAAATTAACTATCAAACGTAAACATAGTGCCCTCACAGCAAAGAAATTCCTCACACATTAAAATTACGGGACTGATTACAACTCTCTCTCTCCAAAAGAACTTCTAATGCTGCAGATATTCAGACCATAGTCTTGCCCCTGTTTTCTATGCTTCGACTATCCAATAACCGAAATGGGATCACTATAGGACTTTTATTGGCTTTTAGCGTTGGCTTGGGTTAAAGAATGGAACGTTTGGTCTATGAGTGACTGGATTTACCTAAAGTATTTATCAACACACAACTCATACTCAAGTGGTTCCATATCTTTTTTCTCACTATATCCTGCCTTTCTTTACACCTTTTTTTTTACTACCATTTATTTGAACCATTCAAACATGCATTGTTTTTATGCCTTCAAAATACCCAAAGATACGATCTCTAAGCTCTGCCTTGTTGATGTCTTGACCACTCTCAACTTAAGCTTTTGACTTGAGTTGTGGCTTCTAACTTTCGGAGAACCAAAGATTTAATATCAACAGGGTGACAAAAAAAACCTCATCAAGGCTCAAATCGGGTTCAAAAGGGTTCAAAATTTCATTTAGTAGTTGCTTTTGGTTATTGTGAACTTAATTAAAAAATGGCCTATGTTCATGTCCCATTCAGTTATTAATTTTCTAAGCAAGACTACTCGGACAAGTTCTAGCTTCTATTTACAGCATTAGACTTCAAACTAAGCTCACACTTTCTTGGCACACGTTTACACTTGCAGTCTCTTAGTTAACCAATTTATGTTCTGACTAGCAATGATCAACACACCAATACATATGATGTCATACAAAGAGCCTAATAGTCAAATATCATATTCCAGCATGTTTTCAAGGTTCCACCCCAACACAAGATTTAGTTGCTAATCAAAACAAACAAAGACTAAACAATGACTCAAATACTACTACTTTCATCACAACCAACAGCAAAGAAAAACAACCTTTCAAAACAAGAGCCAACCTCCATGTACTAACACCTACTGGCAGGTTGCTCGACCACCTCCTCCCCAACAAAATACACTTTTTCCTCAAAGTACAAAACACAAGTGTGTGAAGAGGATCATACCTACGACACCCTAGGCGTCGGGAATCAGAGTAATCCTGGAACCCTTATCACAGGTGCTCTCTCAGGTACAAATGCTGGGTTAGGAGCACTCTTAGAAGCTCCAGACCATATCGCATCGAACCTTTGCTGCTCCAAAGCTTCTTGCTCTTTAGAAAGTTTCTTAGATTCCCGTCTAGCTTTCTTCAATCTCCTCTTCTCTTCTCTAGAAAGGTCTTCATGTTCTTCTACGAAATTGGTATCCTTTGCTTTGCCTTTGGCCGTCTCAAGTTGAACCAAATCACCCCAAATGTTTCCAATTGTCGGCACTATCAGAGCTGAGCTAAAAAGATTCATCAATGAATCTGGCATAACTGGTGGAGGTACAGACACTGGCGTCTTTTTCAATTTGTCAATATCCGCCTTCATAGCCTCCATTTGTACCTGTAAAGCCTCACCATCTATGGAGCTGAATCGGTTGTTGAAATGAGCTTCTAGGCCGGCCATCCTATCCTTAAGGTCTAAAACTTCTCACCGAAGTTCATCACGCAGGCGTTGCTCTGCATTCTGGACCTAACTTTGCACCATCTGTGGTAGTCTTTCAAGTACCTGGTCTAGTATGGCTCGAGTCTGTCTCTGCTCTACAACAAATTTCTCAATGAATCTGGATGGTAAAGAAATAAAAGTACCTGTAGCATCAGAAGGTGGTGCTGTGTGGGTTGCACTCCCTCAACTGTCTGGGATGTGCCCTCAGCTGGTACACAACCACCTGCAGCCGTCGGTATGTAAAACTGAACCTGAGGAAGAGCTGCTAAGGGTCCCACAGGTCCTGCTCTTGCCCCATATAGAGGATTAGCTACATCTTTAATCTTGCTTGCGACAGTAACCTTTACTGCCTCGACATGTCGGTCGACCAACTTGTTGTGTGGTATATTTGCATGCTCACACAGTCTCCTTATCAGAAAAGGAAACGGCAATCTAGCCCATTCATTCAATTCCCGATCCCTCATCTCCGTAGCAATTATTCTTCCAACATTCAACTGATAACCTGCCATAATATAAGCCACTAAAGACACAAGTGATGGGGATAGAGTGTTATCATTAGTTGTGGGGGTGACATTGTGCTCGAACCACAGCCCACCATACTTTTGCTGAAAATGACAAAGATGCTTTAGTTATGTGCATCTGTGGGTTATTTACCCATGCAACTGCCTCGCCCTCAAAAGCAATCAAACCGGCAATCCACTTCATGATTTTTTCCTCGAGACTGGATCCGCCATGTCGGTTTCACTGGTCACTAAATGATGGCGACCTTCAAATAAACCAATCGACTCAGGTATTGTGTACTCTGGACCATCTAGAAATCTGTTTATTATTGTCTCTAAAATCTCAACCTTCTCCCCTCTAACCACTGCCTCAGCCAATGGTGGCCATGTTATTATAACCGCTTTCTTTTCCTTTTTAGTTGACTCTGTGTGGGAAGTGAACTTCATCAAAGATGCTGCATAGGAGGCGTAGATTTCTTTAGTTAAGTGTCGAATATATGTTCCCGGCTTTTTAGTCACCCATTCAAACTTATGTAGTTTGAATAGGTTGTAAATTTCGGGAAATGCACGCACATCTGCCTCCACCACTCTCGATTCAGGGCTAATTGTTCTCCCACCAATACCACCTGACTTAAATAGAATACCATTTTCAAAGATGTCTTTCGATCCAAGGATCGTCCACATCCGACGAAAGACGTCAATGAGATGTTGCATAACTGGGTCAGATTCCCTCTGATGAACAAATTGGACCAACGACATCATGACTATCATGCTCGTCCTCTGCACCATCAATGGGAGGTGGATCACTAGTAGATGCTCTGGAGTCATCATCAGATCCCTACTCGCTCCCTGAAGCACTCTCTTCCTCTTCATACTGGGAAGGAGTGTGTTCTTCAGCGGTCCTCGTAGTTCGAGATCTAGTATCTCGGGAAGAGTGTTTTTCAATTATTGTATCCACCTGAACCCAAGACTACTATCTGTCTCTTCACGAGAATTTATTTCACCTTGCTTTCGCCATTAACCCTGCGATAACATGAGTTAGAGCTAAGAAAATCAAATGACTACACTAAAAGGTACTCAGACTTCCCTTGTATAAGTATACAACATGATGCCTTGTCTTAAGAATGTCGTCACTCAATCTATCATTGGGAAGGGCCGTGCTAAAAATGAAAATAAAAATAGGAAAAGAAAAGGAATTTTTTTATATATACGAGGCACGGGATGGTCCATGATGGGCACCACGACCCATCTAGGCCATCGTAAAGTTGGTCCAGTAAACCCCCAACATGTGAGTGTGGTTCATGAAGGGTTTCACGGCCCGTGAGCACTAGCACGGATCGTGAGACATGTCGTGTAATTACACCCAGAACTTACTCCCCTCGATTAAACCCAAAACTCCACACACATTATACTTTAAGCATTCTGAAATCTATACTCCCGTTATTCAATCAACTAATTAGACATCACACAAGAATTTTCACATTTAATCATGCAATTTATGACTTTAATGCCACACCCCTACACATTAACATGCCCACACGATTTATCTTCACAATTACTCAAAATGAAATACGTAAATTAGTTCCTTACATGATGTAGATAAGATCAAACTTATATCAAGTAGAAGGTAGAACTTACATCAAAATTTATCTCAATTTCGCACAAAAGAGAAGATAAATATGCCTTGAAGTTGGGAAATGCTTGCAATGTAGATTAAGGCTTGAATGATTTGGAAATCCCTTTATATAATTGATAAAATCAACTCTTGATCATCCAAACAATTGATTAGAATCGCCACAAAGGGGAAAGAATTAGGCGTTTGGCGCTTGAATGACTTTTAAATGCAATGACTTTATTTCCTAGTTGCATGGACCGGGCCAGGCCTCTGAGTGCCGACCTAATCTAGACGGGCCGTGAAATGGTAAGTTAAGAGTGTCACAGTTCGTACAGAGCCTCATGAAGAATACTTAGATAAGAAAACTTACTTGGAAGTTTACGAGAGGCTAAACGGTCCGTCTCAGAGTAGACGAGCCGTAAACCCTTCCGTGAACTTTTACTTGTTTTTCCAATGGGCTCTCCCTATTTTGACGGGCTACTTCACGGGCCGTGCATAAGTGAATGGTCCGTCTCAAGGTTCGTGAGGATCATTCTAGACTGCACTTAAGTTCACTTGCATCAGACTGTTCCTACTCATATTCAAACACTATTACCCTATAAAAACAAGAACTATTTTGTAAAATTAAACTATCTATTACAATTACATCTTGGGTTGCCTCCCAAGTATCTCACAATTTAACGTCGCAGCGTGATGCAGGATCCTTGATTACTCAGACTTCTTCAAGTTTACATTCTTCCATGATCTTCACATCTTTCGGAGCCCCCATGTATGCTTTGACTCGTTGACCATTTGCCTTAAACCTTTCACTTTTCCCATTTTCAAGCTCAGTAGCTCCTGATTGAAACACTTGAGTAACTTTGAAAGGTCCAGAACACTTGGACCTTAGCTTACCTGGAAATAAGTGCAGCTTTGAGTTGAACAACAACACTAAATCAGTAGGACTGAAAGATCTCTTCTCAATGTGTTTGTAGTGGTACAACTTCATCCTTTCCTTGTATAATGCTGACCTCTCATATGCTCTCAGAAGAAATTCATCCATTTCATTTCTTTGGTCCAACCTTATATTTGCCGCTTCACTCCAATTCAAGTTCAATCTCTTTGTGCCCAAAGGGCGTTATGCTCCAACTCTGCAGGAAAATAACATGCCTTTCCAAACACTAATTGATATGGTGACATACCAATGGGTGTTTTGAACGCTGTCTGGTATACCCATAAAGCATCATCCAATTTTCTTGCCCAGTCCGTTCTATTGGCATTTACAGTTTTCGCCTAGATTGCTTTTATCTCTATGTTTGACACTTCCACCTGACCAATTGTTTGTGGGTGATAAAGTTTTGCCACTTTGTTGTGTTTCACCCCATATTTGACCAAAAGTGTGCTAAACAATTTATTACAGAAATGTGATCCGCCATCACTGATAATAGTCCTAGGTGTGCCAAGCCTAGAGAAAATGTTTTTCTTCAGAAAGCAAGCTACACTCTTTCCATCATTTTATGCCAATGCCACTACCTCAACCCATTTTGAGACATAATCAACAGCTACCAAAATGTACTTTTGCTTATACGAGCTCACAAATGGTCCCATGAAATCAATCCCCCAGACATCAAATAACTCAACCTCAAGATAGGTGTCATGGGGAGTTCATGACGACGGGAGATACCTCCTTGCCTTTGACACACATCACACCCTTTCACCAAGTCAAAATCATCCTAATGGATTGTGGGACAATAGTATCCACTTTGGAACACCTTGTGGGTAGTACGAGTACCTCCATGGTGTCCCCCGACATGGGATGAGTGGTATGCCTCTAAAATGCTTAACATTTGAGTTTCAAGCACACACCGCCTGATAATATTATCAGCACACACCCTGTATAAGTAAGGTTCATCCCAGAAGTACTTATCGACATCATGCAGAAACCTCTTCCTTTGTTGAAAGATCAGACCTTCCGGCATCATGTCACTGACAAGATAATTTGCAAAGTCAGCAAACTAAGGAATAAGATCAAGAGTAATGGCTAATATTTGCTCGTCTGGGAATGAGTCATCAATATGTAACTGAGCTTCTTCCTTCTTCTTTGCCTCCAGCCTAGACAAGTGATCGGCCA
This sequence comes from Solanum appendiculatum, assembly GCA_018342035.1. Taxonomy (NCBI): domain Eukaryota; kingdom Viridiplantae; phylum Streptophyta; class Magnoliopsida; order Solanales; family Solanaceae; genus Solanum; species Solanum appendiculatum. Next base: position 487,228 of record JAGDQO010000806.1, on the reverse strand, counting down.
CATGATTTTCATAGCCCTTTCGATCTTTAACTTCAAAATCAAACTCTTGTAACAACAGTACCCACCTTATCAGTCTCGGCTTTGCGTCTTTTTTCTCCATCAAATATCTCAACACTGCATGATCAGTGTGGACTATCACTTTAGTTCCCAGCAAATATGCTCTAAATTTCTCAGAGGCATACACTACATCGAGTAGTTCTTGCTCCGTAACAGTGTAATTTCTTTGAGCTCCATTCAGTGCCTTGCTTGCATAGTAAATTGGATGGAACATCTTGTTCTTCTTCTGTCCTAAAACCACCACTAGAACAACACCACTTGCATCACACATAATCTCGAATGGTTTTGACCAGTCAGGACTGATGATCACTGGAGCTGAGATCAATTTCTCCTTCAAACTCTCAAATGCTTTGTTGCATGCTTCATCAAAAGTGAACTTCACCTCTTTTTCTAATAGTTTACATAGAGGGCCGATAAAAACCTGCATGACCCAAGAAACTCCGCACTCCTTTCACAGAAATAGGTGGAGGTAATTTTTCAATCACTTTAATTTTGGCTTTATCAACCTCCAGACCTTTCTCAGACACCTTATGGCCTAAGACTATCCCCTCCTTGACCATGAAGTGGAATTTCTCCCAATTCAACACCAGGTTTACCTCTTCACACCACTGTAATGCCCTGCTAAGATTTAACAAACAGTCATCAAAAGTGTAACCTACCATAGAGAAATCATCCATGAATACCTCCAGAGTGTCCTCGACCATATCTGAAACAAGAGACATCATATACCTCTGGAACGTTGCTGGTGCACTACACAGTCCAAATGGCAGGCGTTTGAATGCAAAAGTACCATAAGGGCATGTAAAGTTAGTTTTCTCCTGATCCTCTGGAGCAATGGATATCTGGTTGTATCCAGAGTATCCATCTAAGAAACAATACCACCCTTTTCCTTGCTAATCGATCTAACATTTGGTGCATGAAAGGCATTGGAAAATGGTCTTTCAAGGCCCATTTGTTCAGTTTCCTATAAATCATGCACACTCGCCAACCAGTAACTGGCCTTTGCGGAATAGTTCATTCTTAGCATTTTCCACTAATGTCATTCCCTCATTTTTGGGGACACATTACACTAGGCTGACCTAATGACTATGATAGAAATGGGGTATACCACCCCTGCATCTAGCCACTTAATAATTTCTTTCTTCACCATCTCTTGCATTGGTGGGTTTAGCCTCCTCTGGTGCTCTATGCTCAGGCAGCAATCTTCCTCAAGTTGAATCTTATGAGTGCAAATACCTGGAGGTATCCCAATGATATCTGCAATGGTCCACCCAATTGCTTTCTTGAATCTCCGCAACACTTCCATTACAGCTTGCACCTATTCATCACTAAGATTTGCAGCCAAAATCACAGACAAAGTGTTATTTTTTCCCAAAAATACATACCTCAAATGACTAGGTAGCTGTTTCAACTCAAGCACAGGGGGTTCCTCAATAGATGGTTTCGCTGGGGACTCGGCTTATTTTTTAGATCCAAGTCCAACTTCTTAGGAGTATATGAATGTGACCCCATGCCTTGCAGTTCATTCACAGTCTCAACATAGTCTACTCTAAAGTCTTCATCAAAGTTCATTATCACTGCAACCAATGTCTCCACAACAAGTCTTTCCTCAATAGATGTTGTCCCGTCACCATCTTCCACAATACCAATTGTTGATACTACGCCCATGTCTTGTGCTTGTTTCATTGACTTACACACTTTAAACTTTGCTTCTTCACCATTTAATCGAAACTTCAACTCTCCTCTTTCTACATCCACTAATGCTCTTCCTGTTGCCAGAAATGGTCTTCCCAAAATTATTGGCACCTCAAAGTCCACTTCGCAATCCAAAATCATGAAATCAGCTGGGAAGATGAACCTTCCCACTTTCACAAGTACATCTCACAAAATACCTACAGGCCTCTTGACTGATCTGCCTGCCATCATCAACCTCATAGTGGTGGGCTTTGGTGTTCCCAAGCCCAGCTGTTTGTATACAGCCAAAGGCATGAGATTGATACTTGCCCCTAGATCATGTAATGCCTTTGCAAACTCAAGATCGCCAATCGTACATGGTATAGTGAATGCACCCGGGTCTTCTTTCTTTTGCACCATAGACCTTGTAGCGATAGCACTATAGTGATGCACATTATCAGCCAACTCAAAACTAACAACTCTCTTTTTTGTTACGAAGTCCTTCACGAACTTGGCGTATCCTGGCATCTACTCCAGAGCATCTACAAGTGGAATGTTTACTAATAGTTGTCGAAGCATAGATAGAAATTTCAAGAACTTTCCATCTTCGGCTTTCTTCTTAAGCCTTTGAGGAAATGGAGGGGGAGGTCTAGGGACTAGTTGTAAAGGTAAAGACACCTCTACTTCCACTTCGATTGTCCTTGATGGGTTTTCCCTTTCTTGGTTTTCTACTATTTTATCCTCCTCTTCAACTTCAACTTCATCTTGTTCACCTATTTCGCGGCTTTCTTCCTGCTCAATACGTGCAGGTTCTAGTTCCTGTAGTGTTTTGCCACTTCTCGTAGTAATGGCAATACAATGCCCATCTTTCTTTGAGTTTTGAATGGTGTCACTAGGCAATGTTCCACTCTTCCTTTGATTCAATGCTGTAGACAATTGCCCCAACTGCTGTTCCAACTGCTTAATGGATGTTGAGCATGAGTTAACAGTTTGGTTCAAGATTGAAAAGTCATTCTTCAACTCTTTCACTCCTGCATCTATAGATTCAACTTTTTGTAGGACCTTAGCCGGCATGTCCTCCATTCTATTTCCACTCGTACCACTTCCTGCTAGATCTCTATTCCCTGGGGGTACATATACACCACTGTGATCATTCTTGTAACCCTTCTTGTTTTGCCAGTTTCCCTGCTCTCGGTAGCCTGCTCTATCATATTATCCATCCCTGGAATAGTTTCGACCTTGATTCCCAGAATTATACCCTTGATTTCTTGAGTTGTAATTTTGGAACCCCCCCTGGTTGTTCAAATATTTAGCTTCCTCATCAAACTCTACCTCCTGTTCATCATATCTATTCACAGCAGCAGCGACGTTCACCTTATTATGCCCAACAGTGAGGTGTTTAGTGATGATATCCATCTGGGTTTGCAGGTGAGCCATATCTTGATCCCTTTCCTCCTCTCTCTTTCTTTGTTCAGTTGAGAGCTCGAAAGTGAACCCAAGATCTCTAACTTCTGCCTCCCTAGTGTGCCATGCTCTATTTTTCTTTGACACTTTGTTCATGATTTCCACGATCTTATGAAATGGCTTGCTCATGAAGGATCGTCCGCACACCGCATCCACAACTGGTTTCATTACAGAGTTCAATGACCTATAGAATGCTTGCTTCAGATGTCTATCAGTGAGGCCATGATCTGGAAACTTTTTCAGCTTTTGGCTAAACCTCCACCATGTGTCATGCATTGCTTCACCTGACAGTTTTTTATGGGTACCTATTTCATCCTTCATTTGCAGCTTCGTTGATTTAGGAAAAAATCTCTCAATGAACACCTCTCTCAGTTCTGCCCATGTTCTAATAGAATCGGGTGGCAGCTCATCTAACCAGTTTATTGCTTCTCCAGCTAAGGATAAGGGAAACAATTTTAACCTCATTGCTGTTTGACTAACCCAGGAATTTTTGTAGATTTGCAGATTGCCACAAAGTTCATCAAATGTTGAGTCGCATCCGCACCAGCAGTACCTCTGAACATCCCTTTGAGATTCAATAGTTGAATCATGGTGCTTATAATAGTAAACTTCACCCCTTGAGGTAATGCTGGCAATACTATAGCTCTCGTTGCACCTACTTCATCCAGGTCCTCATCATCCTCTTAAAATCCTCTCTGAACCTGTTGTTGAACTCGACCCCTTGGAGCTAGTGGTCGGTGTTGAGGTGGAGCTATCTCTTCAATTTCGTCATTTTCCTCAACTACCCTGTTTAGGTTGATAGCGTTATGCTGAGCACCGCTAGCTTTGGCCTCAGCATCTTGCCTCAGTCTCTACCTTTAAGCTTAAAGTTCTTGTGCATTAACCATCTTCCTTAAGGTTTTACTTAATTCAGGGTCGTAAGGAACCAACGGTGTTCCTCTATTTCTTGTGCTTGGCATGCACCAAGAAACTCACCTGTGAGAATCCAAAGAAAGAGCAAGATGTAAAATTAGGAAATACACCTACAATTTAAATAACAGCTAGTAAACTACTTCTGAACTAAAATTCCCCGGGACGGCGCCAAAATTTGATATGTCCAAACTTACACCTCAATATAGAAGTGTAAACGGTCAAAGTCAATTTATAGAACTCAACTGGAGTTGAGGTCGATTCCACACGAAATTTGCTGCAAAAATAGTTGTACTGGCGCTCTTATTTAATTGTGGTTAATATTTTTGAAAAGAAAAATAAAAATAAAAATGCAAGAAAGTAAATAATGGGAGTTTTATGTTAATACTAGTTGTTGAGTTATCAACACTCCAATTGGACTGGAGAAATGATAATTGCAAGATTTGTTTTATCAGATTGTAAAAGATACTAGGGTTGTGTTCCACATGACACTACTGTACTTGCATGATTTATCTTCAACTGATTTTTTACTTATTGAAGTCTGAAGATCCTAGCACGATAGTTTCATCTAACCACTTCTCAGTCTCATTAGATGCTTTTTCACTCCTTTCTTTTCAGCCTTGGAGTGTCTAACTTCTAACAATTTGTGCTTTAGCGTAGTAGTTATTTTCTCTCGAACTCTAACACTCTACACCACTCATTCGGAGTTTGTTTTCGCTTTATCCCAATCATTACTTTTCTCTCAAACAAGTAAAGAATATAGGCTAACTCTAATGTGTGCACTCACTAGAGATTAATTATGTCGAAAGCAAAAACACACAGACAGTTCACAAGCAAAAGTCAGTCTAGTTATATATGGGAATACATTCGCGTCATGTTTTCCACAACCCTAGTTATGGTGTTTAGCTGCTCATTTGTTCAAGGAACATGAGATAGAACAATATTGAGAGCATAATAATAATACTTACAATAATTAAGATCCAAAAATTCCTTGAATGATGATGTTAGACCCAGAACAATCAAGAGTAAATAATGTTTTTGTTTCTCAAGATAAAGTTTTTTCGCTCAAAAAATATTTGAAAAAAATCAGTCAATAATAAAAGATGAGTCTAAAAATAAACCCTAGGTAATAAAATAATAGTCTGTGAAAACAAGTCCTAACGTAATTAGGAGTTTTCTGTCGCGCCTCTTCACGAGAGGGTTGACGTCTCGTCAAGTAGTAGACGGCTCGTCAAGTAGTAGACGGCTCGCCAAGCCCTCCGTCATCTCACTTGGCCAGTGAGGTCTGCATCCCTCTCACAGTTTCTTTAACGGCTCGTGTAGTGCTTCACGATTCATGAAGTGCTTCGTGACTCAACATCTATGCAAAACAGGCATCTTCTTCATTGCTCAAGTTTCACTAGTTGTCGTACAACTCGTACAGTTCTTCACGACTCGTCAGACTGGTCGTGGTCCTAACTTCTTCTGAGCAAAGCTTCAGGTCTTCACTGGTCCTTCTCCACGAGTCATCAGATGACTCGTACAGCCCTTCACGGCCTGTCTAGGTGATCGTGGCCTTCAGTTCATTTTATCCACACCTTAGGACCTCACTGGTTCCTCTCAACGAGCTATCATACGGCTCATAATCATGACCACGACTCATTAAGGGCTCCGTGAACTCTTGCTTCAGCTCAATTTTCATCATTTCCTCCATTCTACGCATTCAAGTGTTTTACCTGTACATACACAAAGAACGCATCATATTTACATAGACATACTTTATTTCTTGCATTAATCCTTAGTTTTGAGTCTCAAATGTGCTATAAAATCATGGCACATCACTCCGCTCCGGTGTTGACCCTACCAGAAGGATTCGATTGATTTTTGGTTTATTGTGATGCTTTAAGAATTGGGTTAGGGTGTGTCCTTATGAAAAATGGAAAAGTCATTTCTTATGCTTCGAGGAAAGTTAAGATTCATGAGAAGAACTATCCTACCCATGACTTTGAACTAGCAGCGGTTGTGTTTGCTCTATTGATTTGAAGGCATTATTTGTATGGGGTGCATGTTGATATCTTTACCGACCATAAGAGTTTGCAATACGTGTTCAAATAGAAAGACCTAAATCTTCACCAAAAGTGGTGGCTTGAGTTGTTAAAGAACTATGACATGACTGTCATCTATCACCCCGGCAAGGCGAATGTGGTGGCGAATGCTTTTAGTCAGTTATTTATGGATAGTGTTGCTCATATTGAGGATGGTAAGAAGGAATTGATTCGAGATGTTCATAGATTGGCCCGATTGGTTGAATCCACCAAAGGCAATATTATGGTTCATAATGGTTCAGAATCATCTTTTATGTCTGATGTGAAAGCCAAGCAAGGGCTTGATCCAAAGTTGGTGAAATTAAAGGAAGCAGTGCTCAAGAAATCCATTGAGGATTTTTCCCAAGGGGAGATGGAGTGCTTCGATGTCAAGTTCACTGTGTGTGTTCCCGATGTTGATAATATGAGGGAACAGATTCTACTAGAAGCCCATAGTTCTCGATATTCCATTCACCTGGGAGCCACCAAGATGTAGTGTGATTTACGGGAGGTCTATTGGTGGAATGAGATGAAGAAGGATATTGCAGAATTGGTGGCTAAGTGTCCTAATTGTCAACAAGTGACAGTTGAGCATCAAAAGCCAAGAGGTTTGTCTCAAGATATTAGCATTCCTTCTTGGAAGTGGGAAGATTTGAATATGGACTTCATTGTTGGATTACCACGCACCCGGCAGCAAAACAACTTGATTTGGGTCATTGTGGATCGTATGGCAAAATCAGCCCATTTAATTCCCGTCAAGGTTTCTTATTCGGCGAAAGACTATGCAAAGTTGTACTTAAAGGAAATGGTTAGGCTGCATGGAGTGCCTCTATCTATTATCTCCGATCGTGGTACCTAATTTACCTCTTAGTTATGGAAATCTTTCTAAAAAGGACTTGGTACTCGTGTTAAGCTTAGTACGGCCTTTCATCTCCTAACCGATGGGCAAGCGAAGCGTACTATCAAAACTTTAGAAGATATGTTGAGAGATTTTATGGTTGACTTCAAGGGTAATTGGGATGATCATTTGCCTTTGATTGAGTTTGCCTATAATAATAGCTATCATTCGAGCATTGGTATGACTCCATTTGAGGCTCTATATGGTAGGAGGTGTAGATCTCCTATAGGCTAGTTTGAAGTTGGTGAAGTTACTTTGATAGGTCCCGAATTGGTTCATGAGGCTATGAAGAAAGTTTGGCTTATTAGGAAAAGATTGAAAACAGCTCAAAGTCGACAAAAGTCCTATGCCGATGTGAGAAGGAGAGATCTTGAATTTGATGTTAATGATTGGGTTTACTTGAAGATTTCACCCATGAAGGGTGTAATGAGGTTTGGTAAGAAAAGGGAGGCTTAGTCCCCGTTATGTGGGTCCATATCAGATTTTGAGGCGTATTGGTAAAGTTGCTTATGAACCTGACTTGCGTAATGATTTTGCCTCGATTCATCCAGTTTTCCATGTTGAAGAAATGTGTTGGTGATCCCGCACCTATAGTACCATTGGAGAATCTTGATATAAAAGACAGTCTTTCTTATGAGGAAGTTCCGATTGAGATTTTAGACCGGCAAGTCCGGATGTTGAGGAATAAAGAAGTCACTTCCGTAAAGGTTCTTTGGAGGAATCAGTTAATTGAGGGTGCTACTTGAGAGGCCGAGGCTGATATGATGTCCCGTTATCCTCATTTGTTTCCCTCCGTACCTAATCTAGCTTGAGGTATTTAGTTCCTCATGGTTTACTCTTTTGGTTTCACATGTCTTAGATATTCCCATGATTCCTCATTTACGCATGTTCATGAAAAGCTTAAATTTTGAGAAAGTGAGTCAAGTTGATTCATTTCTTCATGATCATGTGCATTTGAGTATGAGCTGCATATAGACTTCATTAAATGATGTTTTGAACATTCTTTAGCTTGGAGTTGATGTTTCCTCCTCGGATATGTACATTATGTGATTGCATTCTTGTAGGGATGTTGGATCTTGTATCTACTCTCCTTATGATGTCTTGAGTTCCATTCGAGGACGAATGTCCCCAAAGGGGATATAATGTAACACCTCAGATTTTAAAAGAAGAAAACAAATTCCCAAAATTCAAAATATAGTCCCCTTCGGCGAGGATAGTCATGATCATCGAAAGACTCGGCAATTCGCTGAAAGGCACCTTCTCGCCATTCTCGACTTGAAATGTTCATCCAGTGTTCTGTGTATTTAGGCGAGCGGGGTCGAGCTCACCATTCCATTTGGTGTGTCACCAAAATGCCCATTTTATCACCGAGTTGACTTAGTCTAGGAGCCAACTCGCTAGAACTTTTGGCGAGCCTGAAGCTCACTCGGCGAGTCGCCAAGTGGCTTTTGCAAGCTACAGCATTTTCAGTTTTTGCTTAGCAGTTATTTTGTTTTAAAGGTGATTTTTGGCCGTTTTTCTAATGGTTTAATGCCTAATCTAGGTCGATTACCTTTTATTTTATACCCTATATAAACCTTTCTAAGCCTAAATCTAAATCTTTTAATCACTTTTCAAAGCTCTCCCTCCAATATTTATTTCTCTAAGGAAGAAGAAGAATCTAGGGTTTGAAGATTCAAGTCTCCTAATTCTCAATTGATTTCAAGGTTTTAACATTGAGGTATGATGGCTTTCACCTATGGAGTCCTTTCTTCCATAGGGTCCCAAATTCCCTAATTTTCCAAGTCAGAATTCCCCAATTGAAGTTAGGGTTTTCTTCTATCATATAGGTTCTTTCAAATTATGATCTAATTGATTAATTATGTTTAATTATGCATGAATTGAGTTAAATTGCATGTTTCAAGTTGAATCTCTATGAATCCATATGAAATCCATGTTTTCTAGAATTGATCATATGATGAAGTTTTTGAGTCATGAAAGATGAGTTTATGATGATATGCATGTTCTTTATGAAAATGATGTAAATGTTTTAAGGATGCTTTGAGAGTGAAGTATCAATGTGAATGTTGTTATTGTGAAAGGATTTCTCACATATACATGAAAGCATGATTGTGGAAGGTTTTCCCACATAAAGGATTCTTATTGTTGAAAGGTTTTCTCAACTAAACTTTGAATCAAGATTAAGAGCTATTCTAAATGACGTAAGCTTGGACTAGTTCATGGAAGATGAAACGTCTATAAACATGACTTAGCTTGGATTGGTAACCCTAGTTGTTCCTTTACATGGATAATGAGATAAACAAGATTAATGACTAATTAGGTGGGATTAATACTTAGCACCGAGAGGATATTGAGATAGAAGCTCTCCTATAGTAGAGGCCGGGTTTCTAGTAGCAATCTCTTTATCCCATAACTATATCCCACCATAGGAGGATTGTCTAGACAGACATTAGCTAGTGGATCCACGTAAACTGGAAGTTCATGGTCTTACGTTGGTAAGTAGGACACCCCTTTTCGAAGTGGGGCAGACACCGGATTTCATGTTGATAGCTCACATGGTCTCTATGTCGGTTAAAGGTAGATTCCCACAAGAATGAACTAAGGTTACTTCTAGAAGTATCTCACAAGTGATTTAAATATGTTAGCTTGCATTGACCATGTTTTATGACTTATGTTTCCTAACTTTTATCTCATGGTTTTAGCTTGGTCATTACATGTCATGAAAATGTCCCTTTTTAGCATGATTTTATGATTTTGTGCATTGCTGCCATACTTGGTACAATCCATGTACTAACGCATACTTTTTCCTACATTATTTCACTAAAGTAGTATCCGGCTCCCCTCCATCCACTCGTGGCTAGTTCATTGCATTGAGATCATTAAAGACTTGGTGAGTCCTCATACTTCGAGGATAACTGCCATGTTTATGCTTTTATGTCATTTTATTGTAGAACTCATATGGATTATGTCCCAATTTCCTTTTTACTCATGTAATAGATGGCTTTGAGACTATATAGACTTCCTCTATGCTTTGTCAACTCTTTTGGTATAAATTGTCTTTTTACTCTTTAATTTCTATGATCTTGTATTGTACATACTAAGTGGCTGGTATAGGGTCTCTCAGGGTCTTGTACGCCATGTCACGTCCAGGGGATACTTTAGGTCATGAAAGAATTACATAAGCAAAAGTCTTTAAAAACATAAATAACCCCCAAAGACTAGTTTTCACATGTACAAGCCTCTAATAGCAGAACTGGAATGTAAATACAAGTCTCAAGTATGTCTTTGTTTTTCAAGTAGAACAAAGCATTAAAAACAGGAATAAGAGAGTCCGCCTGATGACAATAGCTACCTCTCTCAGTCTCCTAAAAAGTTTCGGATGATCAAGAAAAGAGAAACTCACTGTCCGGGCTCAGAACCTACACAAGTGTAGAAGCAAGGAGTGAGTACCAAACAACATGGTACTCAGCAAGCCAACTAGCAAAACTAGGTAAATCTAATAAAATACGCGAACTCCTTTCATCCCAACCGAACCTCCATAACTACTACCTGCACAAAAAAATTAGCCCAACCGAATAATTTCCAATACACAGTTCAAATAGTCTCAACAATCACAATTCAAAATCATAAGTCACAACTCACAAGTAATCACACAGTCAATCACAAGAATCATGCTCACCACATAATAATATGCAAGAATGCTGATGCACAATCAATGATCATGCATGTTCACAATCGCCGATAATGGCCTCGGCATCACACACTTGCTGAAAATGACCTCGGCATCACAATCTCACCAGAAATGACCTCGGCTCACCAGAAATGACCTCGGCTCGCTGGAAATAACCTCGGCTCGCTGGAAATGACCTCGGCATCACAATTTTGTCGAAAATGAGATCGGCTCGCTGGAAATGACCTTGGCATCACAATCTCACTGAAAATGACCTCGGCTGGCTGGAAATGACTTCGGCATCACAATCTCATCATAAATGACCTCGGCTCGCCGGAAATGACCTCGGAATCACAATCAATCATCTCATCATAGTGTTCAAGAACAAAATACAATCGGCATGTGATGTCACCCAAACTACACCTCCCTAAGGAGGTATAAGCGGTCGCTTGTCAAATATAGAACCTAACAGAGGTTAGGGTCGATCCCACGGAGAATATGGTTCAGACTTAGGCTAATTAATATTAAGTGTATGTTTAGTCATATTATTTCTAGAAGAAGTAAAAAGGGGGGGGGGGGGGAATTTGCAATAATTAAAAGAAATAATAATTTACGATTTGATTGGTAACAAGTAACCAAAACACAAAACTTGCAGTTTGAGATATCAATCTGAGAATGAAACTAGGGTTTACGTGTTCCCTATAAGCTCTTAACGCAGTAAACCTAACAATGGTAATTCTTTTCAATGTCTAGCATGCATGATCATTAAGTTATGTATCCCTAAGTGATTGGTCCTCTAAATAGGGAATTTCACTCCGCAACTTGGTCCGTCTACGTGTGTTGATTTACCAACCCTTACCTTTGACCCAGATTAACCCACAGCTATTTCTAGGTTGGGTTATTAGATAGCGGATTATCGATGACTAAATCTCTGTTGGAAAATCTCTTAGAAGTTCATTACTGCCTATACTGGGTTCGCAAGAATTAGGAGATGTTCTAATGTTTGCAACCATTAGAAAACGTTCCAAGCAAAGAGATTTACAAAAGCATGCATAAACACATTCAAGAATTACACAATATTAAGTTTACTTTTGTTAATTACTCATGGTTCCCACAACCCTAGTTGTGGAATTTAGCTACTCATGCTTGTTTGATCACAATTCACATTCAGATTTGAAGAAATCATGAACTTACAGTGAATAGAGATGGATTCCACAATCTTGAATTGAAAATCAAAAGTACTTTGCATAAACAAACTTTAAGAATTAATCCTCTCCAAAGATGAAAAGCAATTCCCAAAGTAATAACTTAATATTCAAACAATATTCAACAACCCTAAAACGAAGTTTACATAGGGTATATACAGAAAATAAATCCTAATTAAACTAGGAAAAAGAAATCTGGGGAAATTCGGCTTGGGCAGTGTCGTCTAAGGTTGTCAACCTACGGCTCGTATACCGACCTATGGCTCGTAGGTTCCAACCGTCAATCAGCAGTTGTGCAAAATCCTGAGGGCGTTTTTCTACGGTTTTGATCTACGATCAGTCATTCCATGTACGACCCGTCCTGTTCTTCCATCATTCAATCTCTGCAGGCGACCCTCTCTGAAGTTTTCTATGGTTGGGCATCTACGATTCGTAGCAGGATATACGAACCGTCATCTTGGTCCGTCATTCCATACTTGATCAATTTCTTCAGGCTCCTGAACCTACAATCTCAACTGACGACCCGTCAAGTCATTGGCGGTCCGTAGACTGTCTCGTTCATCACCAGCAAATCAACTGTTGCTGCATTATTCTCCTCAACTGCTCCAAAAGCCTATTCCCTGTAAATTTAGCACAAATAACATCAAATCTAATACCAAACCACTTAAGTATCATGCAAAATTATAAGTTTAATGCATCAAAAGTACCGTAAACTCACGGTACATCAGCATGTTCACACAAATAATGAGGAAATGACAAGTTCAAGCAATTTACAATCACAATGAAGCTATCAAAGGATTTCACCAATTACACATCGATATCAAGATCACAGCATATCACACTTTGGGTCGCAACATTAGCACACATTGCCTTCTATTAACCCCATCGATCAATTAAAATTAGTTCATGAAAGAATTCAACCCGTATCTTCATCTCCATTACTCCCCAACACATATAAAAAAGGAAATTCGAGATTCTACAATATTTACGGAGTTTTTAGAAGTTCACTTTCCTTAGCCAAAATCACAATCAATCAATAAATTGAGCCTTTCCCTTTTGAATATAGTCCGAAACACCACAATCTATTCATATAATGATTCACAATTAAATTCCGAAACTATCAACACCAAAATCACAAAATTAGGTAAAAAAAAGGTCAAAATGGCTCAAATATTTGATTCCGAAAATGGGATTTAAATCTGGAAATTTTTATGAGAAAAAGTTCCTCAAAGCATTAGGAATCACTTGGTGAAAACCATTTCGAAAATGGAGCTCAAATCAGTTCGTAATCAACATTTAATCAAAATTTTGAAGTTCTTGAAAAACCCCCAATTTCTTCACTTTAAAAATCCCCAATTTCAAGTTAAAAATCAAGATATAATCAATGGGTTATGAAGATTATGAGTTAAAATCACTTACCCAATAGTTTTCCCATGAAAATCTATTTGAAAATCGCATATCCCGAGCTCCCCATGTCCAAAAAATGGTGAAAATAGATGTTTTCCCGATTTTTGGGAATTAAACATTGTTCAGAGAAAAATATCCCTTTGCGAGCACAACTCATTTAGCCCGTGAACGTGAAGCACAACATCTAGACCCTATGCGAACGGGACAAGACCCACGCGAACGTAAAGGTCAAGGATCAAGGCCCTTCGCTAACGCGGTGAAGCTTTTACGAATGCGAAGGCCAACCCAGTAGCCTTCCACGTTCGTGGACAAGATTCCGCGAGCGCGAAGAAGCTTTCACCAGACCTCAGCTGATAGCAAACACACCTAAAAGCAAATTTTCTGAAATGACCCTCGAAATTCATTCGAAATCCCGTAATCACAAACCAAACATGCTATCCCACTAAATTCGACGTTCCGGACTCAATGAAACCATCAGAAAATGAATTTGAGGTCTTCTTGACCCAAAAACCGATAATTCATAATGAAACTAACTTTAGGCCTCAAAATATCAAATCGAGCTCGGGACCTCTAAAAACCCAACCAAGACCACTGCTAGGCCTATAATCATCCTCCGAATCCAACAAAGTCATCGGAATTCAATTCCGAGCATTTGATCACCGAATATTGACCAAAGTTAACTCTATGGTCAAAAACTCAATAATTTCCAATTTGAGGCCTCAGATTTACGATATAACCCCAAATTTGATTCCATCAACTCTTCTAGACTAATTCCAACATTCGGAGCTGATGGAATTAACGGAATTCCATTCTGAAACCCACAACTTCGAATAACCTCAAATACCACCTTTTGACAAGTTAAGCTTCCAAAACTCAAAACTTTTCAAAAATCTTAACTTGTCAAGAAAATTCACAAAATCAACTTCAAATACTGATTAAACATGACTCGGGGCAACTCTTGGGAGGGGTAAAATGGTTATTTTGTAAGAATTACCAAAAATGACCTTTAGGGTCATCACAAAAAGCATCTTCAAACACCGCCCAACTCAAAGGCGGAGTCCCATCTACCCTGTTCTTTTTCCATGTGTCATGTCATATTCTAGCAACACCTTTGAGCTGATATGAAGTTAATTTCACACGCTCCGCATCGGCAACACGCATAACCTCAAACACTTTCTAAAGTTCCTCCATAAAATTCTTCGGGTGCTCTGTGATATTTGATGTTGTGAACTCTGGGGGATTCATCCTCAAAAACTCACGGATTCTGGATATATCAGCCACATCCTGATGACCCAGTCTTTGTTGACCAGCCTGATTTGCCACAACCCGAGTCAGCATTTTAATAGCATTCCTGAACTCAGCATTGGTTGCATCTCCCTAAGGGGGTTACACTTCTAGTGCATTGGGAACTTCTTGACCTTGAGGATTAACATACCTCCTAGTAGGACATCCTCGAACTGATCTTCGTGGAGTCATGATCTGGAAAGACACGCGTAAGCACGAGTTAGAGGAAACTTTCATAGAGTTGAACTCTATCACACGAACATGAGTAAGAAGAAAGTGAAAGTTCCTAAATGCCTTAGCTTCTTAATTATAGATGTGGCATGCTTCACACCGATAAGAAGAACTCTAAAAACAAGGCTTCATAGACACCCTAGGACTTTTGAAATCAGTGCTCTGATACCAAGTTTGTCTCACCCCGAACCTATACCCTGGACGTGGATGGCACTCGAGAACCATCGCTGATCCTCAAGCGAGCCCTTGGTCTGGCTGACTACTTAGCAGATGACTTACTCAAGCAAAAATGGGGACTCCAAGTGCATAATTAAACTTAAAAGTCTCAATTAAAACTTAACTCAAATGAACATCTAGAAATACTTAATAAAACATAATTAACCGTCTCAAGATCTCAAAAAATCTCAATAAGAAAAATAATGAGAGACTCATCAACTCTAACAATCTATGAAGCCTCTAATACTAAGATGGGTGTCAGGACAAAACCCATGACAACTTAACAAAAGCAGGAAATAAGTGTAAAGCCCTTCGAAAAGCAAGAGGCTCACCAAAGCTAGCTGGAAAGCAAACGATATCAAAGAATCATCTGTTGATGACTCTGAACACCTGTATCTACATCATAATAAGATGCAGGTCGAATGTCATCGGTACATTAAATGTACAAGCATGTAAAGGGAACTAAAAGTATAGATAACCGAACTGACAAGACTAGGAAAAAAATACTTACCTCAACTCAACTTCAATACAAAAGCAATAACAAGAGATGCAATGTTTAAAGCATTATAAATCAGAAGATATAAACTCAATGATGTATAAAAATACAATAAAATACTTTTTACTCTTATTTGGGATATTCTCTAACCGACAACCATCACTATGAGCTAGGTGATGATATAGCGTCACGCCCATGCTGTCAGAACTGCCTTATACCTTGTCGGAGCATAGAACACCTCAACTAAATGGATCTACTAAGCTATGCTTAAAAGCAATAAGGAATCGTCTAAAAAGTACGATCATTTACCCATGTTGACTACATGGTTTATGAGGAATGTGAGTTGTCTGAACTAATCCCTATATCGGTGATCAATACTACTCCCAATACATATATACTCATGCTTAATGTTTAAAAACATTCTCTTTCTCAATTTGAGGTAATTACTCAAAAGATCCTCCTAAAAGAGGAAGTGCTCTGAAATATCTTTGAACTCATAAATTCTTTTAGAAATCAAGTTCTCTCTTTCAATGTAAAAGTGTTACATTTGGGAATACTTAGTTCCCTAAAATCTTTTCTCAATCACGAATCAACTCTCCTCAACCCTTATCTCTTCTTACTCAAAGAGTTAGTTTAAAACCATTATTGGTTACAAAAGATCCTTAAAATAACTTGAAAGACTTCTTGAACTTTCCTTTTAAACTCACTTTAGTTTTGAATGTAAATTAAGACATGTGATTAGAACATATAGGAAATCTCAAAGGTGAATGGAGCCTTTAGGAGCTAATACTAAGAAGGGAACATAGTCACAACTCAAAGGAACACGTCCAGAATGAAACACGGAAGGAAAAAGGCATGGCGACCCCTGGTGCATTGTTGGCGCGAGGCACCCGGCCCCAAACTAGTGACCCAGGTTTGGGGCGCACTATTGGCGCGGGGCGCCAGGCCCCAAACTACTGGGTAGTAATCCTGGCGCGCTACCCCACCCCCTCTGCCAAGAAAACTGATGAATGTTTCAAGCCAAAATAGGATCCCAACTAGTTTAGAATTGAGTAATTCCTCATAAACTCTTCTTTATTCTCAAAATGCCACGCCCTGAGCCTACACCCTGGATGTGGCCAGCACTCGAGAACAATCATTGGTCCCCAAGTGAACCTTGGCTGACTACTTAGCGAAAGACTTACTCAAGCAAAATAGGAACTCAAAATACATAATTAAACTCATAATATCTCAATAACAAATTAACTCAATAAATACATATAAATACTTAAATAAACATAAGTAATCAACTCAAGGTCTTAAAATATCAACAAGGAAAATAGTGAGAGACTCCTCATGTAATGACCTGGAAGGTCATTTTTGAAAATTTTCATAAAATATTTGTTTTACCCCTCCCGATAATTGACCCGAGTCATTTTTGATCAGTCGGGAAAGTTGATTTGAGAATTTTAAACTATTCATTTAACTATAGTTAATTAATTGACAGGTAAATATTAGATAATTAATTTAGTTTATGACTAATGGGCTAAGTCCGTAAATTATTTAAAACCCTACCCCACTTGGCCCATGTATAACACTGAATTTAAGTAGAAAGGGTTTAACAAATTAGAGAATAACATCAACAGATTTCTAACAAGCAGCGTACGGGAGTTGAAGTATTATTTTCACACGCAGGAGATTTATTTTTGCAGCTTCACGTTAGTCACTTTGAAGGTATACATTCCTAACGTTTTACCTATAGTGGGTGAGGGTGAATTGAAGTTAGATAATTATCCGTATTACAGATGGGCAACGAACTGCAACAGGTAAGCATTAATACGCCTTAATCAATGTATTGATGTATATGCTTAGATGTCATATTATTATTATTATTGATGATTGTAAAAGAAAAAGAGAAACAAGGAAGTGGGTTTGAATTAAGAAGTATTGAAAATTGGATTACTGTATAACGTTTCTTGGAATTTAGGAGTTTTGGTAGGTGTTACTGTGTAGGGAGGGATAATGATGATGTAATAATTAGGAATGAAGTATGAATTGAATTATTTTGGTGGTCTTAGTTTGCCCTTCCTCGGACAACATATTTGTTGGTGTATTTGTTGCGGAATTGAAATTTTGCTTTTGGTCATCATATTGTGAATCAAGTTTTGACATATTAAGGCGGATAATTAAATATTAGGTGTATTGTATTAAATGAATATCAATAGATTTATGGTATTGGAGAAATTGGAACCTAACCCTAGACTTGAATTCTAGAAATATAAGAGTTGATATGTTAATAGGCATCAAGATTAGGAACTTGATTATAAATTTGGGTAAGTTTTTGAGTCGAGGATAGACATATAGTAATATGGGTGTTGTTAGTTTCAAAATCTTATTGTGAGTATTTGTTTAAATAGATTGCATTGATTTGAAAGTTCAACGAAAGGAGAAGGCTCAAGTCCTGAGGTGATTTGTTCAATTATTTGAGGCAAGTGGATTTCTCAACCCTTGTTAAGTGTATAGAATTCGTGTATTTCGTTGTGGTATGTGTTGGGGAGTAATGGGACTTGGTGATGGGTTGACTTGTCCATATTGAATAATTTTAATGATGAAAAAGGGGTAATAAAAGGCAGTGTGATTAATTATTGGTGTGTAATGTGTTGAGAATGGTTTGAAAGGCTTATTGATTCATTGTTGGTGTTGGTGTTGGTGTTGTATCACGATTGTGTTGTTATGAAGTGTGCATTTTTATGAAAATGGTCATCTCCTCATTATTTATGTGAACATGTTATTTGCATTGGTTCTGAGACATGGTTGTGAAAAGTGTTATGTGAATTGAGAAAGAATAAGAAATTAAAGAGGATGTACCATTTCGAGGGACGTGTCACGCGCCACGACGGATATTATGATTCGAGGGACGTGTCGCGCGCCGCGACGGATGTTATGATTCGAGAGACGTGTCGCACGCTGCGACGGATTCTATTATCGAGGGACGTGTCGAACGCCGCGACGGATTTTATTTTTGAGGGTCGTGTCGCACGCCGCGACGGATGCATGGACAAAAATGTCCCCCATGGGTCCCTGACCGAGAGACAGCGGGTGTGTATCATTAGGTCAGACATGCATCACTATACTTGACATTGCATTGTACATCTTTATCATTTGTGAACTTATGAGTGCTTTTCTGTGAAACTTGTGATTTGTGAACTTGATCTTGCGTGTTGCTGATCTACAATTGTTGAAGTGATGTGGTTGAGCTATGTGCTGTGTAAATTGTGAACTATTAAGTTGGGCTGGTTTTTTTATGCAGGTTGTAGTTGTGGAGGTTCGGTTGGGGTGTAAGGAGTACCCCTATTCCATACCCTTAGCTTGTGTTTAGAGATTTGCTTGCTGAGTACCGTGTGGTTTGGTACTCACCCCTTGCTTCTACAATTTTTTTGTAGGTTACGAGCCCAGATCTTCGTGATACTTTTTATTCTCTTCTTTTCCGAGGCTTCTTGTGGAGATTTGTGAGGAAGCTGTTTGTCATCTCAGCGGACCTTCTTACTCCTATTTATGATCTTGTTCTACTTTAGTGACAACTTCATTTGAGACTTGTGTTTTCTTTCAAATCTATTGTAATACATTAGAGGCTTGTGCACGTGACAGCCAGGTTTTGGGATATATTTAAGTTGATTATAAGTTTTTGTATTATTTTATAGTATTAGACTTTTATTCTCGCTTTACTTTCGCATTTATCGTATTATTTGGGTTTTAGGCTGAATTGTCTTGGTGGGATAAGATGAGTGCCATCACATCCATTTTTGGGTCGTGAAAAAATGGTATCAGAGCCCCAGGTTCATAGGTCTCACGTGTATACAAGCTGAGTCTAAGTAGAGTCTCGAGGATCGGTACGGAGACGTCTGTACTTATCTTCGGGAGGCTATAGTGACTTTTAGGAATAATCTTCACTTGTTGAATCTCTTTCGTGCGTTCTTGGTCCGGTCTGATTGTTATCGCTTCATCCCATTCTCTCTCACTTGTATTGATGACTCGTGCGTGGTTCTTTATGCGAGTAGTCGGTGTTGTGTGGATTTTATGTAAGATATGATATTAACGTTAAAGTGATAGACTTATGAAAATGATATATGGCCAGATTCAGAATGTTTAGCCATTAAAGGGGTTGAGTAAGGCTAGTTACCCAAGAGAGGGAACAGTACTTGTGCGGTAAAGGAGAAATCTAGAGTGGTTTGACAAAAGAAGTGAAATGATTAAAGGGACAACTAGATAATAGACCCTGTAACTTTGGAAACTATAGTTAGCAAAGTGTCATCAGATTTGATGAGAATGATGTTAAGCCAATTAAGGTCAGAATTTCTACTACGATTTTACTTATTGAGTGTATATCCAAGAGGGTCATGATATGACTACTACAATGGTACTAATGCCTAGTTAGTTAAAGTTAGGGAGTGTGTTACTTTTGCTATCAACCTGATCTATGAAAGGATGCATATCGCTTAGGCTAGAGACAGAACAAATTTGATAATATTTTATAGCTATTCAATTAGTAGAAATGTGTGGGCTATTTGGGTATGATCTTCTCGATAGGTATGATGTGTTCTAGTGGTGGATCTAACGGACTTTCACGTTGTGGTACTAGTGGTATATGGAAACGAATATGTTGATTGTCAAGTATTAATATAACTAGTTAAGAAGTTATCAGTTGTATCACATGTTCATATAATGAGATTCGATGTTGTAGTCACATTTGAGAAACTAACTAGTTTGTTACTATGGACGCTTGGGTTACGCGTTATGTATAAGGAAAATTATAGTGGTGGATCTACAACAAGGTATTAATGTGTTTTGATTGTGAAGTGTATTTTGACAATTCTAAATGAGGACTGGTGATTTCATCGTAATCTCTAAAGGAGTGGATTGACACCAGAATGACAAACTTATGGGTAAAGGAAGTCTCAACAAGTATACTTGTATGAAGGCAATTGAGGATTTTAGTAAGAAAATGCGTATAAAATTAGGTTAGTCCTTTGGATTTGGTTGGCATACCTGGGTTTAAGGTGTCCTGTCGATGATGAGGTGGACTTTGAGATGATGGAAATGGCTACTGAGCATAATAGTATTAAGAGTTCGTGATGAATTATAACCAGGATGCAAACATATGATAAGGATTTCTGGTTAAATGGATTTCCTATGGTAATAACAACTTGTGTGTATCTAAAATTATAGTTTTCCACTATTTGGTGAGTAGCCTGGTCGTATGGAAAGTTGTAGAATGTGTTGAGACATCGCTCAAACAGAACTGAAAGGAGCTGGAGTCATAAATGGAAAGAATTAGTGGGATGTAGTTTAGACTTCTAAAAGAGGTGAGAACAAGGATATTTACTCTAATTGTGAGGGTCAAAGATGTATCTTCAAAGAGAGTGGAAAAATTGAGTTTAGAAACACGTAGTTCCATTTGTTTTGGTCTGGTTATGGTGATAGTGTTACATGCCATTCATATGGGTTAAAAACTATTGGATAAGATTTGAGAAAGAAGTCTACAAAAGTTTAACTTGAGTGTGGTGATAAGTTCTTTTGTGATTTTGAGTTTGGTAACTAGTATAGTTGGAATCTTAATCCAAGTATTTCATTGTAAGTCTACTTAGTGGTAGTATGTTTTTTTAAGGTACAAATTGGTAATGTAAGAAATGATCAATCGCACTGAGTATTGAGCATTTTGAAGGACATGTGCATTGTTTGAGTTGTAAAGTTTGTTGCTTTTGATTGTTAAAGGGCTTAAGGAAGGGTTTCACTTATGGTTTGATTTAGAGGATAAGGTAAAATGTCATGGGTTGGTTGTCAAAGGATAAGATTGGTAAGCGAGCTATCGAAAAGAACAAGAGTCTGGTGTATTGAAGAGTTCAAGGTATTTGAAATTTGTGTCACGGGAAGAATATAAGAAAGGTGAAAGAATAAGACATCTCATATAGATCCTTGGTTCAAAGTTGGAGGTAGTAAGGTTTCTCACCTTTGAGTTTAAAAATGACTATGCGATGTGAGCTAGTTTGGCACAGACTTACTAGGGGTTTATAAGTGACTTTTATGAAGATTGAATTTTGATTGGGTGACAAACAAAGATGTGTGGAAGATTTTGCGTTGTTATGAGGAGTTAGATTATTTAAATTATGGTAGGTGATTTATGGATGCGCTACGGTATGGACATATTTATTGATGATTTTTTTTGGGAGGGGATTGAAACTACTCTTTTAAATGGGACTACACAGACTGATGTGATGTGTTACATAGACACTGGATGGTAAATAAGGATTCTGAGCTTATAGTATATAGAATTATTGGAGTGACTACGGATTTCTCTGAGTTTTGGCATGAGGTATGTGATGGTTTAGAATGGTAGTTGAAACTTGGTATGTGAATGATCAGGTGAAGTTGACATTGGGTGTGATTCAATTATTGTACCTCGATGGGAAAGTACTTATAGATTTGGAATTAATGCTATCAGTCTTGGGTGTGACTCATATCTGTCAAGAAATGCTTAAATGGAAAGAGAGGGAGTCATAGTTTGAAATTTTTAGAGGTGACAATATGTTTGCTAAACAGACTTTGATACTAGTGATGGTTTGAGAGTAGGGTAAATGACCGGTGTGGTTATAATGTTTTGTTAGTATTAGGAGTCTTGGCTTCTGTGGAGTATTGTGAGAAGTATGTGAAGTTTTATAAATCGAGTATGTGTACGATTGTAATAAGCACTAGACTGGTTGATTGTGGGTGGCTAAAAATCAAGGAAATAGAGTCAGATGAAAGGAAATGTTTGATATGGGCACTATGGAATGAGTATCTTATGTTATTCGACCTTGGTTTCGTATATTCTTAGGTGACCACCTTCTTCGTGCTGGACATTACTTAGAGTATGATTCGCTGCCTATGCCACGTATGTTTCCACATCTATGAGTGAATTCCTAGTGGTGGATCGGGTGTACCGATCCTGCGATTGTCCTCATGGTAAGGTAGTATCTTTGGACAGACTTGGTCATTTCAGTTATGACAGATTTGGTGTTGTTTAAGATAGTTGAAGTATACTAGTGATTTTGCACGCACAACGTTACTTATGAGAATTTATAAAAGAGCTACCATGGATAGTTATAGTTGTCGAACAATTTTAATATCCATCTCATCGCCGAGGTCACGTTTTGGTTGTGTGATTGAATATAGGGGGCCATTTGGTCTAATTCTGTCACTCTTAAGAGTTGTCGACAATCACAACTATCGATCTAGATTTTTGACAGTGTTGTTACTGGTTTAGTATGCTTGGGTGTATTGCTCTCTAGGTGGTTACTTGATCATTTCCTTCTTTGGGTTAGATAAATTTGATTCTCTAGTGATGAGTACTCGATGTCTAAAGATCAGAATTTTTATAACTTAACTCGTAAAAAGACTATGTTGTGAGAAGGGAATCTTGATAAAATCTGTGATGGTTTGAACATTATGAGGGTTTGGTGGTTGATTCAGGCTCACCCTTGGTTTTAACCGGTATTGGTTTAGACTTCTCTCGTGGTTATGTGAGAAAGGATTCGTTCTGGTGGGTGTGTTGTTATGCAGAGGATTTCGATTCAGATTGAGTTCATGGGTTAGTCTGTGGCTTGTAATCACTCTTGATTTGTAGATCTGCCAAATTTCAATTCGAAAGTTCAGTTCTTAGTAGTTGATCTAGATGGATTCGTCTTAAATAGGAGCTCAATTAGAGAGATGAATATTGACTATGAAATATCATACCTCAAACTTTTGGAAACGTCGGTTATTCTTCCTTCTTCTTTCTTATGTTCGAGGACGAACATAGTTTTTAGTGGTGGATAATGTAAAGACCCGGAAGGTCATTTTTGAAAATTTTCATAAAATTTTTGTTTTACCCCTCCCGATAATTGACACGAGTCATTTTTGATCAGTCGGGAAAGTTGATTTGAGAATTTTAAACTATTCATTTAACTATAGTTAATTAATTGACAGGTAATTATTAGATAATTAATTTAGTTTATGACTAATGGGCTAAGTCCGTAAATTATTTAATACCCTACCCCACTTGGCCATGTATAACACTGAATTTAAGTAGAAAGGGTTTAACAAATTAGAGAATAACATCAAAAGATTTCTAACAAGCAGCGTACGGGAGTTGAAGTATTATTTTCACACGCAGGAGATTTATCTTTGCAGCTTCACGTTAGTCACTTTGAAGGTATACATTCCTAACATTTTACCTATAGTGGGTGAGGGTGAATTAAAGTTAGATAATTGTCCGTATTACAGATGGGCAACGAACTGCAGCAGGTACGCATTAATACGCCTTAATCAATGTATTGATGTATATGCTTAGATGTCATATTATTATTATTATTGATGATTGTAAAAGAAAAAGAGAAACAAGGAAGTGGGTTTGAATTAAGAAGTATTGAAAATTGGATTACTGTATAACGTTTCTTGGAATTTAGGAGTTTTGGTAGGTGTTACTGTGTAGGGAGGGATAATGATGATGTAATAATTAGGAATGAAGTATGAATTGAATTATTTTGGTGGTCTTAGTTTGCCCTTTCTCGGACAACATATTTGTTGGTGTATTTGTTGCGGAATTGAAATTTTGCTTTTGGTCATCATATTGTGAATCAAGTTTTGACATATTAAGGCGGATAATTAAATATTAGGTGTATTGTATTAAATGAATATCATTAGATTTATGGTATTGGAGAAATTGGAACCTAACCCTAGACTTGAATTCTAGAAATATAAGAGTTGATATGTTAATGGGCATCAAGATTAGGAACTTGATTATAAATTTGGGTAAGTTTTTGAGTCTAGGATAGACATATAGTAATATGGGTGTTGTTAGTTTCAAAATCTTATTGTGAGTATTTGTTTAAATAGATTGCATTGATTTGAAAGTTCAACGAAAGGAGAAGGCTCAAGTCCTGAGGTGATTTGTTCAATTATTTGAGGCAAATGGATTTCTCAACCCTTGTTACGTGTATAGAATTCGTGTATTTCCTTGTGGTATGTGTTGGGGAGTAATGCGACTTGTCCATATTGAATAATTTTAATGATGAAAAAGGGGTAATATAAGGCAATGTGATTAATTATTGGTGTGTGATGTGTTGAGAATGGTTTGAAAGGCTTATTGATTCATTGTTGGTGTTGGTGTTGGTGTTGTATCACGATTGTGTTGTTATGAAGTGTGCATTTTTATGAAAATGGTCATCTCCTCATTATTTATGTGAACATGTTATTTGCATTGGTTCTGAGACATGGTTGTGAAAAGTGTTATGTGAATTGAGAAAGAATAAGAAATTAAAGAGGATGTACCATTTCGAGGGACGTGTCGCACGCCGCGACTGATATTATGATTCGAGGGACGTGTCGCGCGCTGCGACGGATGTTATGATTCGAGAGACATGTCGCACGCTGCGATGGATTCTATTATCGAGGGACGTGTCACACGCCGCGATGGATTTTATTATCGAGGGTCGTGTCGCACGCCGCGACGGATGCATGGACAGATATGTCCCCCATGGGTCCCGGACTGAGAGACAGCGGGTGTGTATCATTAGGTCAGACATGCATCACTATACTTGACATTGCATTGTGCATCTTTATCATTTGTGAACTTATGAGTACTTTTTTGTGAAACTTGTGATTTGTGAACTTGATCTTGCGTGTTGCTGATCTGTAATTGTTGAAGTGATGTGGTTGAGCTATGTGCTGTGTAAATTGTGAACTATTAGGTTGGGCTGGTTTTTTTATGCAGGTTGTAGTTGTGGAGGTTCGGTTGGGGTGTAAGGAGTACGCCTATTCCATACCCTTAGCTTGTGTTTAGAGATTTGCTTGCTGAGTACCGTGTGGTTTGGTACTCACCCCTTGCTTCTACAATTTTTTTGTAGGTTACGAGCCCGGATCTTCGTGATACTTTTTATTCTCTTCTTTTTCGAGGCTTCTTGTGGAGATTTGTGAGGTAGCTGTTTGTCATCTCAGCGGACCTTCTTACTCCTATTTATGATCTTGTTCTACTTTAGAGACAACATCATTTGAGACTTGTGTTTTCTTTCAAATCTATTGTAATACATTAGAGGCTTGTGCACGTGACAGCCAGGTTTTGGGATATATTTAAGTTGATTATAAGTTTTCGTATTATTTTATAGTATTAGACTTTTATTCTCGCTTTACTTTCGCATTTATCGTATTATTTGAATTTTAGGCTGACTTGTCTTGGTGGGATAAGATGAGTGCCATCACATCCATTTTTGGGTCGTGACACCTCAACTTCTAACTATCTATGAAGCCTCTAAATACTAAGATAGATGTTCGGACAGGACCCTCGACAACTTAACAAAACATGAAATATAAGTGCAAAGCCCTCCGAAAAACAGGAAGGCTCACCAAAGCTAGCTGGAGTGCAAATGGTATCAACAAAGCCCCTGCTGATGACCCTGAACACCTGTATTTGCATCATAAAAGATACAGGTTTAATGACGTCAGTACATTGAATGCACGAGCATGTAAGGGGGAAACTGAAAGCAAAGGCAACTGAAATGATAAGGCTGGAAGACAAACTTACCTCAACTCAACTCCAATAAAAAAGTAATAGTAATAGATGCAATTCTTAAAACATTATAAAACAGGAGATATAAACTCAATGATGTATAAAAATACAATAAGATACACTTTACTCTTATTTGAGAGATTCTCTAATCGACAACCATCACTATGAGCTAGGTGATGATACATCATCTCACCCACACTGCCAGAACTATCATATACCTTGCTGAGGTATAGAACAACCTCAACTAAGTGGATCCACTAAGCTCTACCCGAAGGCACAAGGAAAGCATCTAAAAAGTATGAATCCTTTACCCATGTTGACATACATGGTTTATGAGGAATTTGAGTTGTCTGAACTCATCCCCATATCGGTGCTCAATACTACTCCCAATAATATATATACTTATGCACAAATGTGTAAACACATACTCTTTCTTTGTTTTGAGATAATTACTCAAAATAACCTCTTAAAAGAGGTAACTGCTCGAAAATATTTTTGAACTCATAACCCTTTTTAGAAATCAATGTTTCTCTCTTTTAAATGTAAAAGTGTTAAATTTGGGAATACTTAGTTCCCTTATACCCTTTTTCAATCAAAAATACAACTCTTCTCATTCTCATATTTACTTTCTCAAGACTTAGTTCAAAACCTTTGTCAATTACAGAAGAATTCTCAAAATGACTCAAACAGACTCAAAAAGACCTCTTGAACTTTCCTCTTAAACTTACTAAAAGTTTGGAACGTGAGTAAGACATGTGATTAGGAGATGTAGGATCTCTCAAAGATTAATGGAGACTTTAGGAGCTAATACAAAGAAGAGAACATAGTAACGATTCAAAGGAACATGTTTGGAAAGAAGCATGGAAAGAAAATGGGAAATAGGCCTTGGCGACCCCTGGCGCATTGTTGGCGTGGGGCGCAGGCCTCAAACTTCAGAGGCTGGTTTAGGGAGCACTGCAGGCGCACCGTCCCAGGCTTGAAACTTCAGAGGTTGGTTTGGGGCACACTGTAGGCACTCCACCCCAACACTCCTGGCGTAATGCTAGCGTACCGCCCCAGCACTCTTGGCGTACTGCTGGTGCGCCGCCCCAGCCCTTCCCTAGCGACTTGGACGAATTTTTTTGGTAAAATTAATGCTTCAAACTCATTTAAAATTGGGAAATTTCTCCTAAACCCTTCTGGATTCTCAAACACAACACGTATACATGAAGAATTTCATACAATCCATTTCAAGAATCACAATTCATACTCAAGATCCTCAACACAAGAAACTCAAAACCTCCATTGTTAAAGATTGAAACTAAAAACAAGAACTACTCAAGAATCTCTTAACATAATGATTGCATGAACGAATTCATGGATGAATTAGATGTATGGCATGAGGACGAACAAGTTCAACACTGTGAGAAGCCTTACATACCTGGAAAGAATGAAGTTCTTAGCGAATTCCAAAAATCTTGAAGAATGCTTGAACTTAGCTCTTTTTCTCCTCTTGAATCCTCGCTCTAACTCCCTAAGTATTTTGGAACATGAATAGGTGATCTAGAATTTTACTTGGGTCAGGAAAAACGTGCTAAGCCTAGTGGGAAAAAAGAAAAGACCAAAATACCCTTTTCTAAAATGAATGAAGTGCCTTAAATAGAGAGACTTCACTCAAACAGGCATAACATTTTACTCTGAGTTTGATATTCAGTAAACTTGGCGGCGTTGAAAAGAGGATTCAAAGACCTTCGATTCGATAGCTGATGGGCCACCTAATTCTTTATGTGCTAAAAGATATGGTCGTTTGAAGTTGACCCAAAACTAAAAACTAATTGGCGACTTGTACGAACCTCTATTTAGCTCTTTCGAATCGAGGTGTTACAATATCACTCCCTTGGGTACATTCATCCTCAAATGATATCAAACTAAGCACAACAAGGGAGGGAAATATCTAACCACCCAAATCAAACGCAAAATTTACAAATATCACAAACTCAACATATCAACTTAAAAAGTACTTTACAAAGGGCTAGTACCTTGGTCTAGAAGTAATTCGGAAGGAAAGAGGTAAGGGTATCTCTTTTTCATATCCTCTTTGGATCCCAAAGCTTCCTCAACAAATTGATTCCTCCACAACACTTTGACTCATGGAATCTCCGTGGTTCTCAACTTACGAACCTGATGATCAAGAATCTGAACGGGGATCTCCTCATAAGATAGGTTGCCCTTGATACCAATATTCTCGGTAGGCACAATAAGTGAAGGGTTGCCCAAACACTTATTTAGCATAGAGATGTGAAATACCGGATGTACTGTGCTATTTCTGACAAAGCTCCAACTCATAAGATACATTGTCAACTCTCTTAGATATTTGATAAGGACCAATGCATCGGGGACTGAGCTTTCCTTTCTTACCAAACCTCATAACACCCTTCATGGGTGAAACTTTAAGATAGACCCAATAATCAACCTCCTCCAAATCTCTTCTCCTAACATTGGTATTGGATTTTTGATGACTCTGTGCCATTTTCAGCCTCTCTTGAATTGTATTCACCTTCTCCATGGTTTGATGAACCAAATCTAGTCCTATCAACACCGCTTCACCAACCTCAAATTAGCCAATGAGATATCTATACCTTCACCCATATAGAGCCTCATACTGAGCCATCTGAATGCGGGAATGATAACTATTATTGTATGCAAACTTGATAAGAGGTAAGTGGTCATCCCAATTACCTTTGAAATCTAGAACACAAGATATCAACAAGTCCTCTAAGGTCTAAATTTTGCGCTCTGCTTGACCATCAGTCTGAGGATAAAAAGTAGTACTAAGGTTCACCTTGGAACCCAAACCTTTCTTAAACGACTTCCAAAACTACGTGGTAAACTGAGCACCCCTATCTAAGATGATGGACAAGGGAACCCCATTTAGTCAAACTATCTCATGAATGTACATGTTAGCATACTCACCTGATATTTTGGTAGTCTTTACCGGTAAGAAGTGGGCTAATTTGGTCATCCGATCCACAATCACCCAAATGGAATCATGCTGTCAGCGAGATCGCGATAAACATCTAATGAAGTCCATATTAATCATCTCCTACTTTCATTTCAGAAGAACTATGTTTTGAGCCACACCGCCCGACCTTTGGTGTTCTACCTTGACTTGCTTGCAATTTTGGCACTTAGCGACAAACTCTGCAATACCTCTCTTCATACTATTCAACTCTGCAATAGACTTTTGTAAAGTCATGGTACATCTTTGTGGAAGACGGGTGGATCGAATATCTAGAATTGTGAGCTTCTTTCATTATCCTCTCTTGGAGATCATCCACCTTTGGAACACATAACCTTCCTTGATATCTCAACACACCACCTCCCCCTTGTGCAAAAGCCATCACTTTCTACTTATGGACATTTGCCTTCAATTCAAGCAAAATGGCGTCTTTGTGTTGCTTCTCCTTTACCTCTACCACTAATGACGACTCGGCTCTATTCATCACAACAACTCCACCTTCACTGGAGTCTAACAAATGGACTCCCAAACGTGCAAGTCTGTGAACTTCCTTAGCCAATTCTTTCTTGCCTTCCTCAACATGAGCAGTACTCTCCATGGACAACCTTCTCAAAGCATCAGCAACCACATTAGCCTTACCTGGGTGATAGAGGATACTCATGTCATAGTCCTTGATTAACTCTAACCACCTCCTTTGTCTGAGATTGAGCTCCTTCTGACTGAAAACATACTGGAGACTCTTATGGTCTGTGAATACATCCACATGAACACCATAGAGATAGTGACGCCATATTTTGAGAGCAAAAACCAATGTTGCCAACTCGAGATCATGAGTCGGGTAATTCCTCTTGTGAATCTTAAGTTGTCTAGAGGAATAGGCCATAACCTTACCATTCTGCATCAATACACAACCAAGTCCAACCCTGGACACATCTCAATAGATGACAAAACCCTTTGTACCCTCTGGTAGGGTCAACACTGGAGCAGTAGTTAACCGAGTTTTCAATTCTTAAAAAAATTTCTCACAAGCTTTAGACCATTGAAACTTAGCTGTTTTCTGAGTCAACTTAGTCAACAGAGATGAAATAGATGAGAACCCCTCAACGAACCTCCTGTAGTAACTAGCTGACCCCAAAAAACTCCTTATATCAGTTGGAGATGTGGGTCTAGGCTAGTACTGTGATCTTCTGAGTGTCAACTTGAATCCCTTTGCCAGATACAATGTGGCCTAAGAATTTCACGGATTCAAGCCAAAACTCACACTTAGAAAATTTGACATATAATTCTTAATCTTTGAGAGTTTGGAGGACTATTTTGAGATGACTAGCATGGTCCTCTTTATTCCTCGAATAAATTAATATGTCATCAATGAAAATGATAAAAAAAACATATCCAGATATGGCTTAAATACACTATTCATAAGATCCATGAATGTTGCAGGAGCGTTAGTTAAACCAAAGGACATAACAAGAAACTCATAATGACTGTATTAGGTCCTGAAAGCTGTCTTTGAGATGTCACTTTCTCTTACTCTCAACTGATGATAGCCAGATTTGAGGTCTATCTTAGAGAAACAAGTGGCACCCTGAAGTTGGTTGAAAAGGTCATCAATTCTCGAAAGGGTATATTTTATTCTTTATAGTGACCTCGTTCAATTGGCGGTAATCGATACACATCCAAAGGGAACCGTCTTTCTTTCTCACGAATAAGATCGGAGTGCCCCAAGGTGAGACACTTGGTCAGATGAAACTCTTATCAAGAAGGTCTCTCAATTGCTCTTTTAACTCAGCTGGAGCCATTCTATATGGTGAAATAGAGATAGGTTGAGTATCAGGAAGAATATCTATTCCAAAGTCTATTTTTCTCTCCAGAGGGACTCCGGGAAGATCATCTGGAAAGACATCTAGAAATTCACTCACAACTGGGACTGACTGAATAGGCATTGTCGATACACTAGTGTCATTAACTCGAGCTAAGTGATAGATGCACCCCTTAGAAACTAACTTTCTGGCTTTAAGGTATGAGATGAAACGACCCTTAGGCACTGCTGAACCACTCCTCCACTCTAATACTGGCTCATTAGGAAACTAAAACTTGAATACTCGAGTTCTATAATCGACTGAGGCATAACAAGCATGAAGTCAATCCATACCTAGAATAACATCAAAGTCCACCATATCTAGCTCAACTAAATCAGCCATGGTGTCCTTGTGATGGACGGAGATGGTACAATCACGATAAACTCTTT
Organism: Solanum appendiculatum; assembly: GCA_018342035.1. NCBI lineage: Eukaryota > Viridiplantae > Streptophyta > Magnoliopsida > Solanales > Solanaceae > Solanum > Solanum appendiculatum. The sequence continues at coordinate 455,850 of JAGDQO010000806.1, read as the reverse complement.
ATGCTAGAATAGACTCACCAACATGTGTGGAAACACTAAAGGGTTCAAGTAGTTGTTTGGGGGAAATGTCGAACCTCATGGCTACATAAGGGGTCATAAAAGACAGACTCGCACCTGGATCAATTAAGGCATAAACATCAAAAGTAAAGACATACAGACGGTTTTCTCCTCCGCCTACCCCCGAAGTAGCTCCTCTCAGAGCAGCTCTGTCTACCAGAGCCGTTGAAGAAGATTGGGCTCTATTGCCCCTATTACCCTGCTTGTTCTTAGGACCCTCTCACATATAGTGACCCGTCTGACCATATTTAAAGCAGTCATTTGAGCCATCACGACACACTCCTGGGTGGTTCCTACCACACTTGGTATATGTGGGGGTCCAATTAGCCCCTTGTACCATACTACCCTGAGACTGAGTAGGTTGAGCTCTAAAATTCTGGGAGCTCTGGTTCTTGAATTCATTTCTATTATTTGGTGCAGGAGCACTAGCTGACGATGGAGTAGGTCCAAGTGACCTTTGTTAAAAGGAGGGCTAGTTTACATTTCTAGTCTTCTGCTGGCCGGACTCATGATTTGTTGTCTTAGCCCTTTTTACTGCGGAACTCTTCCCTGTCTTTCAGCTTGTCCTCCTTAACCTTAGGCACATGGATCATGAGCTTGGCTATGTCCATGTCCCCTATCAACATAGCCGTCTTACCTTTCTTACTTTACAAGCGGGATAATCCAGACACAAACAAACTCATTCTGCTCCTCATATCCGCTATCATCTCCGGAGCATAGCGACATAGCTGAGTGAACTTGAGGCTGTACTCTTGCACACTCATAGACTCCTGCTTCAGATTCAGAAATTTTCTTACCTTTGCTTCCCTTAGCTCGCAGGGATAGAAATTCCCAAAGAATGTTGTCACGACCCGAGGTATCCCCTAGATGTGACATGGCGTACAAGACCCCGAGAGGCCTCATACAAGCCACGTAGCATACACCATACAAGATTATAGAGAATAAGAGTTCAAAAGATAATTTCATATAAAATCTTTTTAAAGAAACAACGGAAGTCTACATCTCATGTCTCAAAGCCAATCTAATATAGAAAATAAAGTTTGGGACATAACCCAATACAATCCAAACATGAAAGGAAATACATAAAAATAAGAACAACTAGGTTATGTCCTCGGATGGATGAGGACTCACCAAATCTTCTATCAAATCCTCTACTAAAGCTCTAGCCATGAGTGGATGATGAATCGCCACGTCCTACATCAAAGAAGTTAATGTAGGCAAGAGTATGTGTTAGTACAATTAAGTACCAAGTATGATAGCAATGCACATAAACATATAAAAATGCTAGAATGAGACATAATCATGACATGCAATGGCCAAGCTAAAACATGATAAAAACATAAGGAGCATGAAGCATAAAGCATATACCATGGCCAAAGCAAGCTAAATCATCTTTCTTTACTTTACTTTACTTTACTTTACTTTTGATCATCCTAGGAAGACTTGTGTTCATTAGTTGTCGGGAATAGCCTTAACCGACATATAAGACCATGTGAGCTATCAACATGGAATCCGGTGTCTACCCTACACCGAAAGAGGGCCTCCCTACTTTACCAAAGTAGGACCCTGAACTTAACTTGTAGCTTATATGGATCCAATAGCTAATGTCTATCTGAGACAATCATCCTATGGGGGCACATAGGTAAGTGATAAGGAGATTGCTACTAGAAACCCGACCACTACTACGGGAGAGCTTCCATCTCAATATCCTCTCGGTGCTAAGCATATTTCCCACAAAATAGTTATTAACATATTTATATCATTATCCATGGAAAGGTACAACTAGGGTTACCAATCCAAGCTAAAATCATATTTATAGATGTTTCATCTTCCGTGGACTAGTCTAAGCTTACGTCATTAGAATAGCTCCTTAAGAACATGGGTAATCGCCTTTTTGTTCTTTTAATTCTTAGTTTGAGCATTACGTGAGAAACCCCTTCACCGCTCAACACAATATCATCATGTCATAACTTTGGTACTTCACTCTCAAAGCACCCTTAACTCATTATTAACTTCATATGAGACATGCATAGGTTCATTATCTTCATCTTTTCTTAGTTTATCATGTTCATATTTCATGGTTCATAGAGTTCAAATGGGTTCATGCAAGTTCGACTCTTATCATGCAATTCAATGCAAGCTCATGCTTAGAAGACCATAATTAAGACAATTTACCCATACTTGAAGGAACTCACATAATAGAGGAAAGATCATGCTTTTGACTTGAACATGCTAAATTCATAAGATCATCGTTAATTTGTTCATAATTCATGCATAATTTCATAGAGATTTCATAAACTTCATCAACTCATAGCTCAACCCAACAATCAAAGCATAGATTAGGAAATTGGGGAGAATTAACCTGGGGTCATGGGGGTTCATGCAATCTTTACATCAAATCATGTAATTCACGCTAATTTGTGCACTAAATTACTTTATCACGCTAGATTGTGCACTAGGAATCATAAAATCAACAATTGAAATCATAATTGAAGAACCCATAGGAATTGATCAAAAGCTCTAATTCAATTTGGGAAAATTGAACCTTGAAAACTTTGAAGAAAGGGAGGACCCATTAGAGGAAAGGACTCATAATGGTGAATACTATCATACCTCAACAAAGCCCACAAGAAATTGAAGAAAATTGATGGTCTTCAATGGAGGAACTTGGTCTTCTTCTTCCTTGAAGCTTGAGAGAGTTTATCTTAGAGAGAGAAATATTTGAGAGAGAAGAATTTTGGAATGAGTTAGAATGTATAAAATTAGGCTTAGGAACTATTTATAGGGTCTGGGTTAAGGGTATAACTGACTTAGGTTAGTAGTTAATCAATTAGAGAAAAGACCAAAAAGCACTTAATTAATAACTGTCGGGGGCAATCAACGGTGGGGACCTACGGTCCGTAAGTCAAACGATGGACCGTACTGTCCTTCCGTCAAAAGATTCAGAGAGTATGTTTTGGGATGAAAATTTGACTAAGTCTGGAAGGAACCTACGGGTTCCATCTACGGCCCGTCAACTGAACGACAACCCGTCCTGCTATTCTATAGGTCAAGATTCAGAAACTTGGAAATTCTGAAGTACACAGTGCCATCGACGGTTCCCCACCTACAACCCATCAATCCTCCTACGGTCCGTAGGTGGCCTCCGTAGGTCACTAGTAACAGTTCAAAATTCTGCACTTTCCTTTCTTAAAAAACTTGGGGTGTTACAAATGCCTCTTCAAACACAGCCCAACTCAAAGGTGGTGCCCCCTCTACCCTGCTCTTCTTCCACTGATCATGTCATATTCTAGCAACACCTTTGAGCTGATATGAAGCTAACTCCACACACTTTGCATCGGCAACACACATTACTTCAAACACTTTTTGAAGTTCTTCCACAAAGTTCACCAAATCCTCTGTGATATTCGACCTTGTGAACTCTGGGGGATTCATCCTAAAAAATTCACGAATTCTAGATGTATCAGCAATATCCTGACAACCCACTTTTTGTTGACCAGCCTGATTTGTTACAACCTAAGTCAGCATCTGAATAGCATTCCTGAACTCAGCATTGGTGACATCTCCTTGAGGGGTTGCACTTCTGGTGCATTGGGAACCTCTGGACCTAGAGGATTAACATTCTTCCTAGCAGGACGTCCTCAAACAGCTCTTTGTGGAGGCATGATATGAAAAGACATGTGTAAGCACGAGTTAGAGGAAACTTTTATAGAGTTGAACTCTATCGTATGAAAAGGAGTAAGAAGAAAGTGAAATGTTTCCTAAATGTCGTAGCCTCCTAATTATAGATGTGGTGCGCTTCACACCGTTAAGAAAGACTCTACAGACACGACATCATAGACACCTTAGGACTCTTGAACTCTGTATTCTGATACCAAGTTTGTCACACCCCGAGCCTACACCCTGGACATGGTCGGCACTCAAGAACCATTGTTGGTCCCCAAGCGAACCCTTAGTCTGGCTGACTACTTAGCGAAAGACTTACTCAAGCAAAATGAGAACTCCAAATGTATAATTAAACTCATAATGTCTCAGTAACAACTTAACTCAATGAATATCTAGAAATACTTAAATAAACATAATTAATCGACATAAGGTCTTAAAACATCAACAAGAAAAATAGTGAGAGACTCCTCAACATCTAGCTATCTATGAAGCCTCAAAATACTAAGATAGATGTCGGGATAGGACCCTCGATAACTTAACAAAAGAGGAAATATAAGTGTGAAGCCCTCCGAAAAATAAGAAGGCTCACCAAAGCTAGCTGGATTGCAAATGGTATCAACGAAGCACATGTTGATGACCCTAAACACATGTATCTACATCATAAAAAGATGCAGGTCGAATGATGTCAGCACATTGAATGTACAAGCATGTAAGGGGGAAAATAAAAGCATAGGCAACTGAAATGCTAAGGTTGGAAGACAAACTTACCTCAACTCAACTCCAATACAAAAGCAACCATAATAGATGCAATGCTTAAAACATTATAAAATAGGATATATAAACTCAATGATGTATAAAAATACAATAACATACACTTTACTCCTATTTGAGAAATTCTCTAACTGACAAACATCAGTACGAGCTAGGTGATGATACAACATCTCGCCCACTGTGCCAGAACTATCCTAAACCTTGCTGAAGTATAGAACAAACTCAACCAAGTGGATCCACTAAGCTCTAACCGAAGGCATAAGGAAATCATCTAAAAAGTATGAATCCTTTACCCATGTTGGCATACATGGTTTATGAGGAGTTTGAATTTTGTGAACTCATCCTAATATCGGTGCTCAATACTACTCCCAATAATATATACTCATTGTCAAATGTGTAAACACATACTCTTTCTCCGTTTTGAGGTAATTAATCAAAATAACCTCTTAAAAGAGGTAACTACTCAGAAATATCTCTGAACTCACAACTCTTTATAGAAATCAAAGTTTCTCTCTTTTAGATGTAAAAGTGTTACATTTGGGAATACTTAGTTCCCTTCCACTCTTTTTCAATCACGAATACAACTCTTCTCATTCTCATATTTACTTTCTCAAGACTTAGTTCAAAACCTTTGTCAATTACAAAAGAATTCTCAAAATGACTCAAAAAGACCTCTGGAACTTTTCTCTTAAACTTACTTTAGTTTGGAATGCAAGTTAAGACATGTGATTAGGAGATGTAGGATCTCTTAAGGATTAATGGAGCCTTTAGGAGCTAATACAAAGAAGAAAAGGTAGTCATGATTCAAAGGAACACGTTCGGAAAGAAGCACTGAAAGAAAAGAGAAAATAGGCCCTGGCGAGCCCTGGCGAGCCCTGGCGCATTGTTGGCGTGGGGCGCCAGGCCTCAAACTTCAGAGGCTGGTTTGGGTGCACTACAGATGCACCAGCCCAGGCCTCAAACTTCATATGCTGGTTTGGGGTGCACTGCAGGCGCGCTACCCAAGAATTCTTGGCTCGCTGCCCCAGCCCTTTCCCAGCGACCTGGATGAATTTTTTTGGTAAAATTCACACTTCAAACTCGTTTAAAATTGGGAAATATTTCTCCTAAACCCTTTTTGATTCTCAAACCCAACACAAATACATGAAGAATTGCATACAATCCCTTTCAAGAATCACAACTCATACTCATGATCCTCAACCCGAGAAACTCAAAACCTCCATTGTTAAAGAGTGAAACTAAATTCAAGAACTACTCAAGAATCTCTTAACATAACGATTTCATAGACAAATCCATGGATGAATTGGATGCATGGAGTGAGAACGAATATGTCCAACACTGTGAGAAGCCTTACATACCTGGAAAGAATGAAGTTCTTGGCGAATTCCACAAATCTTGAAGAACGCTTGAATTTAGCCCTTTTTCTCTCTTGAAACCTTGCTCTAAATCCCAAGTGTTTAGGAACGTGAATAGGTGATTTAGAATCTAATTAGACCCTTACTTGGGTCAGGAAAAACGTGCTAAGCCTAGTGGGAAAAAGGAAAAGACCAAAATACTCTTTTCTAAAATAAATGAAGTGCCTTAAATAGAGAGGTTTCACTCAAATGGGCATAACTATTTTCTCCAAGCTCGATGTTTAAAAAACTTGGTGGCGTTCAAAAGAGAACTCAAAGACCTTCGATTTGATCGCTCATGGTCCACCTAATTCTTTATGTGCTAAAAGATATGGTCATTTGAAGTTAACCCAAAACTAAAAATTGATGGGCGACTTGTACGAACCTCTATTAGCTCTTTCGAAGTCTGAGGTGTTATACAAACCCAACACGAATTCATAGAAACTTTCATACAAACCCTCTTGAAAAACTATTACCAAAGATCCACAACACAAAAGAATTCACAACATCCATTGTTAATAATTGAACCAAAATCAAAAATTATGCAAGAATCCTTAAATACAATGATTTTGTGGATAAATTAGATGTATGCCATGAGGACGAATAAGTCCATCACTGGGAGAAGCCTTACATACCTAGAAAGAACAATGTACTTGGTGAAATTGACCGATCTTGAAGAACGCTTGAAACCTAGCTTTTTCTCCTCTTGAAACCTTGATCTAATTCTCTAAATGTTTAGGAATGCAAAAAAGTGGTCTAAAACAGATTATATCCTTATTTGGGTGAAGGAAAAACGTGGCTAGGCTTAGAAGAGAAAGGAAAAGACAAAACTACCCTTCTAGAAACGATTGAGATACCTTAAAGAGAGAGGCTTCACTCAAACAGACATAACTTTTTACTCCGAGCTTCAAATAGAACAACTTGGTGGCGTTGGAAAGAGGACTAAAAGACCTTCGATTTGATAGATCACGGGCCACCTAACTCTTTATGTGCTAAAAGATATGCTCGTTTGAAGTTGACCCAAAACTAAAAACTGATGGTGACTTGTATGAACCTCTCTTTAGCACTTTTTGAAATCCGAGGTGTTACCGTTTTGGTTTTAATTTTGGTTTTGGTTTTGGTTTGTTCAAAAAAATTGAAGAAATAATTCGACCAAACCGTACCGATAAATTATATACATATATTTTATTATTATAAATGGGTAATATATTATTTTTATAAACAATTTTAAATATCTTATATATGTGCCTAATTCCTAAAAAAAATTAGGCACATATATAAGATATAACCCTTTTCAGAAAATATAACGGCAAATATGACCCTTTTTCGATTATTGAATAATAAGTGCCTAATTTTATAAAAAAAAGAATAAAATTAGCAATGTTGTGTTGTGGTTGCACCACGTCACCGACTCTAGGATCCTCTTTTATATATACTAGTCTCTGGGAACGTACGTTGCACGTTTGTCCCTTACCACTTTATAAAATTTGTACATTATTGGCTTTATGTTGATAGCTATTTATCTCATATTATTTTTGTATATACGATAGATCTTATATATTGAGTAATGTGTTTATATATAAAGCTTATACTTTCATTCAAAAAAATAATAATGAAAATAATGATTTCAACTATAATCTGCTAGACTAAAATATATTATACTAAATATATGTTTATCTATATATACACAATCGTATGTCAATATAGCAACTAATGGTATGTCAATAATGTGTAACATAAAAAAAATTTTAAAAAAACTACAAACTCAAACTAATCATTCAAAGAATAATGAAGATATTACATGTAAAGTAAGCGTTAATAGATAGAAAGGCAAACAAAAAAACAATCCATAGGATGACTATTGGGCGATGCAAGTGTGGGTTTAAGCTAATGCGGGGTGGAGTGGAGCGAGTTGAAATCTTTGTGGATTTGCCCCGCAACTATACCTCCCACACTGCTTTTCATCCCTACATATCCAATTAAAATCATTACCTTTAACAACACGTTAAAGACAAATAGTAAAGATTCACACAAAAATTAAATAACAATTAATTTGGAGAAGGAAAGAATTCAAGAAAAAGGAATTGTTTTTGTAGCAGAAACAATCCATAGGAAAAACTAAGAATATATATATATATATATATATATATATATATATATATATATATTCATATGGTGAGAGAGAATACATATTTTAAAACACAAAAGATATAGATAAAGAGAAAAATGCATCCTGCTAAAATAATGTTAGAAAAGAAAGGAAAGCATAAATAAAAACAAAGGAGAAAAACTACGAAAATGAAAATTTTCTACCTTACCAAAGCATTCTTGGGGAATGAAAACCATTCTCAACCTTTATATAGTTCATTTTTTATTATTTTTGGACTTCCTTTCTATATATCTAATAATTATAATTAGCCTTTATTTTACTATTAGTACAACATTTTAAAGTCTGCAATCTTTTTGTATTGAAAAAAGTATAAGTTGACTAAATTAATGGTTAATAGAGAAATTAAATAATTTTCAATTATATGGAAGATGAAAGATGAGAAGTTTGATATTATAAAGGTGGAATGACCTGGGAGGCCCTTATACTTGGCTCAGATTGTAAATTGAACCCTCCTACTCACGACTTTGCCAACTGAACACTTAAACTTTATAAAACTCAATTTTTAAACCCCCTTTGATCGTTGACTGAGCTTGTGTGGCAACTAGATGGCTGAATTGGACAAAGTGTGTGAGTTTCACGCATATAAAGAGAGTGAACTGATGAATTTTGATTTATAAGGAAATAAATAATAAAAAATAAAAGGAGAAAGACCAAAAAAAGGAAAATGTTAAGAAAAGACTCCTTTCTTCTCCAAGTGCACCATCTCCCAGCCATGGCTGCTACCACTCCTCTTCCTCGTCGTTACCACCATCTTTTTTTCTAAAATTTTCATTGTGTATCATCACCTGAAGAAATCATTATTTATGTCCTCTTTAAATTCCCTCTTATTGACTCTTTTCCAAAGCAAAAGGGCAATACACAAATGCACTGCCATCGGAAAAAATAAGAGGAAGAAACATGCCATTAACACCGAAATTTATTTTATCCCACTTCAATTTTTTAAACCTATGAAAAGTCTCCACTTTTATAGCTATTTCAAATCTATTCGAAATTGGGTTATTGCCAAAACATGTTTGATTAATACATGATATTTATTCTTCTTTTGTAAAATCAATTGCTTGATGGATGAAAATTATTGGATTTTGAAGCGACTACAATTTCAATTTCTTAATCTTCCATTTTCAATCCCTCCAAAATTTGTGGTGTTATTCACAAATCTTCTTTTTAATCTTTGTTTCTAAAAGTAAGAAAGAAATAAATTTTTGATGTTGTCAAAAATCCTTATTGTGGTTATTCGACTGTAATGAAGTTTTAATGGAGAAAGGTGATCGGCGGTGGAAAGGTGACCAGAGGTATTAGGGTGGTATGGTGGTGTTGGAAGGTGAAAAGGGTAAAACTTATGGTGATTTTTTTTGTCAAAAAAGAAATTATTGTAAGAATAAACATGATGTGGAAAATTTTATCTGATATGGAGTGTGACATCAGCGCGATTGAGAGTTACGATGAGTTGAAAGGATTTAAAAGGCTGAGTTTTATCGATTATAAATGTTCAGTTGGCAAAATATGAGTAAAAGGGTCCAGTTTACAATTCGAGCCAAATACAAGGGCATCCTAGGTCATTCTGCCTATTATAAATAATAGTTACATATATCTTTAGCCTCTAATAAAGTTAGGATATGAAAAGGTTGTGTCTATAAATTCTATAATTCATCATTAACATGATCTCAATTCCCACCTCACTAACCACATTCTTTATTGCTAATTAGACATTTACAAGGGCATCCTAGGTCATTCTGCCTATTATAAATAATAGTTACATATATCTTTAGCCTCTAATAAAGTTAGGATATGAAAAGGTTGTGTCTATAAATTCTATAATTCATCATTAACATGATCTCAATTCCCACCTAACTAACCACATTCTTTATTGCTAATTAGACATTTAATTAGATTTTGATTTTTTATATTAAAATATTAATATTTTATTAAAAATTTAACTACATTTTAATTTACTATAGGGTAAAATCGTAATCCAACTTTGAAGTTATGAGCTTCCCACTTATAATAATATATGATGATATAAGATATGATAAGATTTATACTCAAAACTAATTCGTCCTATCTATGAGTATCTCTTTTTTGATTTACCCTCATTATCTTTGAATCGAACTAATTTATTGACTTAAATAGTTCATGTGTATAACCTCGGATTAGAGAAAGGCTAGAAAGGAGTCAATCGGGCAAGCCAAGAATCCAAAATGGACCATGGACCCTTCACGGCACCATAGACAGTCTGTGAAGGGGACCACGACCCATTAAGGGGCTCGTGAACCCTTTCTAGAACCTGCCTCATGTAGGGACCATTTGATGGTGACCCAGACGGCCCGTGGTGGACTTGACAGCTCATCAAGTGGGTCGTACAAGCAACCTAGTTGGTAGGGTGTGACCCAATGTCACTGGTCAAGGACCACGGACGTCTAAACGGCCCGTGAATCTCCACACAGACTGTGAAGACGTCCGTGAAGGGGGTATGTCAGACTTAGAGTTTAGGGTCAACTTCAAAAAATTATATCTTTTAGCACAAAATCCATTAGGTGGCCCATGACCTATCAAATTAGAGGTCTCTGAGTCCTCTTTCCAATGCCACCGAGTCGCTCCATTTGAAGTTTAGAGTAAAAAGTTATGCTTGAAATAGTGAATCCCTGTCAGGTTGATGAATCTTCACGACCCTCTTCACGGTCCATCATCATCTAGACGACGCGTGAAGCCCTTCTTGAAGCCATTTCAGAAGTTTTTAAGTCAGGGTCGATTGGGTCTTTTCTCAATTATTTTAACTCAATACTACGTCGTTTTGCCTTCTACCATATGCCCTATATAAACACTTTTACCCCCAAAATCACCCAATTCCCCCTAAACTTGACCAAATTCATCCTATCCAAATATTTCTCTCTCTAGAATCAAGGAAAAGGAAGAAGAAGCTAGGGTTCTTACAGTTCAAGTATCCTTTCTTCATCATTGCTTAGGGCTTCAATCAAGGTATGTAGGGAGTTCATCAATGGGTTCCATTCACCCATTGAGCCTCCAAAGTTTCTTCAATTCTCCAATTCAATTTCCCAAGATTTGATTAGGTTTTCACTCAATTCCTCAAGGGTTCTATTTGTATGGATTCAATTACGTTATTATGATCTTATTTTGATGATTTGGACTTAATTACATGCTTTTCAACTAAATCCATGTGAATCCATGCATTGATCTATGAATTTTGACTATGAACCCTAATTACATGAATTTATGAAGAAGCTTGAATTTATGAATATGTTTTATGAAATCATGCATGTTTTATGAAAGCAATGTGTTTGACTCAAGTATGCTTATAGATGAAGGTATCTATAGGTTCTATGAAGCTTGGCCAAACGACATGAATGACATCTAGATTTGCCATCAATGCTTGTTGGGCTATTTTTTTAAATTAGGTCTTGATTAGTATGGTAGCCGGTTATGACCTCAATGATTATAGATCATGCTTTTAAAACTATTTCCATTAGTAGTATGGCACTTCTAGTATGAAGTTAATGACTATGGACCTTATAAAGCTATTATAAAAAGATCATGGATGGTGAAGGATTTTCTCACACATGGTCTAAGGAGCTATTCTAAATGACGTAAGCTTGGACTGGTCCATGGAAGAAGAAACGTCTATAAACATGACTTTAGCTTGGATTGGTAACTCCATTTGTACCTTTCCATGGATAATAAGATGAATATGATTAATGACTATTCCGCGGGAATTTACTTAGGACATCGAAGATATTGAGGTGGAGGCTCTCCCATAGAAGAGGCCAGGTCTCTAGTAGCAATCTTCTTATCGCATAACTATGTGCCAACATAGGTTTGTCTAAGATAGACATTAGCTAGTGGATCCACTTGAGCTAGAAGTTCGTGGTCCTTACCTTGGCAAGTAGGATAACCCTTTTTTGGTGTGGGGAGGACACTGGATTCCATGTTAGAGCTCACATGATCTATGTCGGTTAATGGTAAACTTTTCACAAAATGAAGTAAGTAAATTACTAAGATTTTATGAAGCTTTCGTTATGATTTATAGATACAATGACCATATTCATGATTTATGAATCTTCTTAAATGATTTTACTATGTTTTAACTTGGTCATGCATTCCATGTTTTCAATTATGACCCCTTATGATCATGTCTCATGTTTTATTGCATTCCCCTCATACTTGGTACATTCCATGTACTAACACATACTCTTGCCTACATTGTTTCACTAATGTAGGGTATGACGAGTCTTCTCCCTCCACTTGTGGCTAGTAGATACTTTTGTGCATTGAAGACTTGGTGAGTTCTAATACATTCGAGGACGATGTCACTTTTAGTTTTATGTCTTTTCTTTGCGCATATTGTAAGTGATGCATGGGTTACGTCCCAATCACTCTCCTATTGTACTAGATGGCTTTGAGACATATGTTAGATTTCTGCTTTTATCAAACTCTTATGATATAAAACTGTCTTTTGAACTCTTTAAATTCTATTATCTTGTATGATGTATGCTAAGTGGCTTGTGTGGGACCTCTCGGGGTCCTATATGCCATGTCGCGTCTAGGGGGTGCTTTAAGTCGTGACAAACTTGGTATTCAGAGCCCAAGGTTTTAGAAAGTTTCGAGTCATAAGCTACGTCGAGTAAAGCCTTGTTCATGAGTGTGAAGCATGCCACACTTACGAATGAGAGGCTATAAGATGTTTAGGAAAATCTACTTCTTTCATTACTCTAATACCGTGCCATAGATCCTATCTCTAGAAAGATCTTTCTACTTAATTATGTTCAATCCTTTTCAGGATATGGTCCCTAAAAGAGCTTATGCTAGAAGGAATGCGAATGAGAATGTGGAACAAGAAGCTCCTCAAGTTCTGATCAACCCTTTGGCCGAGCAAGTGACTAATGATGAGTTTCGAGCCGCATTTCATGCATTGACCCAAGCTATGACGGCTCAAGCAAATAGAGAGATGGTGGCTCCCATGAACCCAAGAGTGGGTACGGCGGCAACTAGAGTGAGGGACTTACTAGAATGAATCCCCTGAAATTCTTTGGTTCTAAGGTTGAGGAAGATCCTCAAGAGTTCATCGACGAGATTCATAATGTTGTAGAGATTATGGGTATCACTCCGGTAGTGAAGCTGGAATCGGACGATTACCAACTCGAAGGTGTTGGTCAAGTGTGGCTTGAACAATGGAAGACAGAGAAGGCGGTTGATGTGGGTCCTCTTGATTGAGAGAAATTTAAGGTTGCTTTTCTTGATAGGTTCTTTCCCTTTGTGATGAGGGAGGCAAAGGTACTTGAGTTCATTAACTTTTGCCAAGGGAAAATGAGTGTGAAGGAGTATGCTTCAAAACTCATGCAATTGTCCAAGTATGATCCAACTATGGTGGCCGATCCAAGGGCAATGATAAGTAAATTTGTGTCAGGTGCTTCCGACTTGGTGGTTAAAGAATGCCTAATCGCCATGATTGTTAAGGAGATGGATGTCTCCCATTTGATGGTTCATGCACAACAAATAAAAGGGGAGAAGATTAAGGAGAAAACTAGGGATTCAAAGAGGGCAAGAAAGGATAATGGTGATTTCTCACATTCAAGGTCCAGTGAAGGTAATCGTTCTCAAGGAAAAGGTTCTAGTAAAAAAATGGTGTCTGAGTGTCGGAAGTGTGGAAAGAGTCATCTGAGTGATTGTCTAGCCGGTTCTAATGCATGTTTTGATTGTGGAAAATGGATCATAAAATAAGAAATTGTCCTTCGGTTGCTAGGAATGAGGAACATAAACGTTGTCGGGCTCAACCTTATCCTTCTAGTGGTAGTCAGCGACAAGGTAGGTCATATGCACTTCAAGCTTAATAAGATACGAAGATTCCTCAGATGCGATAATTGGTAAGTTATGGTCTTTTAGTTTGTGGTTATGCATTGCTTGATATTGGGTGTTTCGTTGGCTATGGTAAGACTCCATGATGGTTATTGTGTTTAAGGTCAACTTTGAAATCCTTGTGGAAACTTCTTATGTGTTTACTTGTAACAATGGTTCGGTAGTTGTTAAGACTTTGATGCTATGCTTGGGTTGAAAGAGATTGATTCAAAAAGATGGTGTGCTTCATGGTTGAAATATGTAAGTAGACCTATGTTGATTTTGGAGGGTTCCTTGCTTTGGGTTGATATGTGAAAGACCGGAGGTGATGTGATCTCTTAGAATCCCTATCTCTTTTCGTTATCTTCGGGTCTAGCTTGAGGCCTTAGCCCCTCATGATTCACTCTTTATAATTCTTGTGTTTTAGTGATTCTCATGTTTCCTCATGCATGCATGCTCATGAAAACTTGTTTTGAGATCTTGATTTAACTTTAATTGATTTCTTCATGATTATGTGCATTTGAGTATGATTTGCATGGATGGTTTATGAGAGGATCTTTTGAATATGTTTTAGCTTGGAATTGAGGTTCCTCCTTGGTTATGTGCATTTTGATGAAGTTGTATTAATGTTGGGTTGTAAGTTTCTCTCCTACTCTTTTCATGCTAGTTCGAGTTCCATTCGAGGACGAATGTTTCCAAGGGGGAGATATTGTAACACCTTGCATTAGAGAAAGGCCAGAAAGAAGTCAATCAGGAAAGTCAAGAGCCCAAAATGGATCATGGATCCTTCACGGCACCCTAGATGGTCCGTGAAGGGGACCATATCCCATTAAGAGGCTCGTGAACCCTTTCCAGAACCTGCCTCAAGCAGGGACCACTTGGCAGTGACCTAGATGGCTCGTGGTGTACTTGACAGCCCGTCAAGTGGGTCGTACAAGTCACATAGTTCGTAGGGTGTGACCCAAGGTCACTGGTCAAGGACAACGGACGTCTAAACGGCTCGTGAATCCCCACATGGACCATGAAGTCATCCATGAAGGGGGTTTGTCAGACTTAGAGTTTAGGGTCAATCAAACGATTATACATTTTAGCACAAAATACATTAGGTAGCCCATAACCTTTCAAATTAAAGGTCTCTGGGTCCTCTTTCCAACACCACCGAGTTTGCTCCATTTGAAGTTAGGAGTAAAAGGTTATGCTTGATATAGTGAAGCCCTATCAGGCTGATGAATCTTCACGACCCTCTTCACGGGCCATCATCATCTAGACGACGCGTGAAGCCCTTCTTGAAGCCATTTCGGCAGTTTTTAAGTCAGGGTCAATTGAGTCTTTTCTCAATTGTTTTAACTCAATACCACATCATTTTGCCTTCTACCCTATTCCCTATATAAATACTTTTACCCCAAAAATCACCCAATTCAATTCATTTCATAAATCCCCTAAACTTGACCAAATTCTTCCTCTCCAAATATTTCTCTCTCTAGAATCAAGGAAGAAGAAGATTCAAGTTCAAGTCTCCTTTCTTCATCATTGCTTAGGGCTTCAATCAAGATATGTAGGGAGTTCATCAATGGGTTCCATTCACCCATTGAGCCTCCAAAGTTTCTTCAATTCTCCAATTCAATTTCCCAAGATTTTATTAGGATTTCACTCAATTCCTCATGGTTCTATTATTATGGATTCAATTATGTTATTATGATCTTATTTTGATGATTTGGCCTTAATTACTTGCTTTTCAACTAATTCCATGTGAAGCTACGCATTGATCTATGAATTTTGACTATAAACCCTAATTTACATGAATTTATGAAGAAGCTTGCATTTATGAATATGTTTTACAAAATCATGCATGTTTTATGAAAGCAATGTGTTTGACTCAAGTATGCTTATAGATGAAGGTATCTATATATTCTATGAAGCTAGGCCAAATGACATGAATGACATCTAGATTTGCCATCAATGCTTGTTGGGCTATTTTTCGAAATTAGGTCTTGATTAGTATGGTAGTTGGTTATGCCATCAATGATTATAGATCATGCTTTTAAAATTATTTCAATTAGTAGTATGGCACTTCTAGTATGAAGTTAATGACTATGGGCCTTATAAAGCTATTATAAAAAGATCATGGATGGTGAAAGGTTTTCCCACACATGGTCTAAGGAGCTATTCTAAATGACGTAAGCTTGGACTAGTCCATGGAAGATGAAACGTCTATAAACATGACTTTAGCTTGGATTAGTAACTCCATTTGTACCTTTCCATGGATAAGAAAATGAATATGATTAATTACTATTTCGTGGGAATTTACTTAGCACCGAGAGGATATTGAGGTGGAGGCTCTCCCATAGAAAAGGTCTGGTCTCTAGTAGCAATCTTCTTATCCCATAACTATGCGTCAACATAGGTTTGTCTTAGATAGACATTAGCTAGTGGATCCACTTAAGCTAGAAGTTCGTGGTCCTTACCTTGGCAAGTAGGACAGCCGTTTTTCGGTGTGGGGTGGAGACCGAATTCCATATTATAGCTCACATGGTCTATGTCGATTAATGGTAAACTTCCCACATAATTAACTAAGTAAACTACTAAGATTTTATGAAGCTTTCGTTATGATTTATATATGCAATGACCATATTCATGATTTATGAATCTTCTTAAATGATTTTACTATGTTTTAACTTGGTCATGCATTCCATGTTTTCAATTATAACCCCTTATGATCATGTCTCATGTTTTATTGCATTCCCCTCATACTTGGTACATTCCATGTACTAACGCAAACTCTTGCCTATATTGTTTCCCTAATGTAGGGTGTGATGACTCTTCTCCCTCCACTCGTGGATAGTAGATACTTTTGAGCGTTGAAGACTTGGTGAGTCCTCATACATTCGAGGACAATGTCACTTTTAGTTTTATGTCTTTTCTTCTCATATATTGTAAGTGATGCATGGACTACGTCCCAATCACTCTCCTATTGTACTAGATGGCTATGAGACATATGTTGGATTTTCGTTGTTTTTGTCAAACTCTTATGATATAAAACTGTCTTTTGAACTCTTTAAATTCTAATATCTTGTATGATGCATGCTAAGTGGCTTGTGTGGGGCCTCTCGGGGTCCAATACACCATGTCATGTCTAGGGGGTACTTTAGGTTGGGGCATCATAAGAGAAGAGGGAATGACAAATCGGACTGCTAGTTTTGGGATACGAGATATGTAACACTCGAGAAAATTTCTAAGTTAAGACTGAACCATTCTTGAATTGTGGATAAGGTCGTACCGAATGATTCTTAATTGTTCTTAGATTCTAAGGTCAATTCATTAGTATGGGAATAATTTTGAATATCAATTAAGGCCACTAGAATCCCCTAGCACTAAGTTGAGTTGGAAGCTTCCATACCGAGTAAGTTTTGACCGAAGATTCTACTTAGATCAACTTCAAACGATCATATCTCTTGGCACATAATGTGTTAGGTGTTCCATGAGATATCAAATCGAAGGTATTTGAGTCGTCTTTCTAATGTTGCCAAGTTTGCTAAATTTCAAGCTCAGAGTAAAACGTTATGCCCGTTTGAGTGAAGTCTCTCTATTTAAGGCTCTTCATTCATTTTAGGAAAGGGTAGTTTTGTCTATTCCTTTTTCCCAAAAGGCTTACCACATTTTTCCTGACCCAATTAATGGTCTAATCAGATTCTAAATTACCTATTCACGTTCCTAAACACTTAGGGTTTTAAAGCGAGGTTTCAAGAGGAGAAAAAGTGCTAAGTTCAAGCGTTCTTCAAAAATTATGGTTTTCGCCAAGAACATCATTATTTCCAGTTATGTAAGGCTTCCCCTAGTGATGAAATTTTTCATCCTCATGCCAAACATATAATCCTTTTGTTAGTTCACCCATATAA
Organism: Solanum appendiculatum; assembly: GCA_018342035.1. Classification (NCBI taxonomy): domain Eukaryota; kingdom Viridiplantae; phylum Streptophyta; class Magnoliopsida; order Solanales; family Solanaceae; genus Solanum; species Solanum appendiculatum. The sequence goes on along the minus strand of JAGDQO010000806.1, from coordinate 438,049 downwards.
TCGTTTGTGTAAATATTCTTGAAGAGTTCTTGAGTTTTAAGCTTCATTCTTTAACAATAGAGGTTTTGAGTTCTTGAGGTGAGGGTTTTGCAATGAGTGGTGTTTCTTGATAGAATTTTAGTAGGATTTTCATAATTTCATGTTGGGTTTGTGAATCAAAGAGAGTTTGGAAGAAACCAATCGATTCTAGATGAGTTAAGACCCAAAATTGAGCAAGAAAATTCATCGGATTTCTGGGTAGGGGGCTGGCATGGCACACCACCATAGCGCCATAACTACTGCTCAGTAGTTTGGGTCCTGGCGTGACATGCCAACAGTACACCCAAACTCTGGTCAGTAGTTTGGGGCCTGGCGCCCCCACCCTAGCAGTACGCCAGGGGTCATCTAGCCTTTTTCCTTCCGTGTTTCATTTGGAACGTATTCCTTTTGAATCATGAATACTTTATCTTCTTTGTATTAGCTCCTAAAGGCTCCATTAATCCTTGAGAGATCCTACATGTCATAATCACAATTCTTAATTTATATTCTAAACTAAAGTAAGTTTACAAGAAAAGTTCAAGAGGTCCTTTTGAGTAATTTTGAGAATTCTTTTGTAATTAACAATGGTTTTGAACTAAGTCTTGAGAAAGTAAATATGAGAATGAGCAGAGTTGTATTCATGATTGAAAACGAGTATGAATTAAGTAATCCTAAAAGTATTGTTTTGTTACATTGAGAAGAGAACTATGATTCATGATTAGTATGATAGTTGAGTATGCCATCAATGTGTAAGCAGTATGACATCTAGATATGTCATCAATGTTTATGCAGTATGACTTCCCGAGTCATCAATGATCAGATCACAATAAATATTGGTTTTAAATTATTTTTTTGAGAAAGTAAAGCAGAGTTTGAGTAGAGTTTAAAGAGAATTTTTTAGTAAAGTTTAAGGGAACTAATTGATTTCGAAATGTGTTATTTTGCATTGAGAGAGAGAAATTTTGTTTTCTGAATGAGTTATGAGTATAGAGATACTTCAGAGCATTTACCTCTTTTAAGAGGATATTTTGGGTAATTACCTCAAATTGAGAAAAGAGAATATTTTATACATTTGGGCATGAGTATATATTATTGGGAGTAGTATTGAGCACCGATATGGGGATGAGTTCAGACAACTCAAAATCCTCATAAACCATGTCTGCTAACATGGGTAAAGGATCATACTTTTTAGATGAACCCTTAGTGCCATCGGGCAGAGCTTAGAGGATCCACTTAGTTGAGGTGTCATATACCCCGACAAGATATAGGACAGTTCTAGCAGCGTGGGTGAGACGTTGTGTCATCGCATAGATCAAAGTGATGATTGTCGATTAAAGAAACTCCCTAAAAGAGTAAAGAGTACTTTCATTGTATTTTTCACATACAGTTTTCTTTGAATTATTATATTGTACTTTGTGAAGCTTTAAAAGATCTTATCTCTAATTATACATTACATTGAGTTGAGTTGAGTTAAGTTGAGTATTTCTTTCAGTCTGGTCAGTTCAGTATATGCTATTATTACATTCTTTCGGTAAGAGTTTAAATGAGTTTCTATCATGATTTATATTATATTTCAATTGAGCTACTGCCAAAGTTTTAGTTAAGTTATTTTGTTATTCAACTGTATTGCATACTCGTACATTCAATGTACTAACGTCATTCGACCTGCATCTTTTAATGATATAGATGTAGGTACTTAGGATCCTCAACAAGAGTTCCGTTGAGATCACTTCATCCACTTGTCAGCTTTTGAGTAAGGCCTCCTTGGTTCCGGAGGACTCCAATTTTATAAGTTGTTAGTAGTAATTCTCTTAAGGAATCATGGGTCTTGTCCCAACACTCATCTTTGTACAATAGAGGCTTCACAGATAGACAGTCTTGGTCAGTCTGGCAGTATTCAATTTCAGATGTTTTATTTAAAACTTTATGTTTCATACTCAGTATTTTCAGATAGTTTTGAGATTCAATAAGTTGTATTTAACTTTTCTTCAGTTTTGATGCTTGTGTATGCTTGAGTTAGTCTTCTGCTTGTAGTCAACCAGGATGAGGGTTCGCTTGGGGACTAGAAATGGTTCTTGAGTGCCGGCCACATCCAGGGTGTAGGCTCGAGTTGTGACAAACTTGGTATCAGAGCCTAGAGTTCAGCTTTCCTAGGGTGTCTATGAAGCCGTGTCGGTAGGATCTTATTTATGGTTGTGAGGACCCCAGAACTATAAATAAGGGACTACAGATATTTAAGAAAATTTTCCCTTCTTTCATACTCTAAATCGTGCACTATAACTGTGTCATAAGGAACGTATTCGTACTCATGCGTTTCTCAAATCCATTTGACTGCCCCTCATACTCAAGGTAGTTGAAAAGTAAAGCCCAGATCCTTATCAGTGAGTTGCTCCCAGCAAAAGTCTTGAGAAAGTCATAAGACTGCAAAGGGGCTTGAGAGAAGCCCGTGAGTGAGCTTAAGTGTTTGAAGTTGAAAGAATGCACTCTTATTCTTATGAATCGTGCGTTCGAGCTAAAAACGATATGTACTCCCAGACTGTCTTCTCTAAACCTTGTTTTAGTTGAGGCCTTTATGAGAAAGTGTGTTTTAGAACTTGGGTAGTATTTTCACCCGAAAAGATAGTATGAGTTATGATGTTATAAGCAATAGTATTAGAAGTGCCTGGAGTTAGAAGTATGCATGCAGAGGTATAGTAATCTAAGAAAGGGAGATAGTAATGAGGTAAATTGTGTTGTTGCAGTAATACACCCAGTAAGTTATTAATGAGGAGTTTTCCCTTATGGGTAGACTAAGAAGTGATGAGTTTGTGTAGATTTCATGATTAAAAGTAGAGTAGTAATTACTAGTCATGAGTTAAGAGTATACTTATCGTTTAGTGAAGACTAAGTATAGGTGTTGAATAGAAAAGAAGAGTATTCATAGGTAATAGATTTAAGCTAGGCCTGTGATTTTTAAAAGAAGAGCCAATGATGTATAGTGAATGGGTAAATGGTACTTAAGTTGTGAAAGTGGTTGTGACGGTAATCTGTAAATAGATAGACTAGAGACAAAGATTGACTATGTATCATGTGGTCTTAGTGGGCAAGTGTTCCTTAATTTTATCTAGTAGTTGTAAGTTAGTATAGTATGTGAGCAATTATATTGATATCTGTGTTTGGTACTAGACACTAAGTTTGAATTTGAGATGAGTGTCATGAAAAAAAGGATGGCAACATAAGGGTGATGATGTTAGTTCGAGATCTAATCTAGTAGGTTTGACATAAATTAGGTGAGAAATTATGGTGTTACTTTTGATGAATATGAGTGGTACAAGTGTGGTGTTCTGACTTTAGATGAGAGCAATAAAGTACGGCTAAGTCATTAGATTAACAAGAGCATTAAGAGGTGTAACTGAGATCATATATAGTCAGACGAGGTTCCAATTAAGTTAATGATTTTTCAGGTATGCCTAGATAGCATATTTGAGTTGCCAATGTGGAGTAGGCCTATGTAAGCATTATTTATTACCCTTAAGAGTTTGGTCGGAGAGATCATATATAGCCAATGATGACCCTTTCGAATATAGTTCAAGTTTCCTCCAGTTAGCTTGATATGAACTTAGAAGGATGGTATTAGTGGGCTAAGAAGGAGGAGTCGGACTATTAAGAGTTAGACTAAGCTTCTTTATAAATCATTGAGAAGAGGTTAAGAGAAGCATCTGAGAAATAGATCTTAGAAGGAACCCTAGTACTTGCACTTAAAGAGTTCAGTAGCCATGAGATAAGCCTTTCCTGAGTATTAGAGTAAATTTAATATAGACCAATTTAGAGGTGATGGAATAGATCCATAGCTTTAAAGTGTCATCTTCAGACCTAAGGGGGGGATGGTAAGATGAGAGACCAAGTCAAGTGTTGAGAATCAGATAGTAATATTTTTAGAAAGACTTAAAGTGATATATCGATCCATTCATACTCTAGCATATTCCTCAAAGTTCAGTTGTTACAAAATCATGTTGATTTTCTAATATCATACTGGTGTTCATGACCTATGCTCGTACACTTCAGACAGATTCACATCTATGCTTAGTTCACAAAATGAGGGGCAAAGACTTTAGCCCATTGATCTCAATCTTACTCCATAAAGTTATGGATATCAGCCTCATGATATGAACCTATTCATATAAACACTCATGTCTCATAATATGCTCAGTCTCGTGAATTCATGATTTACTCTCAATGACTAGCAACATATTGTTAAGTCATACATATTCTCATATCAGAATTCTTGAATGAATCGTGCTTATGATCTTTCACCCTAAAGCTCTTTCAGTGATCCTTTTAGTTAGAGAGTGATGTTGATGATAATAGTTTAGTGATTATAGAAGGAGAAGGTTGATGTTTCTTACTTTGGAAGAAGTAGTGTGCTTATTTCATCTAAGGTTATAAAAGTGGAGGAAGGATGAATGAAGTTTTACTATAACTAATAGTCAAATGAGTGCAGTTAGTCGGTTCCTAGTAGTAAGGCATGAAATTTCAGTTGGTAGAGATGATGAGAGAATGAGAAATTCTTAGAAGGATTGGTTAGGAGAAGTCCATGGAGTGGATATAGTACTAGGCTTGAATGCGGTGTTGTTAGCATGTGGACAAATGCATGATGCATTAGGTGTTTCTTGATATGGGCTCAACGTTGGTTAAATGCAGTTATAAGAAGAAGTATTCTTGGGATGAGGTTCCTTGTAGAGGTATAGAACCTGAATCTTGTGGTTTAAATAAGTAAAAGCATCTCATATTTAGCACTTTGTGACTTAGAGATTAGGCTTGAACACAATAAGAGCAAGCAATTTGACTTAGATGTTTGTAAGAGTAGTCATATACTTTAGCAGGAGCTATGAGTTGCAACTAATAAAGTGTAGTAATCAGAAAAGAGAGCATAGTTGAGAAGTGTTGCTAAGCTTAAAAGCTACCAGTTATATCACTCGAGGCATAGTATTCATATTCTTACTTCGTACCCAGATATCCTTGTTTCATATTAAATAATTTCAGATAGAGTGTGATATGTTCAACTCATATCGTCATGACTTATGTGCTCTAGTCCAGTTTCAAAACTATGAGTATTATTCAATTCCGCCTTCATTGGGAGGCAAGCTCAGAAGTCAAGAGAGGTAGTGATAGTAACTATTTTCCCCTCCATTCTCAATTTAACCATCATTCGAGGACGAATGATCCCAAGGGGGAGATATTGTAACACCCCAGAAAATTTCTAAGTTAAGACCGAACCATTCTTGAATTGTGGATAAGGTCATACTGAGTGATTCTTAACTGTTCTTAGATTCTAACGTCAATTCATTAGTGTGGGAATGATTTTGAATATCAATTAAGGCCACTAGAATCCCCTAGCACTAAGTTGAGTTGGAAGCTTCCCTACCGAGTAAGTGTTGACCTAAGATTCTACTCAGGTCAACTTCAAAAGATCATATCTCTCATCACATAATTTGTTAGGTGGTCCATGAACTATCAAATCGAAGGTCTTTGAGTCCTCTTACCAACACCACCAAGTTGGCTAAGTTTGAGCTTGAAGTAAAAAGTTATGCCCATTTGAGTGAAGCCTCTCTATTTAAGGCACTTCATTTGTTTTAGGAAAGGGTATTTTGGTCTTTTCCTTTTCCCCACTAGGCTTAACACATTTTTTCTAACCCAATTAAGGGTCTAATCAGATTCTAAATCACCTATTCACGTTCCTAAACACTTAAGGTTTTAGAGCAAGGTTTCAAGAAGAGAAAAGGGCTAAGTTCAAGTGTTCTTCAAGAATTGTGGTTTTCACCAAGAACATAGTTCTTTCCAGGTATGTAAGGCTTCCCCCAGTGATGTATTTGTTCATCCGCACGCCAATTAGTGGTGTTTCTTAATAGAATATGAGTGGTATTTTGATAATTTCATGTTGGGTTTATGAATCAAAGAGAGTTTTGAAGAAACCAATCGATTCTAGATGAGTTAGGACCCGAAACTGAGCAAGAAAATTCATCAGATTTTTGGGTTGGGGGCTGGTGTGGCACGCCACCATAGTTCCATAACTACTTCTCAGTAGTTTGGGGCCTGGCTTGACACGCCAACAGTATGCCCCAAACTCTGGTCAGTAGTTTGGGGCCTGGCGGCCCACGCCAGCAGTACCCCAGGGGTCGTCTGGCCTTTTTCCTTTCGTGTTTCATTCTGAACGTATTTCTTTGAGTCATGACTATGTTCTCTTCTTTGTATTAGCTCCTAAAGGCTCCATTAATCCTTGAGAGATCCCACATGTCATAATCACATGTCTTAATTTACATTCCAAACTAAAGTAAGTTTAAGAGGAAAGTTCAAGAGGTCTTTTTGAGTCATTTTGAGAATTCTTTTGTAATTAACAATGGTTTTGAACTATGTCTTGAGAAAGTAAATATGAGAATGAGAAGATTTGTATTCACGATTGAAAATGTGTATAAGGGAACTAAGTAGTCCCAAAAGTATTGTTTTGTAACATTGAGAAGAAAACTATGATTCATAATTAGTATGATAGTCGAGTATGCCATCAATGTGTAACCAGTATGACATCTAGATATGTCATCAATGTTTATGCAGTATGACTTCCTGAGTCATCAATGATCAGATCACAATAAAGATTTATTTTAAATTATTTTTTTGAGAAAGTAAAGCAGAGTTTGAGTAGCGTTTAAAGAAAATTTTTGAATAAAGTTTAAGGGAACTAATTGATTCCCAAATGTATTATTTTTACATTGAGAAGAGAAACTTTATTTTCTAAATGAGTTATGAGTACAGAGATACTTCAGAGCAATTACCTCTTTTAAGAGGATCTTTTGAGTAATTACCTCAAATTGAGAAAAGAGAATATTTTATACATTTGAGCATGAGTATATTATTGGGAGTAGTATTGAGCACCGATATGGGAATGAGATCAGACAACTCAAAATTCTCATAAGCCATGTCTGCCAACATGGGTATAGGATCATACTTTTTAGATGAATCCTTAGTGCCTTCGGGCAGAGCTTAGTGGATCCACTTAGTTGAGGTGTCCTATACCCCGGCAAGGTATAGGACAGTTCTAGCAACGTGATGGTTGTCGATTACGTTAGAGAAACTCCCTAATAGAGTAAAGAGTACTTTCATTGTATTTTCACATACAGTTTTCTTTGAATTATTATATTGTACTTTGTGAAGCTTTAAATGATCTTTTCTCTAATCATGCTTTACATTGAGTTGAGTTGAGTATTTCTTTCAGTCTGATCAGTTCAGTATATGCTATTATTGCATTATTTTGGTAAGAGTTTAAATGAGTTTCCATCATGATTTATATTATATTTCAGTTGAGTTATTGCCAGAGTTTCAGTTCAGTTATTTTGTTATTCAGTTGTATTGCATACTCGTACATTCAATGTACTGACGTCATTCGACCTGCATCTTTTAATGATGCAGATATAGGTACTTAGGATCCTCAACAAGAGTTCCGTTGAGATCACTTCATCCGCTTGTCAGATTTTGAGTAAGGCCTCCTTGGTTCCGGAGGACTCCAGTTTTATAAGTTGTTAGTAGTAGTTCTCCTGAGGAGTCGTGGGTCTTGTCCCGACACTCATCTTTTTACAGTAGAGGCTTCACAGATAGACAGTCTTGCAGTATTCAATTTTAGATGTTTTATTTAAAACTTTATATTTCATACTCAGTATTTTCAGATAGTTTTGAGATTCAGTAAATTGTATTTAACTTTTCTTCCATTTTGATGCTTGTGTATACTTGAGTTAGTCTTTTGCTTGTAGTCAGTCAGGATGAGGGTTTGCTTGGGGACCAGAAATGGTTCTCGAGTGCCAGCCACATCCAGGATGTAGGCTCGGGTTGTGACAAGATATCTATCCTTATTACTATGGACGTATTTGAAAATTGTCCAGCAAATTGGACTTTCTTTCTTTTCATGGAATTAATCCTCATTTAAACCCAACAATTACCATTCATTTGATATCCTGAACTTCAATTCGATTCACTATACTTAAATGTGTATATGTCAATTGAGTGTATGTTATTCTATATCTTAAGTATCGTTGAACATAAGTTTACATATACATGACATACAAAATACATATAGACGATTGTTTGCAACAAATTTTAAAGTGACAAAAAATTAAATTGCAATTACAAATAAAATATGAAGAAACATAAGTTTATTCATCAAGATTGTGAGTACAATTTTGTTCCTTCCTTGATTCTTCTCTCTATTTAGATTTCTCTATAATTCGAGGGTCGTTAATGGCGTATTTCTCGAATTAAGATGATTTGGACTTGATCTTCATAAGTCGAGGGCCGTTAGTAGAATATTTCTCGAATTAAGCTGATTTAGATTTGATCTCTTTATGAATATTCTATGAATTTATAATGGAATTTTCAAGATGCCTTTTCAAGGGAATATAGTACCCTTTATTTAGGCATGAACTAGGATTTAGGGTTAAGTAGCCTCCAAGAATACTAATTGGAATTGAACACACCTTATAGAGTCCCAACTCGAATTGATCACGTCTTGTAGAGTCCTACAAAATTTAAATGTCTACAACAATGTTGTCATATTATTGGGAGTACAATTCATAATTTCAAATTTAAGCATCAATATAAGACTTTATTATAAGTACTACAATTTACATGGGAGTGACCATTACGCTTCTATGAGGCCTACCAGGCCACCTATACCATAGAACGATGTCATACGTCTGACCAACATACGTTCCAGCAGCCATACAATAATAATTTGGTCATGGGTTCGCCTCAAAGATGCAATCAATCGATTGTTGTATACTCAATTCCACGTAGTCTGCTGTAAATGGCTTTCTTATAGGACTTCCATCCATCGCGGTTATGGTTAAGTTGTGCCTTGCGATCCCAAAGTAAAGTGTTTTACTCATTGTCGCGTTCAAAATTATAAGAAGATATGTCTTCCCAATATCCACTACTATCCTAAAAGCTCATGCCCATTTAATTAATACAGGAAAATTAAAATGAGTACAACAAACAACTCGAAAAAAATAATAAGTAAATTCTTGTTGGCCTAGGGGGTAGTTCATATATATATAGGCAGAATCGCAAAATATTATAATGTTAGAAATCAAACAGGAAAGTCCAATCCAAAAGACTAGTCTGATAAGTAGGGGAACCAATTTAACTTATAACTTCATTAGAATTTCTCCATTTATTCGATGAGAAACAATTAACACATAACACGTGTTTGCTTTCTAGTTATACAAGGCTACAACCAAGTTTGACATAAACTGGTCCAAGTGAATCTGTTCACAAATTAAAAGAATTTTTCTTTTTTGAATTTCAATACAATTACAACCTAGTAACAACTAATGTATCTTTCTTTTATCAAATTTCACGTCCCCACTCACCATTACTTGAAAAAGAGCTACGTCTTTTCGTTAGCCCTTAAAATGCTCAAAAGAGATTGGAGATGAAGATTTTGATTTCTAATACATTAATTAAGGTTGATATAAATAAATTGAACTGAACGACTTGTACGTACCATTGTTTGAACAAGGATAGAAGTCACCAGGCTATCCATTAACAGTGAAAGTGCTAGAATTTACTATGTCACTGCCTGAGGCAATATATTCAAGGAAAACCTCCTTGACATCCTTTTTCCACCATTCACCTGGCAAAATTGTGAAGAATTAATCAAATAAAAAGAAAATATATGTTAGAAAAAGACTTGAGAATTTCAAAATAATTACTAAAACTACATTATTTGAATATTACTTAATTTTTACATACCTAAAATGATGGGAATATCGGCATGATCATCAGGCATTGAAAAATGAAAAGCTTGACTAGTTCCGGGCTTGGGATGGACAATGAAACCACCATGAACTGTGGCGCTTTGCCAGATATTCATGGCATGCCACCATAGCGTCCTTTCCTTGTTGTCAAATATTGTGATATTTTTTCCTACTTTAGACCCTGGCTCAATTAGCCGTTTCATTTGATCAAACTTCACCTATTTTCTCTCACGCTTACAACTAGAAAGAAAAAAACAACCACCAAAAGTAACAACTTAAACAAACAAACAAACAAAAACAATGAAAAGTAGAATTTCTAGACAATTTGAATGTACCAAAACATTGTAACGTTGTCCTTCCCTTTGTTTTCAACGTCTAGGACCAAGGTTTCTCCAACCTGCGCGTATATGGTAGGCTGTAGTAATTTTCCAAATAAAGTGAATACATTTTGGGTTTCATAGTCAAACGTCCACTGTTCGTGTGCTCGTTTTTGGTATGCAAACATTGTTACCATTTTAATGGAAGTTTTGTTCCTTTATATTTCAATGGACACTTCTTCAATTACTCATCAAATCATTCCGCAATTCTCCAAAAATATTGTCAAAATATATAGATATTTTAGTGGTTAGAATGTCAGCTAGCTATAGCTGAGGAGTTAGTTTGTCATTAAGCAAGTTAGTTAGGAGAAAAGGTTGTATAAATGATGAAAACCTGTACAATTCTTTTTTAGTCGAAATAATATCTTCTGTTCTTTATCTCTTTCTTTCTAGAACTTTCTTCTTTTTTCAATGGGAACTGCTGTATAGTTCTCCATTGATGAAGCTTCACATCACTTAACATGGTATTAGAGCCATAAAGAGCAGCTACTTTTATTTTTTTCCTCACACGAAGATTCAATTGTTCGATTTTTGGATCTGTTCGTACTTCCATCTTCATGGCGGCAGAGAGAATAGACCATACTCATCCATTGTATGTGCATCCTTCGGACACTTTGGGTGTTGTGCTAATTCTAGTCCAATTGAAAGGATATGAGAATTGTGGGCTATGGCGGAGGTCAATGTGAATTGCACTGCAAGCTAAGAGGAAATTAGGGTTTGTTACAGGTCGTACAAGAAGGATTCATTTCGCAACCAGCATCATGAACATTGGGAAACCTGCAATGCCTTGGTTTTATCTTTGATCATGAATACGGTTGCACCGAATCTTCTGAGTGGCATAGTGTATGAATCCAATGCTTATCTCATGTAGGAGGATTTGAAAGAGAGGTTTGACAAATTTAATCGCATACAAATTTTTCAATTGCAAAGAGATTGCTATGATTTCTCAAGGGACAGACTCTGTCTCTGATAACTTCACCAAGCTAAAGGAACTATGAGCAGAGTTTGATGTTATGGTTCCGTCACCATATTGTGGTCATCCAAAGGGGAAGGAGAATGTAGAATACCTTCAAAAGCTTCGTCTACTGCATTTTCTAAGTGGATTAAATGATTCATATGACCAAGAAAGACGTCAAATTCTCATGAAAACTATTGAACTCATGCTCAATAAAGTTTATGCCCTTATTCTTGAAGATGAAAGTCAAAAAGATGGTAGATTTGTCCCTAATTCTATTGTGGAAGGGAATGATATTACAGCCTTATGGAGTGCGAGGGGGTCACAACAGAAGTTCAGAAAAAAGATTCAAATTCCAACGAACACTGTGATTTTTGTAAACTGCAAGGCCATGTTATGAGGGATTGTTATCGACTTGTTGGTTATCCTGCTAACTGGAAGGGACAAAAACTAGAAGGCATACCAGGCATTACTGCCAATAGTTCATCCTATACCAGACCACAAGATCAACAAGCTACCAATAATATTCACAAACACTTACAGGTTTTCATGGGGTTACCAGGAAAACTTGCGACATCAACCCACTCCACATGCTCAACATTGTCCACCTGCCCAACACTATAGTGGTCCTACTAATCAAGGTTTTATAGGAAAGCATGCAGTGGGAGGACAACCAATATTCACACCTACTCAATACAACCAGCTTGTACAAATGCTTGACAAGGAAAATGCAAATGAGGGACCAGTTGCAGCTGTAGTTGTAGCCAACACAGCAGGTATTATTACAGCCTTTAATATTAGTGAAATGTTGAATAGGTGGATAGTGGATACAGGGGCAACACACCACATGGCATCAGATCTAGCTATGTTAAACACTACTTGTAACAACAACATCAAAAGGTACACTTGCCTAATGGGACTAAAGTTCCCATCACACATATTGGTAGTTGTAGGCTATTATAGGGAGATATACAAAACGTATTGTGTATTCCAGATTTTAAACACAATCTTCTATTTGTTTCCAAGTTGACAAGGGAATTTAGATGTTGTATGGCATTCTTCCCTGACTCCTGTTTACTGCAGGACCTTCACACTAGGAAGGTGAGGGGGATTGGTAATTTAAAAGGAGGGTTATACTACTGGGATCACAAGGTGGGAGAGCATTGTGCCTCAACTTCAGCTTCAGTTATTGTCACCAAACCTAATGCAGAGCTATGGCACAAGACGCTTAGACACATTCCTAGTAGGGTTTACAACAAATGTCCATCATAAAGTCAACAACAAGTGGAAATAGAAACTTCTCTTATTCTATTTGTCCAATTGCAAAGCAAACAAAACTTCCTTTTTCCAGTTAGTGTTAGTAGAGCTAGTAATCCTTTTGATTTGGTCCATGGATATGTCTGGGTCCTTACAAAACTCCCACACATGATGGGAATAGATTCTTTCTTACTATAGTAGATGATTGTAGCAGGGTGACTTTGTTGTTTTTATTGAAACTCGAGAGTGATGTTGGTACTGTAATTAAAGAGTTTTTGTTGCTAATAAAAAAATTAGTTTTCTACCTGTGTCAAAGTATTCAGAAGTGACAATGGAACTGAGTTTTTATATGCACAATGTAATGATTTATTCAAGTCTGCAGGAGTTGTTCGCTAGAGTTCATGTGTTCACACACCCCAATAGAATGGGGTGGTTGAAAGGAAACATAGACAAATTCTTGAGGTGGCAAGATTTCTTAGATTCCAAGGTCACATACCCTTGAGATTCTGGGGGTTATGTGCTCAAAATATTGTATATTTGATCAATAGAATACCTTCCACAGCCTTGCTAAAAAAATCACCTTTTGAAGTTTTCTGTGGAAGAGAACCAAACATACATCACCTGAGAGTTCTCGGTACCCTATGGTATGCAACTATCACCAAGGATAATGGTGATAAGTTTGGGCCCAGGGCTGAGAAAGCAGTTCATTTAGGCTATTCTAGCACACATAAAGGTTACCTTCTTTATGACATTGCCAGAAAGCAATTGTTTGTTAGTAGAGATGTTGTATTCAAGGAAGGTGTATTTCCTTTCCAAATAATGTCTGGACCAGATTCATCTATTGACTCTCACCTACAATTATCAGATTTTCCTAGCACCACAATTTTAGACACTAATGATTCTTTCTTAGATTTGGATACAACAGGGGAAGTGGTCTCACATGATGCTGAACCACAACCTCCAGCTTCACCTCATATAGTAGTACTTCCACCAAAACCTTTGGAACCTAGGAGGACCAAAAGAGTTCCTAAGCCTCCAAACTAGTTGCATGATTTTCTCCATACACCTCTAACCTCTAATACAGAATCTAGATCCAATGCTTGTCTATATCCCTTGTCTAATTATATGTCCTATGCATCCTTAGCTACATCATATTACCATTCTATCTGTAATTATTTAGCAATTAAAGAACCTACATGTCATATTGAAGCCATGAAGCACAAACACTAGTTAGCTACTATGAAGTTGGAACTTCAAGCTCTCATTGATAACAAAACTTGGTGTTTGGTTGATATGCCTGCTGATAAAAGGGCTATTGGTTGTAAGTGGGTCTTTAAGGTGAAGTATAATGCAGAAGGGAAAGTGGAAAGGTACAAGGCTAGGCTAGTGGCCAAGGGATATACACAACAAGAATGGTTGAATTATCAGGAGACTCTTTCACCAGTTGTAAAAATGGTTACATTTAGATCAGTTCTTGCTATTGCTGCCATGCTAAATTTGGAACTTCATCAGATGGGTGTGCTCAATGCCTTCCTTCAAGGTGACTTAGAGGAAGAAGTATACATGTTGCAACCTCCATGTTTTTTTTAGCAAAGGGGAGCCCTCCAAGGTTTGCAAACCTTAGAAATCCCTGTATGGCCTTAAACAGGCCTCTAGACAATGGGATTTGGAGCTTTCAGAGGCACTCTTAAGTTCTGGCTTTGTCCAAAGTCATCATGACTACTCTTTGTTCAACAAGAAGTCTAGTGGCCACACTGTGATCATCCTTGTTTATGTAGATAATCTCTTAATTACTGAATCTTTTTCAGCTATCGTATTGAACACCAAACACCTACTTTAGACACATTTGAAGAACACAGATCTAGGGTAATGAAGTATTTTCTTGGTCTTGAAATTGCTAGAAATAAGAAGGATATCTCAGTATGTCAAAGAAATTTACTTTGGATTTAATCTCTGATCTTGGTTTAGCAGGATCCAAACCTTCCAGCACACCCCTTGAAGCTAATTCAAGGCTCACTAGTGTATTATACGATGAAAAAAAGAGGTAAGAAGTGATATAGATGATCCACTACAAGATCCAACAAGCTATCAAAAGCTGGTAGGAAAGTTACTATACCTCACAATGACAAGGCCTGACACAGCCTGTGCAGTACAAAACCTCAGTCAGTTCATGCACGTGCCCAAGAAGTCCCACATGGAGGCAGCATTAAGGGTGGTGAGATACCTTAAAAGTGCTCCTAGTTTAGGGATTCTTTTATCATCAAAAGTATCAAAAGAACTCATTGTGCATTATGATGCAGGTTGGGCTACTTGTCCAATGATAAGGAAATCTATTAGTGGTTTTGTAGTAAAGATAGGAAATTCATTGATATCTTGGAAAGCTAAGAAGCAGAACAGAAGCTCTGCAGAGACAGAGTATAGAAGTATGGCTGGTGCAACTACAGAAATAGTATGGCTAGTGGGGTAGTTTACAGAATTGAATTAGGAATTGAAGTTTCCCGTGAAGATGTGTTGTGACAGCAAAGTAGCAATACAGATTGCAGTCAATCCAATATATCATGAAGGGGCAAAGCACATAGAAATAGATTGTCATTTCGCCAGGGAAAAGATATAACAAGGGTTGATTCAAAAAGAACATGTAAGAACTGATTTACAACTTGCAGACATATTGACAATAGGACTTGGTCGAGCACAACATGCGTTCCTATTATCCAATCTTGGAGTATTCAATTTTTTTCATATTGCTAAGCTTGAGGGGGAGTGTCAAAATATATAGATATTTTAGTGGTTAGAATGCTAGCTGGCTATAGTTGAGTAGTTAATTTGTTAAATAAAGTTAGTTAGTCATTCAGAAAATTAGTTAGGAGAAAAGGTTGTATAAATGATGAAAAGTCGTACAATTCTTTTCCGGTCGAAATAATATCCTCTCTTCTCTATCTCTTTCTTTCTAGAACTTTCTTCTTTTCTCCATGGGAACTGTTGTATAGTTCTCCATTGATGAAGCTTCACGTCACTTAACAAATATCCTTTACTAAAAATGTAGAAACCATCAACAAGTGGAATAGCTCAACAAGGCATCATAACAAGTCAGATTATTTGGTATTATAGTTGCCGGACCTATCATGACGTGTTCACCCCAAGCGAAGGACTCGCTGGACACTAATGCAAGCACCGATTTCAAGAAACTTGATTATAAGTTCCCCATCACAAGTTTTTCTATTCATCTACTTACCTCTCTACACACTATCATCATTTGGATGATTGCAAGTCTACAATCAATGGTGTTTGGCGGCCATGGCTGCTCTTACTGTTTCTGTCAAAGAAATTTGGAGGTGCAGGGGTTTGCAGACTTTCTAGTTTTCCTTGGTTAATTTTGACATGGGAAGTCTGTGAGTCTACTCACCACTGTCTTCCTCATACGGTAATGGTAAAGCGCTCCTGGATGTGTTACATATTAGGGTAGAGTTGTGATTACCCAAGTAATGATAAAGAGCAAGGAGGTAGATGATGGACACAAATATTTAAGGTGAGGTGCCTTGAAATTGGTGCTTATTTGGTGTCCCATGAACCTTAGCTCGAGGTGGACACCTTATGATAGGTCCTCCAATGATAACACCAATACCCCGACTCATTATGATATCTTGATGAGCCATTCTGCTTTCATTGATCTATATTTTTCTAGCTCCTCCACAATTGTAGAAGTATAGATCTTGCACCTTAATTCTTTCTTTGTCCGGTATTGAATGCGGAAGAGTTGGTTGTTCATAAATTGTCATACAATAAAAAATATCTCCATGAGTAGTCTCCGGAAATAAGTTCATTTCACAACAAATTGTTCATCAAAAATTGACATATAAATTTTTCTAATATCAAACACTAAATGTATAAAACAGATAAAATGTATACCTTAGCAATGACGTTTGCACTCCTACTAGAACAAAATCTACAGGGAATATTTTACGGAAGATGGTACCTGACTGGAAGCACTTCCTAAACTATCCTATGGCTTATAATGGTAGGGTCTGGTTATTATGGAAAGATCATATACAAGTACGTGTATTGGTTGTTCATGAGCAATTCATTCACTGTAAAATTTCATATACAACTAGTCCCTTCTCAGCCTACTGTACTGTCGTTTATGCCAAGAATGAAAGTCAGCAAAGAGAGGAATTATAGAGAGAATTAGTACAGATTGGGGGTAGTATCCAAGAGGCTTGGTTTCTAAGTGGGGATTTCAACAATGTTTTAACTACTAGTGATAGGTTAGGATCCCCTGTTATGCCAAAAGAGACACAAGCTTTCCAAGATTGCATTGATGTTCTGGAACTTACAGCACTAAAGCAAATAGGTTGGCACTTCACTTTTTGTGATAAGCACCAAGATGATAGTAGAGTTTATTCCAAAATTGATTGGGCTCTAGGGAACTTTCAGTGGATAATGGATTATGGACATGTGGAGGCATAATTTTTGAATCTAGGAGTGTCTGATCACTCCCCAATTCTCATCCAGGTGAATGCAAGAGCCCCATCTAGACCAAAACCTTTTAGGTTGTTTAAAACTATTCTAGACCATCCTAATTTTTCTAGAATATTATCAGTTGTTTGGAGTGAAAAGGGTACTGGTACAAGAATGTTTCAGTTGTGAAGTAAGCTAAAAGCTCTAAAGATGGGTTTGAAGGATCTCAATGCCTATATGACATCCTATACACCAAAAATACAACATGCTAGACAGAGTTTAGAGGTGATTCAGAGTAAAATTGCTGCACAACCTCTCAATTTAGATTTGCTAGAGCAGGAACAACTGGTATTAAATGAACTTAGAAAGTGGAGTGGAGTGGAGGAACAGGTCTTCAAGCAGAAATCCAGAGTAAATTGGATAGTTGGTGGGGAGGCAAACACCAAATATTTCCATGCCCAAATGAAGATAAGGATTAGTAGGAATGCTATTAATTCTATTAATAATGCTAATGGGGTTAAATTGTAGGAACCTGCTCTTGTGAAGGAGGAATTCATCTACTTCTTCTCCAGCCTTATGGGTACAACAACTGAGGATCTCCCGTGTCTAAATGTAAAGGTCATAAGGAAGGGCCCTTGCCTGTCCTATCAACAGAGACGTTTGCTCATAGTTCTACTTACAGACAAAGAGATAGTGGGTGCAATGGAAGGGATGGCTAAGGATAAAACCCCAGGTATTGATGGCTTCCCAGTGGAGTTCTTCTTCAGCATTGGTCTACTATTAAAGATGATGATCTAAGTGTCGTTAAAGAGTTCTTTAGTACTGGGAAGTTACTGAAAGTTGTTAGTGGTACATCTATAGCTCTTGTGCCTAAGGTTACTAACCCCACTCAAGTGAAAGATTATCGACCGATAGCTTGTTGTTCTACTATGTACAAGATTATCACAAAGGTTTTGACCAATAGAAGTAAACTTGTCATAGGATATATTGTCAGTCCATCACAATCTGCTTTCATTGAGGGGAGAAACATTATTGATAATATTTTGTTTGGCCATGAGGTGTTGAAGTGGTACTCAAGGAAAGGTATGTCCCCTAAATGCACTATGAAAGTTGATTTAAGGAAAGCTTATGACTCCATTGAATGGGGATTCTTGAGGAAATTGCTTGCTAAATTGGGTTTCCCTTTTAAATTCATAACTTGGATAATGGAATGTGTTTCTAGTGTCTCTTACTCTTTGATTATAAATGGGGGATTAACAAAAATGTTTCAAGGGAAAAGGGGGATTAGGCAAGGGGATCCAATGTCCCCTTACGTTTTTGTCTTGGCCATGGAGTACCTTCAGAGGGAGTTGGATGAGGTTAAGCTTAATAGGGACTTCAAGTACCATCCAAGATGCAAGAAACTTGAGGTAGTTCATATATGTTTTGCTGATGATTTGTTGTTGTTCTGCAAAGCGGACGACCTTAAGTCTATCCAATTGATCCAATGAGCTTTTCAGTGATTTTCTAAAGCTTCTGGTTTACAAGCCAATAATGAGAAAAGTTCTATTTTCATGACTGGAGTGAAGCCAGAGTTGAAAAAGACTATCCTTGAAACTTTGGGATACATGGAGAGGGAAGTACCATTTAAATATTTGGGAGTACCTGTCTCATCCAAGAAACTGACCATTGATCAGTGTTTGCCTTTGGTGGAGTTGGTCTGCCAAATTGCTTTCATATGCCGAGCGAATTCAACTAATCAAATCAGTCATCTTTGGAATGCAGATTTACTGGGCACAAATATTTGTATTACCGAAAAGAATCCTGAAGATGATAGAGGGAGTTTGTAGATCTTATTTATGGACAGGCTTAGTAGTAAAGTCATGGAAGGCTCTTGTTTCTTGGGATAAGCTTTGCCTTCCAAAGGCTGCAGGAGGTCAGAATATTATAAATTTGAGATTATGGAATACTGCTGCCATATTGAAACTGTTATGGGCTATTCATGAAAAAAAGAATTGTCTGTGGATAAGATGGGTGCATATCTATTATATAAAAGAAAAATTGTTAGAGAACTGCACTATTCCAGCTAGTGCTACTTGGGTTGTAAGGAAAATACTAGAGTCAAGGAAATACTTAGGGACTAGTTCTTCACAAGAAAATCTTGAAGTTAAGCTGAATGAAGTGGTTGAAGAAGACAGATTTTCTATTAGAAAGATGTATCTTAATCTCATGCCAACTCACCCAAAAGTTCCCTGGAAGAGTATTGCATTGCAACAGAACATCCATCCTAGGCACAAATTCATATTCTGGCTAGCAGCTTGGAGAAGATTAGCAACTGTAGAGTGACTTCAGAAATTTGGTATTCATGTGCCTCCAGATTGTGCTTTTTGTGGTGCAGCTTTTGAATCCTTTGAACATCTTTACTTCGAATGTAGAGTAACTAGAGCTTTATGGCACAAGTTATTGGTGTGGATAGGGCTGGGCATTCGGTTGGTTCGATTCGGTTTTTCAGTTTTCGGTTTGATGAAAATGTAAACCGAAACCAAACTGAAATATATTCGGTTCAGTTCGATTCGATTTTTTTCGATTTGGTTTTTCGGTTTGAGTATCATCATTCTGAGTCTTTCTTTGGTCATAAATAAATTTTTTAAATTGGATTAGTTTTTTAAAAAAATGAATTTTCAATGTGATATTAAGGATTGAGGACTGTGGCGTCGAGCCATCTATCGTCGGCAATGGAACGATGATTGAATGTGAAAATTAGAAATGAGAACTTAGAAGTGCCGTGAAGCAGCAATGGGTTGGTGAATTTAGGCATTTATCTATTGGGAAATTGGGTGGGTGAATAAAATGTTCAATATGGGCCTTTGTTTTACTTTTTAATGGGCTAACATTTGGATTGGATAGGGATTAGATTTGTATAAAATTATAAATATATTAAACATAATTTGGTTTTTTGGTTAATCAAAAAATAATAATTAAAAATTGAAAACTGAACCGAATTACAAAATTTTTAAAATTAAAAATCGAAACAAACTGATCAAATCGAAAAACTGAAATCGAAATTTAAAAAAATCAATTAGGTCGATTTTTTTGGTTTGAACTAAATTATGCCCAGCCCTAGGTGTGGATGGGGATTAACAGACCCATTGGAAGCTGGCAAGCTGAACTGGACTGGGTTG
This sequence comes from Solanum appendiculatum, assembly GCA_018342035.1. NCBI lineage: Eukaryota > Viridiplantae > Streptophyta > Magnoliopsida > Solanales > Solanaceae > Solanum > Solanum appendiculatum. The sequence continues at coordinate 418,047 of JAGDQO010000806.1, read as the reverse complement.
CTACCTGTGCAAGGAAGAAAACAGGGAAAGGTGCAATAGTTAGTTGTGTATTTGCAATAATTGTGTATCTTGTGTGGAGAGAACGAAATGTTATTCGGTTTCAGTCCAACCTCTATCAAAGTGACATACTATGTAAAGAAATTGCTCTGCATATACATGTGAGAGGAAGGGACATGGCCAAGTGGAAGAATACACTACAAACACTGGATAGGCTGCCTTGATGATGAAGCTATACTTTTATTTAGTGTAGGCATCACTAGATTATATATAGTTGCTACTTTGTAGGGCCTTTTATAAGTTTTGAATTTTGGTTGTTTCAGTTCTGAGATGCAATGAGTCAGCAATTGCTTGGTACTATAAAGTTTACTTCTTGGTATCAATAAAATGTTAGTTTACCAAAAAAAAAAGATTTGGGCTCGTAACCTACAAAAATGTAGAAGCAAGAGGTGAGTACCAAACCACACGGTACTCAGCAAGCAAACTCCTAAACACAAGCTAAGGGGATAGAATACGAGTACTCCTTACACCCCAATCGAACCTCCACAACTACAACCAGCATAAAAACAAATCCAACCTAATAGTTCACAATTTACATAGCACATAGTTCAACCACATCACTTCAACAATTACAGATCAGCAACACACAAAATTAAGTTCACCAATCACAAGTTCCATAGAAAAGTACTCGTAAGTTCACAAATGATAAAGATGCACAATGCAATGAAATGCAATGTCAAGTATAATGATGCATGTCTGACCTAACGATACACACCTGATGTCTCTCGGTCTGGGACCCATGGGGGACATATATGTCCATACATCCATCGCGGCGTGCGACATGACCCTCGATAAGTCAATCTGTCGTGGCGTGCGACACGTCCCTAAATAATAGAATCCATCACGGCGTGTGACGCGTCCCTCGAATTGTAATATCCGTTGCGGCACACGACACACTACAACAAAAGCACCTTTTAGCGGCAATAAATATACACAATAACAAAGAAGGATAAAGCCTTTACCGGCATTAGTTAAATGACATTGGATCTAATGTCGCTAAAGACTTTAGGGACATTTACAAAGAGTGTTAATTGCCGCTAAAAATACATTTTTAGTGGCAATTAGGCTATTGCCATTAATAAAATGCTGCTAAAGATCATTTTTGGTGTAGTGACACGTCCCTCGAAATGGTACATCCTCTTTAATTTCTTATTCTTCCTCAATTCACATAACACTTATCACAACCATGTCTTAGAACCAATGCAAATGACATGTTCACACAAATAATGAGGAGATGACCATGTCCATAACAATGCACACTTCACAACAACACAATCGTGATACAACATCAACAATGAATTAATAAGTCTTTCAAACAATTCTGAACACATCACACACCAATAATTAATCACGTTACCTTTTATTACCCATTTTTCATCACTATAATTATTCAATATGGACAAACCCATCACCAAGTCCCATTACTCCCCAACACATACCATAAGGAAATACATTATTCTATACACTTAACAAGGGTTGAGAAATCCACTTGCCTCAAATACTCGAACAATTACTCCGGAACTTGAGTCTTCCCCTTGCGTTGGGCTTCCAAATCAATGCAATCTATTCAATAAATAAATACAATAAGATTTCGAAACTGACAACACTCATACTAGCCTAGATCCAAAAACTCACCCAAATCTAAAATCAAGTTCCTAATCTTGATGCCAATTAATATGTCAACTCTCATATTTTCTAAATTTCAAGCCTAGAGTTAAGTTTCAATTTCTCCAATATTATAAATCTAATGGTATTTATATAATAGAATACACCTAATATTTAATTACTTATCTCCATATATCAAAATTTGAATCATAATATGACAACTAAAAATATAAAACTTAATCCCAACTAATTTTAGGAGATCAGTAACATACTGTAAAAATTGATTTTTGAAAACACACTTTGTTTGCATTGTAAATGAAATCTTTCCAACCAATTATTGGTTCAATATGGCCAATCATTGGACCATCATTACCCACTCATATTAGCATTCCATCCTTGCCTTTAGGTTAAAAATAAAATGACGGAAATTTTTTTAACAAAACACCAGCAATCAACTTTATTTTCCAACCTATATGTTTTATCATATAATATTACTTTTATTTGGAGTAATCAATGTACGCCTATACAAGAATTGAGGGTCGGTGAGAATTTGCTTACCTACAACCCTTAGTTCCCTTTTGTTTTGTGTTCGACGCCGCACGCATTGGTTAGTTTCTGCCTTTTCTTTTTTCTTTTCTAAATTAATTATGTAATAAAAGTGACAAATTCTACGAACTTATTTTAATATATATGGGCCAAATGATATGGGATTTTTAATAAATTATGGGCTTGACCCATTAATCACCATCTAAATAATTTAAGGAATAATTACTTGAGTGGATCCCTTTTAAAAAATAATTACTTATTTTAAATATACTCTTTAATTATTACCATTTATAGCAATATATAACAATACTATGTATTTTATTAGATTTGTCTTTCTCTCTCACCTCTACTCTTTTTTCTCTCTCGTCCTTTTTAATATGTCTCTATTTCTCGCTCTTTCTCCCTTTCTTTCTTTCTATATATTGTTCTTTCTCCCTTGCTTTCTTTTTGTTGCGCTTTCTCCTTTTCTTTATTTCTGTTGTTCTTTCTCCCTTTCTTTCTGTTGGTCTTTTTCCCTCTCTTTCTGTTGCTCTTTCTCCCTTTATTTCTCTCTCTCTCTACTTTCTTTCGTAGAGTAGTCAATGATTCGTAGACTGAATAAAACTTGTATCAATAATTAATTAGTCAAGTAATCTAATTGTAACAAATGAAGAGACATAATAAACTGCAAAATGAATTAATCTTGAATTAAAAATGTATTACGCACATAATAAAGTTGAATTAGAAGAGAATTAAACATGAATGCAAAATGTACCAAATGAAAGAACATTCTATGATCTGTAAACTGAATAAAACTTGTATCAATAATGAATTAAACAAGTAATCTAATTGTAACAAATCAACCAATAAACTGCAAAATGAATTAAACTTGTATTAAAAGTGTATTACACAAATATTAAAGTTGAATTAGAAGAGATAATTAAGCATGAATAAAAAATGTAACTAATGAAAGAACAGACACTGATCTATAGAGTGACTTAAACTTGTATCAATAATGAGTTAAACAAGTGATCCAATAGTAGCAAATCAACCAATAAACTGCAAAATGAATTAAATTTGCATTAAAAGTGTATTATACAATATTAAAGTTGAATTAGAAAAGAGAATTAAGAATGAATGAAAAACATAACTAACAAAAGACAAGACAATGATCTATAGACTTAATTAAACTTGTATTACTCATGAATAAAACATGTATTATATGTGTCTTATAAATTATTTTAGTTTGTATCACTAACAACACGAGTGATGTTTGCAATATGTATTAAAAATGTAGTGTGCATGTATTATAAGCATGTTACCTAAATCATTTGGTTGGTATCACTAAAAAGAGAGTGAAGTTTGCAATATGTATTATAAATGTATTGTTCATGAATAAAACTTATATTATATGTGTTTTATAAATTATTTTGATTTGTATCGCTAAGAAAATAAGTAACGGTTGCAATATGTATTAAAAATGTATTATTCATGAATAAAACATGTATTATATGTGCCTTATAAATTGTTTTGATTTGTATCACTAAGAAAAAGAGCTATGTTTGCAATATGTATTACAAATGTATTGTGCATATATGTATTAAAAATGTATTATTCATGAATAAAACATGTATTATATGTGCCTTATAAATTGTTTTGATTTGTATCACTAAGAAAAAGAGCTATGTTTGCAATATGTATTACAAATGTATTGTGCATATATTATAAATGTATTACAAGTGTGTTACCTAAATTATTTTAGTTGATAGCACTAAAAAGGGAGTGAAGTTTGTCATATGTATTATAAATGTATTGTTCAAGATTTTAATACAATTTTAATACAATTATGAAACATATCTAATACAACTTTAATACAATCGCGATAAAGTTTCGTAAAGTTCATCTTTTTCGAGCTTCAATCTAATATTTCACCTTAAATCCATTCTAAACTTAACCAAACCCTCTTAAAATTGAGATATAAACTTCAAATGATATTTTCAACTATTTGTAGGAACAACCTATCCAAACTAATCAAAAATTCGTAAAACTCAAATAATGAATTCAAAATTTGAAGCTTTATAATGACCATCAATGGTGAACTCTTGCTACTGTAATTTTAGAGATTTGAAATTCTAATTTGAGCATATGATTTTGTATAAATTTTTGGTCTTTCTGTTCCTTTTCTCGTCTTGTTTTTGGGTGTAAATCGTGAAATATGGACAAAAACTGATTTGATGATAGTTTTTTAAATGAAAATTTCAAAGAAGAAGAAGTAAAATAAAAAGAAGAACAAGAATAAAAAGAAAAAGAGGAGAAGGAAGAGGAAAAAATGACAGAGAAGTGGAAAAGAGCCGAAGATAGCTTTCACTGTTTATTTTTTTTAATTTTAAAAAATTGTTATATTTAGTTAGAAATATTATATTGCCATAGATGGTAAATATTTTCTTAATATAGCATATTTATGTGATTTACCCATAATTTAATTATTTAATAAATACCCATAAATTAAATAATCATAGTTATCGAATAGTTCAAAACTTCCAAACCAAATTCACCGACTGATCAAAAATAAATTGGGGCAGCTATCAAGAGGGGTAAAACGATAATTTTATGAAAAATTCCAAAAATGACCCTGCGGGTCATTACAGATTCCTTCTTGCTTTTTCTCAAACCATACAATTAAAAAGTATTTTACTTGTAGATCTCTTTAAAAATTCTAAAAATAAAAGTTATACTATGCATCTAAATTTAATATTATTCATATTTTTAAAAAACTTATTTATTATATCTTGAATATTCATCGCAAAATCCTGAACTTCACCATTGATTGATGATTATATGAAATAATTAAAGGCTGGCTTACTAAAAGTATTATTTTAATTATGAAATAACTATATATATTGTAAACTTGATATTCATCTTCTTTTGCTGCACTTCAAAATATAAATTCGTATCAATTTTTTGATTGTTTCAATAATAAGAGTTTATCTATTTCAATACCCATAAATTCTTGGAGGTAAGGTATTAAGCCTCCCTCTATTTTGCACTTCTTCTCTGGGAAAAAAAATAAAAACATAATCAAGGTTATAGGTAGATCTTTTTAAAGTCAAGAAAGGTACTTTTTATTTTCTTCTTTCTTATTTTTTGGTTGGGGCGGGTACAAATATAAATAGGGAAAAGTAGACGAAATGTCTATTGGGTCAAAAAATTTATCAAAAATAGCTCAATTATCATTAATTACATAAAATGATCATCCGGTCTAAACTCTTTCCAGTGAAGTATATTTGTATTTCTTCTTTGGTCTTCTTCTTCCAAGTTCCGATCATTAATGGCTTCTTCTAATCCTCTTCCTCCTCCTCCTTCTTTCATGTTCAAAGCTTCTTCGAAATTCGACGTGCTGCAAATGTGAATTGTTTCAAGTGAGTTTTATATTAAAAGACTCGAAATATATAGAGGAGCTCATATCTAGCTTTTAGACTGTTTAGAAATTTTGAGTTGGTCGGGATTCAAAGATATTTCATTAGTCATTATAGCTTCTTCAAATATACATGGTATACACTATTTATACAATATTAATATTGATACATACACATACACTATTTATACATTATTGATACATACACTATTTATACATTATTGAATAATACGTCACTACATAACTAGATAAAATTAATTGAGAGCAATAACTATATAATATTAATGATAGTGGATATGAAATATAACTAATTTTAGATATTTATCATATTATATAAGACCACTAAGATATCGCTTTCTAGGGAAAAGAAGAGAAATAAAATAAAAATTAAATTCAATAAAAAGATGATACATTATTGAGTAGGAAAAGACAGAAAAATTAAGAACCAAATAAATATTCGATGAGCATAAAAAGGAAAATGATATATAGACTGTAGTGCTCTCAATACCACAAGGAGTTAATATTCTATTTTGTATGGAAGAAGAAAAAGTTAGAGAATTAAGTAAAAAAAAAAAACAGAATACCTTTATTACGATATAAAACAGAACGCTAGTATAAAGCAATAAATTATTGTTAGGAAGTTGTTGAAGAATGTTGATAGATAATTTTAGATTTCTTATAATTTGAAGTTTAATTTGGACAACTAATACAAGTTTCCCTTTGATTAAATGAAAAATGTGAACCCTCTAATTTATTGTGGAGCACTAGAATAATTGAAAATAATACATTTAATGAAATGAGTAATGCTCACGAAAAACATTTTATTCTCTCTTTTTGGACATTTACAAATAAAATGATATGTGACTCTTTGGCTTAACTTAAAAAAAGTAATTTTTAAAAAAGTTAAATTTAAGTAACTTTTAAGTTAAAAAATGAAAGGTAGGGAAGTACTTATTTTAACTTTTTTTCTATATATAGTTTTAAAAGATTTCACTTTTTTTTTTAATTCTTGTTACTTTTATATCTATCTTTGTTTGTTCTATTGCATTCATCATCAAATTTTTTTAAAAAAAATTATAGAAATAGAAAAATTCTCTTATTTAGATAAATTTACTAATTTTGCGTAGAAGAATAGTAATGTTTGAATAATACGTCAACTACCTAACTACATAAAATTAATTGAGAGCAGTAACTACACAAAATTAATGATAGAGGATAAATGAAATATAACTAGTTTTAGATATTTATCACATTATGTAAGACCATTAAGGTATCCTTTTTAGGGAAAAGAAGAGAAATAAAATAAAATAAAATTCTATAAAAATTTCCCTCATATGTTAAAAAAGAAAAAGATGACACATTATTCCTATCACTATAATATTGATTACACCCATAAGCAGGAAAAGGAAAAAATAAAAAAATAAGAACCAAATAAGAAATACTTTAAAATTAAAAATTAGACATTCAAAAACCTACGTCATGTCAATATGAAGCAAAAGGTCATGATGAGAAAGTTATTGCTAACATAAGTATATCCTATGTTACATATTTAATTCAAGAAGCAAAATTAATTTCTCATAAAAAACTGATTTTTCTCTTCTAAACATTTTCCCTTCTAGTTTAAACAACTGAGATATTAGACCTAATAACCAAATACCTCCAAAAAAAAATTATTTTCACTTTGTCAATTTTATGTTGTGATCTTGACACAAATAGTTGATCGGATTCATTGTTTACCTTATTCTAGCCGATTTACTTGAACACAATTTGGGATTATAACAACAAACTCACTATCCAACTTCCAACCTTGTTGGTTCCTTTACTAGAAATTTAACATGTATGCTAGATCCCTTGTTGGTTCCTTTACTAGAAATTTAACATGAATGCTAGATCCTCTAGAAGCTTACAAGACTTAAAGAAAAGAGACCTTTCCCTTGTCTTTCATACTAGTAAAAACACAAACATGCACATCTACAACAACCTTTGGTGTCAATTAGACACCACAATAAAGATCAACAGGCAATAAGCACCAGCAACTTTTTCAACAAAATCTGATAATTGTCTCAAAATTTTCAGTAAAATCCCTACTAAATTTGATGGTAGCAAGAAAAACAGAAAAAGGGCGGTTATAATGAGCCAACAAACAGCAAAAGCAAAGTTTTCATCCTTGTCAACATGACTCAATAAAAGAAACCAAGAACTTTTCCACCAACATTCTTTCTCCTAGCCTCTTCATGGTCCATGATACCAGCTGAGGTAGTCAGCACAATGTACCCGAACTGCAAGTTCAAACCAATACGTAAACATCAAAACATAAAACTAGATAATATACAGATAAAACTGACTAGCAACTAAGACTTTTAACTCCATCTGTGACGGAAGAAAAAATCTACAATTACATTTGCTTCGTATCAAGTATCAACTACATATGATGCTTCAATCCACAATATGACTGTTCAGATACTTCTTCAAATAAACACACTTTTCATGGACTACTACAAAAATAACAGCAGAGACTGTTATCCAAGCCATAGGATACAAAATTTCTCCTTTGGATAGACAGGAATTCTACCTTTACAGGAGAGCCTCAACTGCTAGCATCTACAAAGAGCGCTTGCTATGTGACATTTATAAATAGATGGGTCTTGTAAGCATTACAGATGCTTGCCTCGATTACTCAAGATTTACTGCTTAAGAAGAACCAATAATTTTCAAATATCATTTTTCCCTTTGGAACAAAACTACTTTTTTCAAATTTCACAATGAAACATGGTCAAAAGCCCATTTAGCAAGGCAATTCATTATTCAGCAAAGAAGTAAGGAATCAAACATTAAAAATGTCTATTTCACAAGCTAATATGACCATGACTAGACATTCACCCCCAACAATCATTTTGAAGCTAGAAGCAAGGCCCAATTTGGAGATAACCAGAAATGGAGTTCCATATATTGATTTAAGGGAACAAAGTGAATATATTAATTACTATACCTGTCGGGAAGGGAGCAACCTAGCAGTCCATCCTTCAATCTCCTTAACTCCAACATCGAAGCGGGGACTAATAACACCACACTTGTTTAGCCTTCCATTGAGTTCGACAACAATCTTTCCTGACCTATGATCATCGACGTACTCAAATTCTCCAATATAACCTACATATAGATACCAACAGTAAGAAAATGATAGGGTGATGCAAGCAATGCATACAGTTAAGAAACTAACATACCATGCTTCTGCATAACAATGAGGAATTTGATGATGACTTTTGATGAAGGTCTAATCATGACCTGACGCTTTCCCCTCTTTTCAGCATTGTACATGCTCTTGAGAGCATCATTCAGCACACTAACTCTGACCATCTTTTCTTGTCTAACTGTATCCAGTACATGCAATAATCAGATGCACCATCGAAAAAAAGTAACCAGAAAAATAGCTCCAAAAACCAAACAAAAAGAATCAAATGGTAGAAAGATATAGTCAATGTCCTCGAAAAGACACTAGATTGACAGCACAAATTCACAGGTATTAGTAACTATAGATTAGAAGCAGACCAGCAAACTTCAGAAGTCATGACAACATTATAACCACAGTGAAGACTCAACAGAAGACAACACAATAATCACCAATATAGAGCTACACAAACACTGTCTAATAACATATTATCACAAGACCTCCAACACTTCCTTTATCAAAGAATAAGATACAAATCCTCACCACCACCCATTATCAAAAAGAATAATAAATACGTGAGAGGGCGTGTTGAGACTACAATTAAACAATAAAAGTGAGTGTGTGTTCTTTCTAATAGCTCAAGCTCGCACACATCAACCCACTTACACAGAACATCATAATCTATTTGCTTAAAGCACCATAACCCATTTTATTGTCTTTTTAACTCTCCAAACTCCTACTTCCATTCACACCCCCGTTAAAACTAATCAACACTCACATAGATTTACCATAAATACAACTACCAAGAACCCTAAAACGTTAAAGCGTAAGAACCCTCGCTAATTTCAACAACAAGATAGTATGAAAACTACTTTCTCCATCATGGGTCTTTAAAAAAAGAGATTAAAACCATCACATCACAGCAAAACCACTAAGATTGTCAAAAAAGATCACATTTTTACTCTCCAAATTCCTACTTCCATTCACACCCCCGTTAAAACTAATAAACACTCACATAGATTTACAATAAACACAACTACCAAGAACCCCAAAACGTAAAAGGGTAAGAACCCTCACTAATTTCAACAATAAGATAGTATGAAAAACAACTTTCTCCATCATGGGTCGGAAAAAAAGAGATTAAAATCCATCACATCTCAGCAAAACCTCTAAGATTATCAAAAAAGATCACATTTTTACTTAAAAAATCAAAACAGAAACTACAAGAAACAATGGTAGCTAAGTAAAGAAATGCAGAGTTAAAGAGGAAAGAGACACTTACACTTTGATTCGGTAGAGCAAGAGATCACAAGAACTGCTGCGGAAGATGAGCAAAGAGGCGGAAATCCAAAGCTTTACTTTGTACATATAACCTAGGATTTTAGGTTTTATTGTTGGAGAAGAAGCATTTGGGCCCAAAATTAATATTCTAAAATGGCCCAAAATGTATAACTTTTTTCAAATGGACAACATGACAAAATAGTCATCTTTTAAACCCTAGCCACAATTTTTAAAAATTACTCCATTATGTTTAACTAGGGATGGTGTCAATTGGACGGGTTATGTTGTAATTGAGAAGATTAAAATGAAATGAATTTATAACGGATTGAGTCATAACTTGCTCAAGTTTACTTTGGACCAAATGAATAAGAATTTAGATTGAATTTTAATAATATTAACACATTGATAATTCATAACTTACAACATTCAACTCATAAAACTAGTCAAATTTGTACTAACTTTTCATTTAAGGATAGTTATTTGTAGAATAAATTGATATAGATTTTATTGTTAAATGAGATTAATTTCATAATTTTGAGATTCGGTTAATAGTAATAAGGGAATTGGCATATGTAATGCATGCAATTATTTTTTAAATATGATTTGACATGTAAAATAAATATTTTTTTATTTTTTAAATGAAAAGAGAACAAAATGAAATTTAAAAAAAAAAGGTAAGAAGTAACATAACATATTTAAGTTTGTATATAGCAAAAAAAAATTGAATTTATTTGAATCGGCAAACAAATTCATTTTATCTTTTTAATTTCATATGTATCCGATGAAAAAGGTCAATACACACCAAAGAGATAAGAATCATTCTTTTTTCACACGTATAATTAAAAGTTAAAAAGCAAATTGATTTGGGTGTAGAAACTGGGTAAATCAGAGATTGTTTTAAAATGAATTATAACTAAATTAACTTGAAGTTATCCCATAAAATTTTGAGCAAGTCCTTAATATCTAGAAATCAATTGACACCTTTATATTCAACCGCTCTTTTATACTATGACATGTTGAGACACATAGATAACAGTACAAGAATAATTTATTTGGCTTATGAATAGTCTTTATGACGCCTAGATAACATTATGAGCTATAGTTTATGTATTTTACGGATTGATATGTTACAATGCATGTTTAGTAATATAAAAAGTAATTTTGAAAGCTAATATGCAAGATAAATTGTCATTATGCATATATTATATATGCTATATCCTATTAAAATTATGTAAGATTTTTCAGAGACTTGCTTCATTGAAATATGGTGAAAGATGAACTGATGATCTTAATAGGTGCAAGGCTCACCTTTACTGTCATTTTAGTTTTTGTAATATCCTAATACCAATATATTAGCGAGACATTTTTTATTTAGTTCAAAATATAGCTATTTTGCGGAGTTGCTTTCATTCCATCTTTATGTTTATTTTTCTTTGAGTTATATCCATAGATTTCATTCTTAGTTACTCTTTAGATGCTTATTGACCATGTATTATACATTTTTGAATTGTGTTAAATATTTTATTTTGTATTAAGAGATTTTTATATTTAAACAATAGTCAATTCTTTGTGCTTTGGGTCGTATTAATGTATTGTTATTGATTTAGCCTAATAATTCGCTTAGCGGGTAATAACTTATTGAGTGTTATTTTATGACCAATAATTTTAAGTTATAATTAATACTTTACTAATTAAATGATGAAAAAACTCCATGATCTCCAATTATTTGATGAATTGCTTAAAGAAAATAAATTAAGATATATTTATTGTCTTGTGTGATTTATATGCTACTTGTGTTAAAGCTTAAATAATATACATGTCAATATGCGTCATAAGTTATTACTTCCTTTGTCCTAGTTTATATGACTCACTTTCCTTTTCAATCAGTCCCAAAAAGAATGATACATTTCTATAGTTAGTAAAAATTTAACTTTAAAATATTTATTTTATCATTAATGAAATAATTTATAGTCACACAAACATCTATCACTTATTTTAGACCACAAGTTTAAAAGTTTTTCTTTTTTTCTTCCTATCAAGATAAACTAACTCATACAAAATAAGGGAAAAGGCTTAAATATGCCATTAAACTTTGAGAAAAGACTCATTTATGTCATTCGTTAAAAGTTTAATTCATTTATGTCATTCCCGTTTCAGAAAATGTTCATTCATGTTATTATTTTTAAACAGAAAATATAAATGATTTTACAATACCATTTTTTTCACGTGGCCTCTTATTAGAGGTCTGCGTCACCAAAATTAAACAGGACCACCATTTAACTCATTTAAAATTTGAAATTAAAATCCACGCTCTTTAACGCCAACCCAACCCACCTGACTCATTTCCCTCTTATCGATCAGAATTCCAAATTTTCCTTCGATGATAATGATGAGGAGAGTGATGAAAATCAAGTAAAGAAAGATGATGATTTAGAGTTTGCGTTTGTGATGGCACATCAATTTTCACCTATTTCTACTTATGAGATCTTCTATAACAGTCAGATTCGTTCAATTTTCATCATTTTAACAGAGATTTATTATTAATTGATGTCGAATTCAATTACGACGCCGTTGTTATTTGGAGAAGGTTTCAAACTCTGCCAAAGTCAATTCGAATTCCATTAAGGAACCTTTTCATGGATGATTGTGAAATTGTGTCATGGTCTTCCTTGTCGAAAGCCGACAACCTAGAAGGAATTCCTTTGAGAACGTATTGCTTGTGGAGGTCGAGATTGTTAAGAAGAAAACTCCACTGTTCCTACATGACTTTTTCACTGGAGTAACAGTGGTAGTAACAATGAAAACAAACAATTTCTTTCAAAAAAGAGAGAAGAGAAAGGGTGGGTCAGTTCAAAAAGAGATAAGAGAAATGGTGGGTCGGATTAGTAAAAATGGGTCCAGGTTTTAATTTTAGATGGATTAAAGGGTGGGCCAATTTAATTTTGATGATGTGAACCTCTAATAAGAGGCTACTCGAGAAAATGGTATAGCAAAATCATTTATATTTTCAATTTTAAAATAATGGCATGAATGAGCTTTTCTCAAACGGAAATGGTATGAATGAGCCAAACTTTTAATGGATGGCATAAATGAGCCTTTTCTCAAAGTTCGATGGGATATTTGAGCTTTTTCCCTTTATATAATATTTTATCATATTCATCTTATGTGCTTTGATAGTATGTTTATACATCTGATTAATTGGTGCTATTATTTTTTTAAATTCAGATAGATAGTCAATTTCCTTAAGCAGAGAGATGTGAAAATCAAGACTAGATATCTCATGCTTAAGAATGCTGAATATTTATTTAATGGAGATAGACTAATGATTTTTTTGAATGCGATAATAGTTTCACATATACAAAATTATTATGCATTTTTTTATTAATTTTTTTTTTTATCAATAAAATTAGTTTTCATAATATCTTTAGTTGTCAAATTCTTACAAATACTAACACTATCAGTTTGTCATAAGGCTAGCAATTGGACCGATTTTTGCCCTGTCCGGTCCGATTTCCGTTCCGATAAATTCGATACCGGTAAGGAACCGGTTGGATAGGGTACCGGTACATGTATCGAAACGGAACCCGGATTTTTACCCGGTTGATCCGGTTTCGGTAGACCCTATTTCGGTCCGATTCCAACGGTCACTTTTGAATTATTTTTTAAAAAAATAAAAATAAAAATTGAAACGTTGGGCCTTGGGCAGCCCAATGTATCAGTTGGGGTGGGCCCAATAACGGCTGAAAATCAGCCCCCTACCCCCCCTTCGCCCCCCCCCCCAACCCCTTAACACTATAAATATGTCCTATTTTATTTCATTTAACTCACAAATTTCACAAACTATTTACAATAACAATTTATCATCTTACAAAATCTCTCAATTCTCAATCTCTCATAATTTTTATTTTGTGCTATTGATAATTGATTTGTTGGAGACTTGAAGTTCGGATTTCGGAGATTTTTTTGAAATAAATTGCAAGCTTCAAATTGGCATCTCTCAATTCCAGCTTTTGGCTATACGTCTACTTTTACGTAGACGTTCGGTACATTCGTTCCAACTTCCAACTTTAATTAATTTATTTATTTAAGTTACTTTATTTTTTTGTTATATTTATCTTGCATGATTTTCTTAATATTTAATTTTTTAAAACTTTAACATTAATTTTAAAAAAAATAGTTGTAAAAGACCAATGTCTGAAAAAAAAAAATCTCGGGGAGGAAGTAGTAGTTCTACTTCTAAACATTTGCCACCTAGATTTAAAATTAATACTAATGATTATACTCATGTTGATGAAACTTCTTTTAGTTTACGATCAAATGTTATTGAATTAAATTTCGAAACTGAATTAGATCATGAGACATTAAATAGATGTTTTACTAATTTTGAAGAAGAATTAGAGGAGGAACTAGAAATAGAAGAGGAAAATGATGATGAGACAGAGACCCCTACCCCTACTAGTCTGGCTACCGATTTAACGGAACAAAATGATATCCCTCCTTTACCTGCGTTTTCAAAGGCCGTTGTACGTGTTAAAAGATCTTTAATTTGAAATTTTTTGACACAAAATGAGGAAAAAACTACTGCTACTTGCATGAAATGTAAAAGAGTCATGAATCATTTGACAACGGGAACGCATGGGGGAACGGGATGGCTAAGAACGCATTTGAGAAAGTGTAATAAAGAATTTGCTCGCCTAGATGATATCGAAATGGCTAATAGAAAGGGAATACCCATAATTGAAAATTTTGTAGCACCCGAAGGTTCTAATATGGTTCAAAGTGTGTTAAATATGACTAACTCGGCTGGCCCAAGCACACACCGCACATATAGTAAAGAAAAAGATCGTAGAGAATTAGTTAAAATGGTTGATGTTTGTGGTTTGCCTTTTTCATTTCCTTTACATCCTGATTTTATTCATTATATTTGGGAATTGTGTAACCCAAATTATGAAGGTATTCCAAGAAATACAATTAAAAATGATCTTTTTAAATATCAAAAAGAATATTGTCATTTTCTTCGTTATTTATTTGCTTATTTTGATGGTAGATTATCTATTACTTCTGATATGGGACGTCCTAATGGTAATGATTATTTTACTCTTACTGTCCATTGGATTGACCATGATTGGAACATGCAAAAACGAATATTAGCCTATAAATATGTTGAAAAAAATAAAATTGGTTCTTATATATCCTCAAAAATAGGTAGTATTTTACAATTTTATGGAATATGTGATAAAATAATGAGTGTCACTTTAGATAATGCTTCTAATAACTTAAAAACAGTTGATTATCTAAAATGTATACTTTGTCCAATTGATAACGATGTTTTTCATATTAAGTGTGCTGCATATGTTTATAATTTGATAGTAAAAGATGGTATTTTTCAATTTGGAATTTCTTGTGAAAAAAATTAGAATTGCTTGTAATTGGATTTTTAAGGCTAAAATAAAAGATAAAATTACATAATTTAAAAATCGTTGTAATGAATGTGGACTCGCATATAGAAAAGTTCCAAAAGAAGTATGCACTAGATGAAATTCTTTATTTGAAATGCTTGAAGTTGCTTATGTTTATCAAGAGCCGATACAATTAGTTTTTAATACTCATAATGCAGACCCAAATTTAAGAATTGGCTGCGAAGATTGGGATAATATAAAAGAACTTATTAAATTTTTAAGTGTTTTTTATAAAGCAACAAATGCTATTTTCGATCAATATTAGCCAACTATTTCTTCTGTTTTAGTAAATATTTGTGCTATTTCATCTGAATTTGCAAAATATAAAGGAAAAGATGAGTTTAAAGAATCACTTGTTTTTATGATTGAAAAATTCAAAAAATATTTTTTTCCTATTTCTCAAATCTATTTGACTGCTACTTTATTCAACCCAAATTACAAATTAAAAGTTGTTGAAAGAATGGTTGAAAAAATTTATGCAAATTTAGAAATTACATTTGATGAAACTCCTAGTGTTGAAGATTGTAAAAAAAACATAATAACAAAAGTTAGAGATTTATATAATACATATAGAGCCATAGAAATAAATGTTACAATGGTAGTACCTCCATCTAGTAGGCCTAAAAGTGATGATTTAGATAAATTTATGGATGATTATCTTGGTTTTGAATCCTCTACTAATAATGATTTTGATGTATATATTAATTAGATACGGGAAAAGATTAGGAATGATCAAGGACCATCTCAACTACTAATATGGTGGAAGAATCGTGGAGAACAATTTCCGAACCTTGTTAGGGTTGTTCGAGATGTGCTAGCGATTCAAGCATCTTCGGTCGCTTCGGAGCAAGCCTTCAGCGCAGCGAGATTTATGATTGGAGATCATCGATATTCATTAGCAAAAGATAGTTTGAAAATATCAATGTTGTTTAGAGATTGGGTCAACGCCAAAAGAAGAAATGGTGGACTACCACTATTAAGTAGCCAAATAGAAGACAAAATAGATTAAATATTTGGCGATAATAGTGATAATGGCATGGAAGCAATGGAGGAAGAACGACAAATACAAGTTCCAAATAATGTTTCTTGGAGTATGATACAAAATTTACGAAAAGATTTTCAAAAAAAATTCAATTATTAGTATAATATTCAATACCTAGTTCAAACAGAACCCTTCCTAGAATGTGGCTGCGTATATTAGGTATTCTTTCTAGTATTTGTATTTGTACAATTTATTTATTTGAATAAATAGACGGCTATTTGCCTTGATTTTCTTTTTAAATAGTCTCTTATATTTAATGCAAGTCATTTTATAAATTTAATTTTCAACTATTTTAATATTAGCCTAATATAAGAATTTTAAAGCTTAAACTTTAAACTTTAAAGTTTACTTTAATGTTTAAACTTTAAAGTTTCAAATTGAAGTTTACTTTAAAATTGAATTTTAAAGTTTAAAGTTTAAACTTTAAACTTTACTTTAATGTTTAAACTTTAAAGTTTCAAATTGAAGTTTACTTTAAAATTGAATTTAAAGTTTAAAGTTTACTTTAATGTTTAAAGTTTAAACTTTAAAGTTTCAAATTGAAGTTTTATAAAAAGTCAAAAACTTAAAGTAAATCAAACTTTTTTGTAAATTGACTATTATAAAAGTTATTATATATTAAGTTAATAAATATTTAATAATTTAATTAAATATTTTAATGAATATTAAATAATATAACTATAATATATATTTCTTTAATAATATTAAAATATAATAATTAATAATATATATTCTATAATAATATAAAGTAATAATTAATAAGTTAATTTGAAAAAAAATTACCGAACCCGTTGACCCGGTTCCGGTACCGGTCCAAACCGGTTCCAACCCGGTAGCTATAGGACCGGGCTGGAACTACGGAAAATTTCCGATAAAACCGGTTCCGGTAGACCCCGTTCCGATAATTTCTCCGGTAAAAGGGAATCGATTCCGGTTCCGATACCGATAAAACCGGTCCTGTTCTGCCGATCCGGTCCGATTGCCAGCCTTAATTTGTCATATTCAATCATAATTTCAACTCACAATCAACTATGAACTTGCATTATTTGTGATAAATTCATATTTTTTTCGTAAATCTTATTTTATTGTCTAGTAAATAGTCATTGTCTTATAGATGACATTCAATCAAAAAAGACCTCAACCTTTTTTTGAATGCAAATACAACTTGGCAACATTCTTAACACAATTATTTATATCAAAATTTTGGTTCAACTCTCTTTTGTTTCATATGTTTGGAGGTTCTTTCTCAGTAATTTTATATTTTGGAGTATGCATCAAAATTTCTATATATTTATTTTTTAATAAAGCCTCAAGGATTTTGGTTGATCGGATTATTGAATTTGTATTTTTAAACGAGAAATTTTTATTTTTTATTATTATTTTAAAAAATGAATTGAATTGGTACTCTGTATTGTTACAATTGAATTATTAATGATAATGTGAAAAATGATATGTAAAAACTGACTGCTTGAAATAGTGTATATACGTGTATACCACCATGTATATCATCATGTATACATATGTCGATATCATATTTTATATCCTTATATATATTATTAGATATCTGATATTTAATTATAATTTATAAATAATATACAACATAATATATTTGTTCTGCAATCTTTAAAACTATGATCTACAATATAATATACATTGTCAGGTTTTAATTTTTTTAATGATTCATTAATTTTATCGTAATACAAAATTGTCTTTTTTTTATCCTCAAATTTTATAATTTATTTAGTTGTTGAAAAAAAGACTTGGGCTGAGATTGGGGAAAAATATGAAGAAAGAAAGACAAAGTTATGTAATAAGAAACAACCATGCTATATTTTATATGTTTCTAAAATTAGTTGAATCAAATTTAATGTTGGTGATAATTATTTGATAGACAAATTTTACTATTTGTTAATTAAATATGATAATTAATAATGTTTGAGTTTGAGACATCAATTTACATAGATTCATTCAGGAGGAAAAGAGACTGTTAGGATCAAAGAAGTTATTAATAATTTTGAGTGCAATGATATAAAAATTGAATTCTTATTTTCATAATTTTTTTAATGAAGTCTACATTAAAAATGTATCAAGAATAAATTTTTTGACGCATGTTATTTAATGATAGTTGATTTTATTGGTTATTAAGTGAGTGTTAGAGAATGAATTTGGGATGAAATTGAGATTATTGAATGATTGTTAGAGGATAAATTTGGGGTTGAATTGATAAAGATATGAAAAAGATGAGAGATTAAGTTATAAGAATTAATTATTGATAATTTTTTTAAACGATAAGTGTCAAATTCAATTATTAGTTAAAAATGTTTGCCAATAACTATATAAAGTTGCATATTAGTGTCAATTTAAAAACAATAAAAAAGTGAGGAAATTAGACAAACTATTCATTGAAATAATTTTTTAAAATTTAAAATAACCTAATTATCACTTATTGCTCAAAATGGCTATTCAATTATTTTCATTACTAACGAAATGCATTTTGAGTTCCCTTCTTCTTTCTTTTTTGGCCACATTTTTACTTACCATCTTTGTTTCATTTTCTTATTTTTTGAAGCTTTTATATATTTATTTTTCTCGAGTACTATTAATTATAATATAATTAGAATATTGCAATTTTCAGTGATTGATAAAATTTGGATGAAAACATAAAAGGAAAATAGGGAAACAATAATGTTAAGAAACTAAAAAGAAAAATAATAGATTTTTCAATTTTTTTTTTAAAAATCCAACTAATTGAGAAAAATGAACTGATGTAATATATAAATATTTTATAAATAATATATATGTATATATATATACACCTTTAGTAAATAATTACACATCATATGTGTACAATTATATTACTATATATAATATCAATACATCACATATAACAAGTAAAAAGCCCTTAAAAATACCCATAAGTACCCCCACTTGGTCAAAAAAGAGAATTACCACTTGGGCGAGAAAGAAAAATATCCACTTTGGACAAGGTGATTCTACTCAATGTCAAACTGATTAATTTTTATGGTTCTCAACTTTTCATACGATTAAAGGTTTCTTATATTTTTTCACACAAAATTCAAGCAAAGATTGTTGTCGCCATCACCGCTGTCGCTTGTCTGTTCTTCTCCGATAAGATCCCACGGTCTCGATGGATCTTCCTTCCTATTACCACCACCATCACCATCGCCATCACCATCACCATCACCACAGGTATGTTCAACCTCCTCCAAACTTTTTCCGTAATCCTAATTTCTTCCACCACCTTCCTCCTCCGCTGCTGTAGCAACAACCGCCACCTCTACCACTCTCCAATCTCCCTCCACCACCGCCTCAACGCCACGTCTCTCATCCCCCTCTTCCTCCTTCCCTATCCCCTACCTTCCACCACAAAATTCAATTCTTCTTTCTTTTCGCTTTTCAGAAAACCCTAGATACGATTATCACCAAAATCGCTCTCCTCCTAGGATTTCCTCTAATATAACCCTAAATCAACCTTCATACCAGCCCCCTCACCGTATCTTCTTAAATTTCATAATTATAACTATTAGAATTGAATGAAAGAAGTTATTAGTGATTTTGAGCACAATGATAATCAAATTGAATTCTTATCTCATATATTTTTTTTTAATGAAGTCTACATTTAAAATGTGTCAAAAATTTCAGTTTTGTTTGACGATATGTTATTTAATGATAACTGATTTTATTGGGTTATTGAGTGTTTGTTAGAGAATAAATTCGGAATAAAATTAAGATTATTGAATGATTGTTAGAAATAAATTTGGGATGAAATTGACAAAGATATAAAAAAGGCGAGAGATTAAGTTATAAGAATTACTTGTTGATAATTTTTTTTAACGACAAGTGCCAATTTCAATTATTAGTTAAAAATGTTTGCCATTAACTATTTAAAGCTAGCATCTTAATATCAATATAAAAACAAGAAAAAAAGTGGAGAAATTAGACAAACTATTCATTAAAATAATTTTTTAATTCAAAATAACCTAATTATCACTTATTGCTCAAAATGGTCATCCAATCACTTTTATTATCAACAAAATGCATTTCGACTTTCCTTCCTCTTTCTTTTTTCGACCACTACTTTTACCTTCTATCTTTCTTTCATTTTCTCTTTTTCAAAGATTTCATATATTTATTTTTTTCAAATACTATTAATTAGAACATAAATTAGTATCTTGAAATTTTCGATCTATGATTGCCAATTCAGATGAAAACATAAAAGGAAAATGGTAAAACAATAATATTTAGAAAACTATTTTTTTAAAAAAAATTTAGTCTATTGAAGAAGATAAATTAATGTACTGTACAAATATTTTATAAATAATATATATATACACACTTTTGATATATAATTTACACATTATACATATAAAAAATTATATATTATTATATATTATTATATAATATCGATGAGAAAATGATCAAAATGGTCCTTAATGTAAGAGGTTTGAAGTGTTATAGTCCTTAATATATACAACTTGACTGAAATAGTCCTTCATGTATGCAAAATGTGATTGTTTTGGTTCAAACCTTAAAACATAACTGTGGTTGCCGTTAAATTTAACGGGAAAAATGGAGAAGTGTTGTCTTCTCCACTCTTCCCTTCCTCTGCCTCCATTTTGCTTCATCAGTTTCATGACAAGCAAAAGAAGTCAAAATCGACTCAAATATATACACTGAAACAAAATTAATTAATATTCCATTAAGGTGATTTAAGAAAGCTAATTCATATCAAATTAACATCAAAACAACATTACAGAAACCAAAAAAAAAAACTTCTAAATAGTAATATAATTGCACCAATAACAATCAAATCCTCTAAAGTTTCAATTCTCGCCGCCCTCCCTTCTCGTCCGACAAACTCAAAAAAACCCTCCTTTCTGGTATAGAAATTGATAAGTTCACAAGAATTCTTTTTTTTTTGTGTGTGTGTGTGCAGTGATTTTTATAGCGGTATCCTTTGGAAATTAAAAGTTCAATTTGCGAGAGGATAAAAATTTCATTGAATTTCTTCGAGGGAGCTCCAGATTTTCATAGCGGCATCAATGGAGTCAACGCCGGAAGATCCACCATGATGTCGAAGAACACCAATTCAGTCCCAAGTTCAATCCACACCTTTCAGGCATAATTCCTCAGCTCGCTTCACAAATCATCCATCGGAAATCGATTTAGCCTGCAAACATCACTCGCCAGATTTCAACAGTAAGAAAAGACGACCTTTTAAATCTCTTGGTGAATTTAACAGGAATCGATATGTTTTAGGGCTTAGGACCAAAACGATCACATTTTGCATACATGGAGGACTATTTCAATCGAGTAGTATATATCAAGGACCACAACACTTCAAATCCCCTACATTAAGGACCATTTTGATCATTTTCTCTAATATCGACACCGTAAAAGTATCTAAAAAAAAAAAAAATTAC
Organism: Solanum appendiculatum; assembly: GCA_018342035.1. Classification (NCBI taxonomy): domain Eukaryota; kingdom Viridiplantae; phylum Streptophyta; class Magnoliopsida; order Solanales; family Solanaceae; genus Solanum; species Solanum appendiculatum. Next base: position 396,050 of record JAGDQO010000806.1, on the reverse strand, counting down.
CTTATCCCACTTGGTCTAGAAAAAAGAATTCCCACTTGGGTGGGAAAGAAAAGAATATCTATCCACTTTGGACAAGGTGACTCTGCTTCTAATGTCAAAACTGATTAATTTTTGTGGTTCTTAACTTCTCATGCGACGTTTCTCCTATTTTTTCACACAAAAATTCAAACAAAGGCTGCCGCCGGCAGTCCTTTCTTCTGCGGTAAGACCCCACGGTCTCCATGGATCTTCCTCCCTATCACCACCAGCACCACCACCACCGTCACCACAGGTACGTTCAACCTCCTCCAAACTTTTCCCATAACCCTAATTTCTTCCACCACCTTCCTCCGCCGCCGCCGCAGCAACGTCTACCACCACCACCACTATCCAATCTCCCTCCACCACCACCACCGCAGCGCCACATCTCTCATCACCCTCTTCCTCCTTCCCCATCACCTACCTTCCACCACAAATCCCAGTTCTCCTTTCCTTCTCGCCACTCAGAAAACCCTAGATACGATTATCACCAAAATCGCTCTCCCCCTAGGGTTTCATCTAATATAACCCTAAATCAACCTTCATACCAGCCCCCTCACCCGCATCGCCCAAATTTTCATCATAACGACCATTACCATAACCCTCCTCCTCCTCCTCCACCGAGGTTTACTGTGAATGATTTTACCTCAAGTGGGTTGAGAGAGAATCGTGCTAGCTCTGTAAACGATAGTCAAGAGACTCTTTGGGTTAGGAGAGATGTGAATAGCAAGTATGACGATGATGAAAGGTACCGTCTTGAGAGGCGTAGAATGGATATTGATGTAAACCCATCGAGGGATTATAGACCGAGTCTGGGGAATTATGAGTTGCGTGATGATAGATATGAAGATGAGAGATGGGAATATGGTGGTAATGTTGATGAGGTTTCAGTTGATTCTTCTTCTAGGTGTGTGCCATCTTTGGATAATGATAATGATTACGGTGATGTTAGGTTTAGCAATAGGTTAAGAGTGGACAAGGAGGAAATTCATAGGTCTCCGCAGAAGAAGCAAGTGCAGAAGAAGAGTGCATTACTTAGGATTCAATGTGGGAAAGCTAACAACAGGAGTAGAAATCAGGATCATGACTTGAGTTCTGGTGCGGTAAGGGGAAAGCAGAAAGATGTGTTTGAGAGGTTGGAGAGAAGGGTTGAGGAAAGAGAGGGAAGTCAGATGGAGCTTGATGTTTCATTTAAATCTAATGCACTTGTAGCGAAGGCCATTATGACCCCGTCAAGCTCCGCTGTTGATTCAGACAGAAGCGAAACATCTAGATGTAAGAAGATTAGAAAAGTGAATTTCTCTGGTTCTCCAACGAGGAGAATTGGGGACGATTTCGGAAAGGGTAATGGTTCAGCAAATGATTTTGGTTGCCGACCGAGTTCTAACAAGGAGTCCAATTGTTTGGCAGATAAAATTAAGGTTTCTGCAGTTGGAAGTTCATCTAATCGCACTTTGGATTCTTACAAGGATTCAAGACACTTGGCAGATAAAATTACAGATTCTGTTGATGGACGCGCATCTAATGGTACCTTGAATAACAACAAGGGGTCAAAACTTTTGCCTGATGAAGTTACAGTTTCTGTTACTAGTAGTGCATCTAACAGCACTTCATTGCTGAGTTCCAGTGCGACAAATGATTTAACTGCAATCAAAGAAAGCAAGGAATCTGCAGAGATCAAGGTTTTGAATCAGGATAGTAATCATGTTGGGAAGTTTAGAATACCTTTGTTCATAGTTAGAAAGAAGAAAGTGACTAAGAAGAAAGTCATAAACCCTATCAATGGGAAATTGCCTTCAGATGAAGTAGTTAGCAAACTAGAAAAACCTTCTAAACTGTCTGCTGTTAGTAAAGATGAGTTTTCTGATGGGAAGAAAGCTAGTCCAGCTAAAGTCTTGGTTTCTTCAAGCGTGGACTCTGAAATTAATGGCGTTGCTGATTATACCAGCAGATCAGTTCAGAGTGTCCCTTCCACAATGAATTTTGAGACATGTATGATTGAAGTACAAAACAAACCTACTAGTTCTGATGCCGATAATACTGGTCATGTTGGAGGGCATTCTGAGGATGAGCTCCGAGTTTCCGAATATGGTCCTATTAAAGAATCTTCTGAGTCCATGGCTTGTGTAGAAAGAAATGGTGATGCTGTCTTGTCAAGCCTAGATGGGAGAAAAATTCACAAAGATGAAGTATCTTCGTCAACTGAAGATACATATATCTCTGCTGATTCTGAGTTGGGGTTTTCTGATGGGAAGAAGAATGCAGTTGCTGCTATAGGATCCTTTGGAGAAGGTTCTGTGGAGCCATCCAGTGACCCCAACATTGTACCTCTGTTGACTAATATTGAGAAAGGACTCCGAGAGAGTTTCTTGAATGGAAATGATAGTAGTTCTAATTCTGACGAGACTGGGAGAATTGCGGTTGTCAATGACTTGCAAACTGCAGAGTGTTTGAGTAATAGTGATCCAAGGGCTGGTACTTTTGGCGGTAGTTTTGAATCATGTGTTGATGGAGTCACATTGTCACCTGAGATGAGACATACTAAAGGATCTATCAATGCAGTGGTTTCTGTTGGAGATGATGTTAGGATTATTGTGGATGATGACTGTTTACCTAAGGTCACCAGGAAGAGGAAGATTATGGATGACCAGTCTGTTTTGCCCACTATGAAGATGAGTGAGACGGAGGAAAATGTGGTTAGTTCTTTGCTAGGCCAAGGTAAAAATTTCAGTTGTTTTATAGAAGATCATGCCTCTGGAGAAGAGGATGGTACAGTTTCTGGTAATGGGACCGACTCACTAAAGGGGGATCACTCACATGGGGGGCCTTCAGAAGTGGAGCTGTCACTTCAGGATTGTTTTAAAGATGGTTCCGATTCACGTTCTTCCAAGAGTCACAAGAAAAGTGAAGTTTCTTCGCCAGCTAAGGTTAAATTTGTACCCTGTGTTACCACCTATGAGGAACCTTCTAGCAGGCCAATTACAATGCCTTTGATCAATGTTGTTTCCATGGCAGAGTTAGAATCTCAAAATACATTGTCTAATGTAGATGATAGTCCACTAGCTCGTCCATCAGTCAATATGCTTGAGAGCAGCAGTACTGCCAAGGGTGTATGTCAGGCTGAGCCATTTGAAGATGGCTTGATGGAACACTTTTCAGATGTTCAGCAAGTCATTGCTCACAATTCTCAACTGGGAGCAGTGGGACAAGAAACTACAACTTCACTTGTAGCCATTGAGACGCTAAGAATGGCTGATAGAGTAAGTGATGACAAAGGTTCCTCTGTTGGAATAGACCAAAAGTTGGCCCCAGAAGGTCATGAAAGCTGTAATTATGTGCTTGACAGGGATGACATGCCTTTATTGGCAGATAATCTCTCTTTATTTGCCAACAAAGTAAGTGTCAAAAGTATGGAATCTGTGCCAGATATGTCACCGCTGGTGTCATTTCCTGACTTAACTAATAGCTCAGTCTCTGAGGAACCTATTGATAAGTCATCAATGTCCAGTGAAATTGTTATTGAAAAAGCCCCAAGTGTTGATGAAAATTCCATAACAGCTTATGACAATATTTCTTCTTCAGTGAAGACATCATCAGATGCTTTTGAGTTTGGTACAAGTTCAGATCATAAAGTTGGTGGCGATCCTCTTGTTAATGTCAGTACTGTGGCATTATCATCACAGAACACAGTAAAGTCCTCCAAGAATGTGAGTTCACAGGGTTGGAAACCAAATCTAAGTGCAAACCAGCAAAGTCCTGCTGGCTCTAGGGTTTTCTCTGTTCGCCCATCGAGTTTTATCACTCCAAGGAATGTGCCCGTTCCGAAGAAGCCACTGACATGGCATAGAACTGGTAATAGCTCTTCCTCTGTTGTTGGACGAGGTTCCCAAATGAACTCCCTACCTCCACAAAGCCATTTACCTAAGGACACTGCAAAAATCGGCTCTTACATTCGCAAGGGTAACAGTCTTGTCAGAAATCCTTCTCCTGTTGGTTCCCTTCCCAAAGGATGCCATGCACCAAGTTCTTCAACTTACCAGTTGAACTCTTCTGGTGTGAATGACCTTAGGAGAAAATCTGAGAACAGGGCTGAGATAACTGGTTCACCTAGCTGCAGCGGAACTCCAGAAGTAAATGCTCCTTCTGAGAGACCCAAAACCCCGACACAGAGCGAATCATTTAGTTGCATTACATTGGTGTCTACATCTTCACCATTGGTAGATCATCCTGGAAATGGTAGTATTACTACAAACTCAGATCCTATGGAAGTAACTGACAATATTTTGGCGCTGAAGCCTTCTGAGCATCCTTCAACATCTTCTGCAGTTCCTGAATGTCAAATTGGTCTGGGAGGTGATTCTGGAAGCCAGAATACATTAGATGAAGACAGTTCCAGAAAGAATATAGTTTATGTGAAGCAAAGATCGAATCAGTTAGTTGCAGCTTCAGATAAGACCCAGACTTCATCCGATGGCTACTATAAGAGGAGAAAGAATCAACTAATTCGTGCATCTGACAATAATCATATGAAGCAAAGAGTTGCCACGACAAAGAATATAGTTCCTTTCCAAAGAGGTATGAAAAGGCTGAATGGTAAGGATATATTTTTACAACTCATCATATTTGGCACTGTAGGTATTTGCATGATCTGACTTCTGCTTCATCTGATTGCTTTCACTCAACTTTCATGTTATAGACTTTTTGTTGATTAAATCATAATTAAGCCTATGCAGTATGACAATTATATTAATTTAGCATTGGTTGGATTTTCAAAGAATTTGAATTGAGAAACAGGATTCCGAGATAAGAGTAAGTTACTAAACAAACCATGATTAAGTCCAAGCAACGTTCGTGAATTCAATCAATGTTTAGTTGATGTTTTTGTAAACCTGAATAGAGTGAAATTTATATAAAGAAGTCATATAGCTGAAAGTCTTGTTGATTGATTGATCTGTTTTGTCAGTTTGAAATATTTGATATCATGCTCTTTTGTATATATATTTATTTTGATCAAGGAATTGTTCTTCTTTATTTCACTTCAAAGTGTCTTTTTGCGGCATTTCTATCAACACATGGGAACAAAAAACCAGCTTTACTTGGTAAAAGATATTCCACTAATCTATGGTTCTACAAGGACATTTCCTACGACAGCTGAAAACTTTATTAGTTCCTCGAGCTCAAAAGTTTTGTTGTGCATACTGTGGAGAGACCTGTGGCAGTATGTAGCTGTTTCACATGGGTGGAAGAGAGGGTAGTGTGATAATTCCCAACAGCTTCATGGAACTTTATTTTCTGGGTTAGTTTTTTTGCAAAACATTGGACTTCACAAGTTAATGAAGAAAAAGTCAATTGCAATGAGATGACAATCATAGGATATACATGGTCTTCATTTTAGGGTTTGTATATGGGTACTTGAAAATATTTGAAATCATTTTATCCAGTGTTTGGTAGGACTTCTATTTCCATTTAAGCAATATTAGAATTATTTATGCCATAGTTTATTCTGTACCGGATTTGGCATGAAAGTTAATACTGGGATTAGCAATCAAAAGTTGTAAGTAAACTGCAAACAAATCTTTATCCAACTTAACCAAACATATGTTTTCCATTACGTGTATATTCCATTCTTTCAATGGAATGAACCAACCATTTGTCAAAAATTAAGTATATATGCACTTCAAGGATTTATTAGTTCCAATATTACAAAATCATGCATTATAATCCTGGCAGAACTTTGTCTACAGCCTAACAGCCTGTTAGGGGATAGGAATGGCAGAACTGATGATTGGAATTAGTATTACCTATTCTTGTCAGAGAGTACAACAACATACCCAGTGTAATCCTACTAGTGGGGTCCGAGGAGGGTAAGTTGTACGCAGACCTTACCCCTACCTTTACGGGGGCAGAGAGGCTTGTTTCTGATAGACCCTCGGCACAAATTTTGTCGGAGAGTGTTTAATTAAACCAAAATTACTTCACGAAGGGTTAATGCTTTTTTATTCAAACATTATATACTTGTTTTTCCCTAGAACACCACCTTTTTTGTAAGTTAATGCCAATATTATCACTAATCAGACAAGGTTTAACTAAATTACTTTTTGCAGGTTTAGCCAAGACCTCTAAATTGTCAAAGTTCTCATTGGTCTGGAAATTAGGTGACACTCAGTCATCAAGGAAATATGGCGGCACTGTCGAGTATGAGAAACTTTGGCCATACTTATTTCCATGGAAAAGAGCTAGCTATCGGAGGAGTTTCCTGAGTTCCTCTCCTAGTGACAATTCCTCTATTATCAGGTGAGGAATCATTTCAGGCTCATTCATTTCTTTTGGTGTCAAACATTATTCCTCAAGTATATTTTCTTTTAGACGGAAGTTACTGCTCTCAAAAAAGCGGGAGACAATCTACACAAGGTCAATTCATGGACTCTCTTTACGAAGATCTAAGGTGTTAAGTGTCTCTGGCTCTAGTCTAAAGTGGTCAAAATCTATTGAGCAAAGGTCAAAGAAGGCTGCTGAGGTTTGTCCAACTGCAGTCAGGTTTATTTTGGGGTTGTAAAATTTGCGATTGGATGTAGGAATTGAGTTGTTAAGTGAAGGCCTTTTTGCAGGAAGCTGCGCTAGCAGTTGCTGCTGTTGACAAAAGGAAAAGGGGACAATATGGTTCTAGTGCTGACTCAATGAATGGAAATAATGTTTCTCGTAAGTTTTATAGTGTAAAGCTGCTCCCAGGTAGGCCAGTTCTCTACCCTGGTGTGGCATATTCATTTTTTTCCAAGTTTCTCAAAAATATTGTACAACGTAATTGGATGTCAATGTATCAGCTTTGTCCTTTTAATAATTACCACAAAAGCTATGTCCTTTTTATGTACATTTTCCAAATGTTGTACTCTTTTTTAATTGAGCACTATGATGGTCTTCTAACTTTATACAGGAGAAAGGATATTCCGCATTGGTTGTGAGCGGTATAAGATGGACTCTTCTGGGAAGACACTACAAAGAATTTCAGGTGGTCTGCTCCTTTTTTGCTGATTCTTTTTTTTCTCCTTCCACCTAACATATATTTTCTTTTAACCTTTTCATTATGATGCTTATTTGCCACTTCTGCCTTACAAAGTGTTTGCTATGAGAATGTAAGTTCCTTTAAGTTATCATATTTGTGTTTGGTACCTGCAATATCATTTTAGAGAATGCTTTGATTTTGTTTGTGATAGTCAAAGCAATGAGCAGGACTTAATTCTGACTTATGGAGCTGAAATCTCGCTGTTCATATTTATGTGGGAACTTTTGTACCTTCCTGAGTTCCTGCGTTTTGTGGCTCTGTTAAATTCTCTTCAAATGTTGGTTGGATCACATGGTCTTAGTGGATCATTGCACTGTAGTTGGCCATCTCCACTCTATCTCACGGGACTTGACTGAGAATGCACCATTTTTGCTTCATTTTCAGCCATAGATCAGGACTTTTCTCCAGTTTTTTCATTTCCTTGTTTCTGCAGATGAATGGCACTGTGCTGATTTCCCAGTAAGAGAGGGTACTTCTGAAATTAATTCTTCATCAATCGTCCAGTCTGCACTCTACAGCCAGTTGCATAGTGTATAGGTCTTGAACTTTAGTGTTAGGGACTCCACTTCACTCCATTTGTCTTTGCCACACTGAAAGAAAACTGAGTTAGCTTTCTTCGCCTCAGGGCTTCCTTATACATTTCTAAAGTGCAATCCCATATGAAGTGGTTACTCCATTGGTGGACGAAAATCCCTCCATTTCTTACATAGTTTTGATGACCTCCTTTGACAAGTCTTCCCGATCATTCTCTGAATTCAGCTGCCATTGAAGATGTTTGCTGGCTCATTTAATGGAAATAGCAGAGGTTTACGAGGAAAAAAAAAAACAGGGGGTGTTCCTATGAGTGCAACTGACATTCTAGAGCTGCTTGCAGGACTAAATCGTGGCTCGCCTTGGATTTTTTTGAGGAAGTATTGCGAGAATTGGATTTGGTTAGACGATGTCTGGTTGGTGGCAGAGCAGTACAAGCGTCGTACTGCTAGGCGAAACAGCTTTCTTGATCAATCCCTTTGCCCCTCATGTTTATTTGAAGTGAATATTTTCCCTCTTATGTTATTTTGTATTTGCACGTTTTTCACTCCCATACCTCTGCATTTTTAGGTGCTGTGACAGTTGTCCATTTGACCATATGGATTCTTTCTTCTTTCACCATTCCCATGCCACCTGAAATCCGTTCACGGCTTATCGAATTTCTTCACTGCACTGGCACACTTGGAATGTAGGGTCATAGTATATTATTAATCAAAGTGATCCCTCCCATGGAAAGATATTGCACTTTCATGTAGGTAGGCTCCTCTTACACTTTACAATCACCCCTGCCAAATTGACGCTGTCCAATTCTGTCACCATCTCATGGCAAACTAGGGTAGGCAGAGGAGAAGTATTCCACCTTTTAGCCGAATATGTCGATCAATATCTATATATTCCCTACAGGGAACTAACTGCTCTTAGATAACCAATAAAAAAAAGAAGTAGAAAAACAAACAAACTGTTCTTAGATAAGTTGCATGCAGCCAAGAAGCAGCCTCAAAAACAATTTGCAACACCTTTAGTTGCTTTGCTTGTGCTTCATGACCACATAATATGTGACACTTCCGAATGGTTAGTTTCACCAGGGTAAATGCCAAAGTTCCATTGCTAATAGAAATGTGAAGGGAGACAAGAGAGTCTTTGTTTCAAGACTCTTTGGATTGGAAAATAACTATGGGTTCGATTTATAAATATTGAGAGTTTAACAATGGAAATGCATAAATTGATCGACATGACTCATTTCTCCCTAAAACCATCTTTTCTGATAACTAAATAGCACAAAGGCCAGTTGGCATAGTCATGTGCTTCTCAGTATCTAGAGTACATAAGATTGCAGGTTTCAGTTTCTCCGTTATGCATCTCTTGCAAGCCCTTTAGTTTCATTGTGCCCTTCTAAAGTGAAACTAAATCATGTTGGTTACTTGATTCAAGAATCAATATGCTGGAACTTCAATATAAGTGGATAACCTCCAAACCTTACTGCATTGGCTTTTGCTATAAAAGTCTAATTTCTTTTGTGCCATCACCACCCTTATAGAGAATCTGTGAAGTTCCATTTTTGATTGGTAGGATCTGCGAAGTTCCTTGGTTTAATCCACTACAAATATGCCCCCGCAATGAAGTTTGAAAGGAGAAGTGCACGCTACAGAGTAGATATTCATGTTTCGGAGATAGTTGTTGAAGAACTTAAAAGTTGCTAAAATGTATCTATTTAGTCACGGCTCCGAATTGGATTTTAGTCTACCAGAGAACCTGGTTTCTTATGGCAGAATCTGATAGTTCTGAAACCAAATCCAGTTTAATAGTGCAAATTTTCTGAAAGGCACTAGAGTGTTTTTTAAACACTAGGTATTAGCTTTGATAATGCCAGCTTGGACATCGATCTCTATAGTGATATCCTTTTTCTTATTGTAAAAATAGTAAGGTTTTTTTAAAGAGGAAATGTGTTGTTCTTATTAATTCAATGATATTTTTTTTATCAGTGCTCAACTTCTTTCAACGAGAAAAATTCTCTCAATTGACTGCTTTCTTGGATGGAGCGGGCACTCCTCTTTCGGTGGAGACGCTGGAAGGGTTGCTGGCTCGTTGATAGAACCAAGTCTTTTAGGTCTTTTTTCTAATATGGTCATGGAAGTCAACATTTCGAGAAGTTCCTTTATCAAAATAAAATTTAATAATTATGAGAAGTTTATTGTATGAGTATTGCATGTTTATTGGAACCTAAGTTGCAAATTGATTCTTAGCGTTTTTCACTTGAGGGGAGAACGGTAGGGGAGCTGTTTCTTAATGCCCTTGCTTTCTATTTTGAATTGACATTTTCCCTTTAATTTGTTAATTTTTTTTTTGGGTTTTGGAACCTGAGTAAGTACTTTCCATCTTTATCTTGATCAATCATTCTTTGAAATCAGGCAGACTTGAGCTCAAACATACTAGCTTTGTCTTGTTCTTTATATCTTGTAGAGTTGGGGGTGGGGTGCCTCTTTTCTTTTATTTCTAGGAGTGGTTTCGGTGAAGTTTTGGATTTATTTCTTGCAACTGTCCCTTGACATTATTTGCTGCTTGACTTTGTATTTCTCCATGTTTTATGGACAGATGAGGAACCATCGGTGTCAGTTCCAGAGGCAAAGAAATCGTACATCCCAAAAAGATTATTGATTGGGAATGATGAGTACGTATAGTACTTTTGTTTTCCGTTCATTATTAGTGATGTACCTAGTGCTGGTTTATCTTCAGGCATTAAGCTGGTATTGGGTTGTTGCCTTAACTGTGAATTGTGATATCCATTTACATAACTTTTTTCTCAAAATCCCTTAGCTTTCAGGAAGCATGAGCAGTTCATAGTTCTTGGTACTTAAGTTGTTGCTTATATCTCAATCTTTTCTATTGGATTTCATATAGTCTTGAAAAATAGTAGGTATTCCAAAAAGGTGACCAATATGAAAGAACTAAAAAAAGTACTGTCTTGCTTCCAAGAGATGAATTCTTGGTACTTAAGTTGTTGCTTATATCTCAATCTTTTCTATTGGATTTCATATAGTCTTGAAAAATAGTAGGTATTCCAAAAAGGTGGCCAATATGAAAGAACTAAAAAAAGTACTGTCTTGCTTCCAAGAGATGAAATAAGATAAATATAATTAATTCCCGTGAATAAAACTTTGCCTTATAAAAAGAATAATATAATATAAAAGCTTGTAACTGCTTGTAGGTATGTACGGGTTGGCAATGGTAATAAGCTGGTTAGAAATCCAAAGAGACGAGTACGCATCTTAGCAAGTGAGAAAGTACGCTGGAGTTTGCACACTGCTAGAATTCGGTTGGCAAGAAAGAAACAGTATTGCCTGTTTTTTACAAGGTTTGGCAAGTGTAACAAGGATAATGGAAAATGTCCTTACATTCATGACCCATCTAAAATCGCCGTCTGCTCTAAATTTCTGAATGGTTCTTGCTCTGATACTAACTGTAAATTGACTCATGAGGTATGTTACTTCTTAAACCCTATAAATGATGTAGCTGCAGCATGATTAGTTTTTGCCTTTTTACTTGTTTTCACCTTATGTATTAGGTTATTCCTGAAAGAATGCAAGACTGCTCCTATTTTCTGCAAGGTGGGTGTTATTATATCTGTAGGTGTTACCGTTAGTATATTTTGATTCAATTCAACCAAGAGGATGTTGAGGACTAACTTGAATCTTTTTGGCAGGAATATGCTCAAATGAGAATTGTCCATATAGACATGTAAATGTGAATCCAAATGCTTCTATCTGTGAAGGTTTTCTCAGGGGCTATTGTGCTGATGGCAATGAGGTATTTTTTGTTTGTTTTCTGCTTCCAGATTAATCAATACCAACTATATGATACTTAAAAGGATCGAAATTCCAATTAGATAAGCTCTTTAATAGCTCACATCTAATTTATGCCAGATGTTGCCAAGTAGAAATAGTTTTTAGTTAAAACCTGTGTTTGGATGATCGGCAAAGGTCTTCTGAAGTTTAGTTTGTTCACCCAGTTTTATGTTTGGTTGATTCCTGGTTCCTGGAAAAGCTTGTCCCTACCCCAAACTTGTTAGAACTGATGAGGCTAGTCTCCGCACCTCCCCCATGAATGAAGTAGTGGGGACCCTTACCTCTTCTTGCTTGTCATTTTTTGTTTTTGAAATGACTTCCTTGATATAGCTATTTCGACCGGTGATTTTTCCAAGTATTGACTTATTATGTCACCTCTGTCTGAATGCAACTATTTCAGTATTATTTTTATATGCTCTGTACAATAGATGTAGATCATCACAAACACACAACACACCAATCTTGAAACTTGTGAAATGGATCATATTTCTAAACATGCAGTGTCAGAAGAAACACACCTATGTCTGCCCCATTTTTGAAGCAACTGGCAACTGTCCCAAAGGTTCAAAATGCAAGCTTCACCATCCGAAAAACAGAAGGAAGGGAGTGAAAAGGAAAGCTTTGAGCGAGATGAAGAATGGTCGAGGTCGTTACTTTGGCTCTCCGCACATTGATATTACTGAGCGCATAACAGCTGACTCGGAGAAACCTTCTGTCAAGGGGAATAATGACATATTCCTTGAAGGGAAGTTTGCCGATTTTATTAGCCTAGATGGTAGTGATGAAGAAGAACAGACTATTGATCAGAGAAGTGAGGAAAAGCCACTTTGCGAGAGTGGTCCCGCAGAGATGCAACTGGATGATCTCGATGAGCTTATTAAACCCATGCGTCTGATAAATAGGAATAGGTCTGTAGGTTCATCTCCCTAGATAGATAGCCCAAGTGATATGACCACAAGCTATGTATCAGAGTAGCCTCACCATTGTAAATGAGGTTGTGTAATTAGGTTTATATAGTGTTCTGCTAGTGCAGAGCAATATTTTTTCTTTTTATCTTTAGGCTTTTAGTTAATTACTTAGGTATAGGTCTTAGGATTAGGCTTTTTTTGTTTCACAATCTGTTGTGTGAGATAGAAAAGATGAAAACTGTTGTTATAGTGAATTTACTGAAATGAAAATTTCATCCCCTTCTATACAAGTTTTATTGGAGGCTGTTTCACTTCAGTTCTTTAAGCAATTTTCAAGTCAATTTAAACTCTCTTATTGAGTCTTTATCATGGTGATAATGAACCTGTTGATTCAATCAGCTGGAATTATGTTTATGCTTTCCATAGCTCTCACCTTTTTACTTTTGACAGGCAAGCACACACGTTTTGCTTAAATTCTTTTTTGGCACAGATGAATTTAATAGAGTACAACAGCATACTCAGTGTAATTCCACAAATAGGGTATGAGAAGGGAATGATGTGCGCAGATAGAGAGACTTTCTAATAGACCCTGGATCAAAAATGAAATTTTCGAAACAGGTTCCAAGAAAAATATACCAACAAAATGCTATTCTTGGAAGTATTTTTCACTGGATACATCTCATTTTTATACTCTGAATAATCTGTTTTAGGACAAATAAGTTCTTTAATAATATTAAGGATAATCTATATTTTTCCACCACCATACAAACTTCTTAACTTCAATAGTTCAATTTGTTGGTATTGCCTATATAAGTGAAACGCCCCGTACTTATTTTTCATGGCGGATTCACTAATTAGCTTTTATCTTACTCACTAACCAAACCTTTAAACCTGGTTTAACAGGGTTAAAGACGAAGTAACTTGAGTACTACACAAAAGAGGAAATGTTGAGGTAACGTGAGAGTAATGTGTAATTAATCTTTATAAAACACAGCCACAGAACAAAAAATATAAGATAACTAAAAAGAAGCCATATGCAAACAAACATTTCCTATCCACACAAAAAGGAGGATATATCAATATCCCAATACCAACATTCAAGAAAAGGCCATAAAAATCACACATAACAAAGCACTAGAATAAAAAGGACCCAAACAGAAAGGGGAAAAAAGAGCTTGACCATGGCAGCAACTTCAACATACATGGCTTCAACCCATTTCAGCTTTTTAAGTTGGAGCACAAAGGGAAAGAATAAACAACTCAAAAGGAGAAACTTTTTCTCAGTTTCAGCACAGCAAGTAGAAGTTGAAGAGCTAAAAGTAGAAAAAGAAGAAGAAAAGAAAGAAGAGAAACAAGAAGGAGAAGCAATGAAGAAGCCAAGGCCAGTAGAACCACAAACAAATGTGGAGAGCAAGAACATGACCAGAGAACATGGAGGACAGTGGCTCAGTAGTGCTACTAGACATGTTAGAATATATGCAGCTTATATTGATCCTGAAACCTTTGCTTTCGATCAAACACAAATGGATAAACTCACACTTCTCCTTGACCCTACTGATGAATTTGTGTGGACTGATGATACTTGTACCAAAGTCTATTCTTACTTCCAAGAACTTGTTGATCATTATGAGGTAATGAAAACTTCTCTTCAATACAAGCTTAATTATGTAATCACTCTTGTACGAAATTGATTAGGAATAGAGATGCTAACTCCAATATTTCACCTGGACCAGGGAGCTCCATTGACGGAGTACACACTTCGTCTCATAGGTTCAGACATAGAGCACTACATAAGAAAACTTCTGTATACTGGAGAAATCCAATACAACATGAATGCAAGAGTTCTTAACTTCAGTATGGGGAAACCAAGAGTTGGGTTCAGTTATAATGGACAAATGGAAGATGTAAACCAGTAAATTCAGGTAACAATGTTGACTATATTGAAATAATGAGTAGCGAAAAATGCAGTTGTAAGAATGTATAAGAAACTTTCACCTTCTCTGTCTGTCTTGAAAACTTTTCCCAAATGGATCATGCACAACACAAATGTTATCCACCAGTAATTGAAATATTAATCTTTGGGTTTCTTCTACTAACGGTACAATGATATGACATGAGTTGAGCTTAAATAAGGAAATATGGTCAATGATGATTCATATAGCTGACCCTAACTTATTTGGGACTGAGGCATAATAATTGTTGTTGGCTTTCTTCCATCGCTTGTTTTTATGGAACACATTGACATTGGGGAATGGGAAAAAGTAACAGCTTCTAGGGAGATCCAGGCAGCGTCTGGAGACATTCTGCATCCTCCCAAGGCTGGAATGCATCTTGCCGAGTTAGATGCTGGAGATATTGAAACAAAATACCCTTTTAGTATAAGCCACTAACTTCTGCAGAACAAGCAATAATGAGAAAGATAATGGTGAATGAAAAAATTTCATGCTTTTATTTGAGATGAAAGGCAGTAATTATCCCTTGGTGTCCTTGTTCTCATTCCATTGGTCAATCTACAAACTACTGAAATTCCATTGGCTCAAACCTCATATATACATCAGAATTTTGACGATAAGATACATGGACGTAGAATTTAGATCTGTCATCCTTGCTGATTTGGAGTCAGAAAAGTACATTTGAGCAAGCCAAGTAGTGTTTCATGTTTTTTTGAGGTCAAAATGCAGTACTTTCATAATTTAGAGGCAAATGACTGATAGGACAATAGCAACCATTCGTTCGAGGAATCTGAAGTTAAGCAAGTGGATTGGTGGGAAAAGGGTATTTCATACTGTGGTTTTCATTATGGAATGAGTGAGAGGAGATTCACATGCATGGTCACTGCAAGGAGCATGTTAAACAAAGAAAAGAACGGAAAATTCATTGAAGTCAATATATGGTAGGGAAATAGCCTTCACCTCTAACCAAAAGAAAAATCCACGCATGATGTTCAACTTTTTATCTTTGTCAGGACCGGCCCTTTTGATTTCCTGATTGACAGCTGCATTTTTGACAATGAAAGTACATTAATAATTTGTTGTTGATATGGCAATCACATCACTGATTGGGATACAGAGTGGTGCAGAAAATAGCAGAAATAAGAACATCGATAGCCAATATGGTAGTCGCAATTAGAGGGTTTGATATTCCCAAGAAATTCAAGTAGACAAGCAATCAAATGGTAATTTTTTCTCTTCTGTAACATGAAATTGGAAGCTAATTGGGAACCCTATTGTTTTTATTTAAAGACCACAAAACTTGAAAAAATACCCCAATTAAAATGAAAGGGAAGGAAATCAATACCTAATTGGGGTTTATATAGCTAAGTTTTAATGTCTTAAAACGGGAAGAAAATCAATACCTAATTACAATATCTTTTTTGTCCTTTTCTGGTCATAGAGTAGCAAGCAACTTTAGAGTTTACAAAACATGCTTGTCATAGAGTAGCAAACAACTTTAGAGTTTACAAAACATGCTTTCATATCAAACATCAGAAAGCATATATCTTTTTTTATTGGAACGATGAGAGCACATATGTAAGAGACAACTAGTTTGTGTACACAACTTCAGGAGACCTTTTTCTTTTTACTACATTTCTAGAGCACTCATGAGATTCCTGGTAAGATGGATTGTTAAGATAGATCATTGATTGCTCTTTCTAAAGAATGTCATTTTTGTCTACAATTCTTCATAAGGTATGCACAACTCTTATTTCCTTTCTCTTTGCTATCACTACAACCAAGAAGCCAAGTGAAACAAATAGAATCTGCAAATGGGGTTCCTTCTCTTCCATAACGTACAATAACTCAAAAAGTGCACTAGAAAACTTAATCGAGTCGCTAAAAGGCCATTGAAAACAAGTATACTTCAAATGCCCCTACAAGCCAAACACCCAATCTAAATTATAATTTATCTCCTATCTCTATTCTGTGAAATCACCCTGCATCAAAAAGTATGTAGCTTGGTTCTAGGCTGTCAATTTAGTAATGCTAAATTGGAACCCAAGATGTGGATGTACCGTGTAATAAGTAATTGATGCAAATAATGGGGTTGCCCACACTGAAGCGCAGCTAGGTGAGGAGAATCACCCTCCATGAGCTTTTATGTGCTTAAGGCCTTTAAAGTGCGCCTTAAATGAGCCTTTGACGACATTGATTTAAATGAGACACTGTTATGATTATCAATGAGTCAATGACCTTCAACATATAGGGCAAGTTTAACTCTTTGGTTTCTCGGTGTGGCTTTCAGACTTCAAAAGCAGTTATTCCTTCCTAGAAATGTTTTTTTGTTCCCTTTCTTGGAGTCACAACTTGTCCAGTTGCCTTACATGACTTCTTCTTTTTGATGAGGTCACTTGCCTTACATGACTATTGTTTCCACTGGCACTTCTTTGTGAGTAAACATTATATTGTATCAAAAGTTACATTGGTCATGCCTTGTTCATACAAAATGTTGATTCTATTGAAAAGGGAAACAATGATTGATGGGAACTTTTAAAAAGAAAGATCTGATTTGTTTCCCTTTTTAATTGACTAAAAACACTCTACTCTTCCACGCCTAGTGGAAATAAAACAATAGAAGTGTAGAGAAAACAAAAGGAGAACATGCTCTACCACGAGCTACATGAAAGTGAGATAAAAAAAAAAGTCAAAACTTTTTATCAATCAGATCGGTAAAGATTTGCAAGCAAGTTCAGTTTATTTTTTGGCGAAAGAACAAGACAAGAAACTATTATTAAGTTGTCTAAATGAGCGAGGAGGAATCCTATGGAATTGGATACTATCTTAAAAGTTACAACATAAAATTGATATCAAGGTATGGCCTGAGAATAATTCAAAACACAAGAGAAGCATTCAAAATGCAAAGAGATGCCACAATGCTGGAAAACTAACTGTAGGCTATTATTAACCAACCTTTATGGAGTGATAGAAGGGATTTCCCAGGTCCATTTGTCGAGCTAGATGGTAATCGCTTCCTAATGTCCTTCCAGAGCTTCTTATACTCCTCTGCACTGTAGGGCATCATCAATAAATTCAAAACCTCCTTCCTGTACCTAGAATCTATGATTGTCGCATCCAGCTTGATACACAAAATTAGCAGCCAATGGTTACAAAAATTATCATGGTGAACCAAAACTAAGAGGTAACATAAAATAAAAGAGGGACCAAAAGAACCAGTGAAAGTAGCACAAGAATTGTAATCATACATTCAGGCAACGTTCCACTGCAGGTACAAAGGGGTTAGAGCTACTGCCCCAGCCTACCTCTGCACCTACATTCTCAAGAATTTCTACTTCACTGTGGGATTCTGCCTCCTTAAGAGCTTCATAAACAAAACAACAATTATTAGCAAATGAAGATTTGAGACAATGATATCTTCATACACAAATTTTTTTGCACGAATCGAATAACTTACAATCAGAATCTTCTTTAGGTTCAATTTTTACTTCTGCATCCATGAATTTGCTATCATTCTGAACCATTTGCTCCTTACCAGGTACAATGTTCACATCAATTCGGTGCTTCCTGTTATCTAAATCCCTATCCTCATTTCGTCGCTTCTTACTCAAAATCCCACCTTTCATCTTCTGCTTCTTACCAGGTACAGGCAGCGTCTGGAGACATTCTGCATCCTCCCAAGGCTGGAATGCATCTTGCAGAGTTAGATGCTGGAGATATTGAAACAAAATATCCTTTTAGTATAAGCCACTAATTTCTGCAGAACAAGCAATAATGAGAAAGATAATGGTGAATGAAAAAATTTCATGCTTTTATTTGAGATGAAAGGCAGTAATTATCCCTTGGTGTCCTTGTTCTCATTCCATTGGTCAATCTACAAACTACTGAAATTCCATTGGCTCAAACCTCATATATACATCAGAATTTTGACGATAAGATACATGGACGTAGAATTTAGATCTGTCATCCTTGCTGATTTGGAGTCAGAAAAGTACATTTGAGCAAGCCAAGTAGTGTTTCATGTTTTTTTGAGGTCAAAATGCAGTACTTTCATAATTTAGAGGCAAATGACTGATAGGACAATAGCAACCATTCGTTTGAGGAATCTGAAGATAAGCAAGTGGATTGGTGGGAAAAGGGTATTCATACTGTGGTTTTCATTATGGAATGAGTGAGAGGAGATTCACATGCATGGTCACTGCAAGGAGCATGTTAAACACAGAAAAGAATGGAAAATTCATTGAAGTCAATATATGGTAGGGAAATAGCCTTCACCTCTAACCAAAAGAAAAATCCACGCATGATGTTCAACTTTTTATCTTTGTCAGGACCGGCCCTTTTGATTTCCTGATTGACAGCTGCATTTTTGACAATGAAAGTATATTAATAATTTGTTGTTGATAAGGCAATCACATCACTGAGTGGGATACAAAGTGGTACAGAAAATAGCAGAAATAAGAACATCGATAGCCAATATGGTAGTCGCAACTAGAGGGTTTGATATTCCCAAGAAATTCAAGTAGACAAGCAATCAAATGGTAATTTTATCTCTTTTGTAACATAAAATTGGAAGCTAATTGGGAACCCTATTGTTTTTGTTAAAAGACCATAAAACTTGAAAAACTACCCCAATTAAATTGAAAGGCCTGTAACATAACACAAATGCTAAACAAAGGAGCTTAAAAAAGCTTAAAACTATTCTAAGATTCTATAAAAATCAACCTGAATTACATAAAAGAAAACCCTAATTATGCATCT
The DNA here is from genome assembly GCA_018342035.1 of Solanum appendiculatum. NCBI lineage: Eukaryota > Viridiplantae > Streptophyta > Magnoliopsida > Solanales > Solanaceae > Solanum > Solanum appendiculatum. Next base: position 376,981 of record JAGDQO010000806.1, on the reverse strand, counting down.
CTTATGTGCAATCCCACTACATCCACAGCTCTTAATCATGGATGAACTCTTCATTATATTTTTATTGCCTTCCTTGATCAATAGGATTTACAAAACAAGTGTCTCTATTCCCAGTTTCTTACACCTCCTCAAGTAGATTTTCCACCTTCATAGTGAGGATTATAACTTCTTTTTTTTTTGAGAAAGATAATGTTAAATTATAACTTATTAACATAGTAAGATAAATTTTCACATAGAAGACAACAACAAGAAGCTCAGTGTAGTCCTATTAGCAAGGTTTGGAGAGAGTACAATGTATACATACCTTACCCCTACCTCGTGGAGGTAGAGAGGTTGTTCTCGAAAGACTCTCGGGTCAAGTAACTCACATTAGAGTAGTTAAAGGAAAACATAAAGAGGACATAAAGAATAATAGAGAAAGCATAACATAGCATTCAAAAAATAGGAGCGATAACAATAACCAACTAATTTGATAATTGAAGCATGGTAAATAACGAGTAATAACAATCATAAGACAGGCAACTACGAGAAAGATGCAATTATTGGTATGAACGGGAAACAGGGGCAATACATCAAACTACCACCAAGCCTATCCTTTCTGGAAATGAGACAACGCTAAACTACCTACTAACCTTCTAACCTAATCCGTGACCTCCATAACCTCCTATCTAAGGTCATGTACTCGGAAAGCTGGAGCTGAGCAATGTCTTGTCTTATCACCTCTCCCAAACAGGCCTACCACTACCACTATCTCTCCTAAAACCCATCAAAGCCAACCTCTCAGACTAACTCATTGGGGCCCCTGCATACCTCCACTTCACATGCCCAAATCATCCGAGTCTTGCTTCCCTCATCTTGTACACCATAGAGCTCACTCCCACCTTGTCCTGGAGATCTTCATTCTTCATTTATCTCTCTTAGTATGTACACACATGCACCTTAATATCCTCATTTCCACCACTCTCATCTTTTGAACATGAGTTCTTAACTGGCCAACACTCCGCCTCGTACAAAAGTCTTACATAAAAATATTATTCCCTTATAATAGCATCCTGCATCAAAACTTCCTAAAATATCACGTGTTCTCCAAAAGTCTACAAAAAATAAGGAGGTGTCGCACTCTGTTGAAAAGAGTTTTCAACTCCCTTAAGCGCCTTTTTGTTTTTATAGTTTACATTAGCGTCAACGAGCTAGTTCCCATGTCTAAATTTCCTCCTCTTCCTCCAGAAATCCATTGTAGTAACAAATCTCAAATAATTTCTAACAATCGCTGATTATGCGCCAAACATATTCCACCAGATGCATTACAATCTATGTATATGATTGATATGATCACCACCCTATTTCGCATAAAGACCTGCTAATTTGAATTTTTCTTTGTTTTTCAAGTTCTCAGCATAGTTCCTATGCAACTGTCCAAACAGAAAGGAACACTTCTCCTAGTGCCTAGACAGCCAGATTGAGGAGTGAGAAAATTCCAATTCTCTTCTTCCACTAACCTATTACAGAATGTTTTAAGGTGTAGCCATCTTTCACTCATTATTTTTCCTATCTCAAGGGAATTCAATTCCCCGAGGAAGAAAAGGCAAGACTACAAGCCTTTCACATTTCCATGTCTCTATCCATGAGTGGAACTTTTACCGCTTTAATAATCCAAGCAAACTACTAAGTTCACCGGATACCAATTTTTTATGATGGTCGTGCTCATCTTGGACTTGGCCATGCCTTTTGGGTCGATCGGGTTCATGCAACACCAGCATCATTGATGAATGAAATCAAAATAGGATGATCAAAATGGAGGAATATGGGAGTATTATGTGATAGAAAGATACCTACCAAAGTGAAGCAAATTTTATTAAATAGTTGAAAGACCAATGATGCTATATAAGAGTACATATAGGACCTCTAAAGTTACAGATTTCCACGAGATGAGTCTGGCAGAAGTGCATCTATTAAGATGGGTAACCGTGATAAAAGATTAGATCAGACGAGAAATGATTACATTAAAAAAATGGTACAAACATCACACATCTGGTAAGGGAAGAGCATTTCGCTTAAACTGGTTTGTCATACGTCCTACATCCTCCAAATGCAACCGTCGGTAGGTATGGAATCACGAGGATTAAAGGTGTTTAGCTGAAGTAGGTTCAAAAAATCATATGAAAGGAAATTATCTTTAAAAACCTATAATCCCTTAGAATTCGTGCAAATTCAGCATTAAAATAAAACACAACGGACGTAAAAGATCCTACTAACTTGTGGAGAAAAAGGTTTAACGTTTAGTTATGTTGGTACTTACATCAAATCCAGTGTTTACAAGGAGTTTTTTTAATCTGTTTAGAGATTTGTACATCAGCAAAATATGAAGAGAACCTCCAGTGTTAACGAATCTCAAACTATTGAATATTGGAACAAAATCGGGTCCATATGAAGCGTGAACGGTTAGGATACGTATAGCCGACTCCAATTAGGACAACAACAAAAGATGAAGAGAACCTCCAGTGTTGTTTGCCTAGATCATGGACAACAAAGACAATGTACCCAATGTAATCCCACAAGTGGAGTTTAGGGAGGGAAGGGTGTTTGCTGATCTTACTCCTACCTTTGTGGGGTTGAGAGGTTGTTTCTGATAGACCCTCGGTTCAAAAGAAATGTTATCGAAGCAGGATTGCGAGAAAAATATAACCACCAAATAACAAGATACAAAGCAAATGAAGCAACAAATAGTACCACTGAAGAATAAGAAACTACACAATTACTAAATAATACTACCAAAGTGAGAAGAGGACAGAGGAGGCTAGCCCCCTATATCTCCCACATAAAGCGCGACAACATCTGGCTACCTACTAACCTTCGACTCTAATCCTCCACCTCCATACGGTCTTATCTATGGTCATGTCCTCAATAAGCTAAAGCTATATCAAGTCTTGTCTAATCACCTCCCCCAGTTCTCTTCTCTTTTTGAAATTGGTAATGTTGTATTCCTTAGCGTTAAGGATATCTGGAGACCTCCAAAATTTGCTAACAGAGAGTAAAATACAAAGCTAATTACAGTGAACCTAGCAAATCCACTAATTGTTCGGCTTCTTCTATACATTGCTCTTTACACCAAAAATAAAAGAAAATACATCTCTCTTTGACCTTCTGGCTGGAATTTGTTTTATTCTCAAAACATCTTCCATTCCTCTCCTTCCATATTGTCCACCAAATGAAAGCTGAGATCTTTCTCCACCATTTATTATGACTTTTGTGTCCCCCTCTCCTGATCCAACTGCTAAGTAAGTCAGCAGTGTGTTCTGGCATAGTCCAGATCTCTGAGTTTCAAAAACAAGGACCAAAGCTGGGTTGTGATACAGTTTGTCTACAGAGAACCAAAGTCGGCATAGTCAATCTAGGTCCTTGATGCAGTCCCACTTCCTTCTTATACAGTTTGTTTACAGAGAACCTTCCATCCTCGGTGTGTCTCAACTTGATTGTCTCCACTTGACTGTATCAACCCTCAGTGCTACTTATTCCCAATCATTCAAATTCCTCCTAAAGGAAATATCCCACCCATTGGACCAACTTTCTACTGTAGTGATATCAAGGTTGCTACAAAAGGCGAACAGACCAGGAAAAGCCTGCATAAGGGTCTCTTGTCCTATCCAGACATCCTTCCAGGAAAAAATTCTTGTCCCATTGCCTACTTTGAGTTTCATGTTCCTTACAAGTTTGTTCCAAAGCAATCTAATTGGTCTTCAAACTGAAACTCCATTAAGGTATGGAGGCTTCATTGGAGCACCATTCAGTGTTTTGGCCATACTTGCATTTTATAACTTCTTTCCACAAAGCTTGATCTTCCTTCACATATCTCCATAGCCATTTCATTAAGAGGCATTCAATTTGAATCTTCAGGTTCCTCACTCTTAGTCCCCCTAGTGATTTTGGAAGTTGGACTGTTCGCCAATTCACCAAATAAGACCCCTTCCCTTCCTTGTTGCCAAACCATAGGAATTCTCTTCTCACCCTATCCAGTTTCTTCAGAACCTTTGCAGGTAGAGGGAAGAAGGACGTGACATAGGTTGGGAGGAAATCTAATACTGCATTTATCAATGTGTCTGCCCTCAAGTGAAAGATATTGCGACTTCCAGATGGCTAACTTCTTTTCTGATCTCTGGATTATCCCATCCCATTTAGCAATTCTTTATGTTTACTACCCAATGGCATGCCCAAATAGGTCATACACAGTTTCTCTATGCTGCAGCCTAGAATATTTGCAAAATTTTGCATCTGTGCTACCTCCTTGATGGGGAAAAGACTGCTCTTCTTCCGGTTGACCCGTAGCCCAGATACTGCCTCCAGTATCACAAGTATTACCCTGATGTATCTTATTTGTTCCTCCTTGGCTTCAAAAAAAATCACAGTGTCATTAGCATACAAAGGCTAACAAATCTCCATACTCAGGCCTGTTCTGTTGCTGACTTCAAAGCCCCTTGTCTATTTACTTTGAGTAGCTTCCATGAACAGTCTTAATATCATTAAGAGGTATTCTTGAGTGGATGATATTCATCATCACTCTATCAACAATCACCAGCCACCATTTCTGCCATCACTACCTCCACCACCATTGTCAACCACCAACCACCACTGTTGCTAACTACTACTATCAGTTGCTACCACACTTACCTCTTTCATCATTATGATTATATCTATTACCACCACCACCCCAGTCTCTGTGGCCACCGCCACTTCAACCACCACTATCAACTACTATCACCACTATAGTCAATTATTACTACCAACAAACTCTATCATCCTAACTAGTACCGTCGCCAAATACCACCATACATTCTTCGATCACCACCACCACCACTACTATCAGCCACTATTACCATTGTGATCAATCTCTACTACCAACCACCATCATAATCATAACTAGCACCACCGCCAACCACCACACATTCTTCAACAATCACCATCAACACTGTCAACTACTAACATCAATCAACTTCATCATTACAACCACCAAAACCACTACCAACCGTCACCATTATGATAGTCACCACAACACCAACCACCTCCACCGTCACAACTATCACCACCACTATTACTAGCCACTAACAACTATTACTATCACCACCACCACTACAAACTATCTATACCATCACTAGCAAGTATAAGTGTTTTATTGTTTTAATCAAATAATGATTTTATTTTATTAATCCTTTTTTAATATTTAATTAATTTATATTTGGATTGTATATGTATTATGCACATATAAATATATAATGTACATTTAGATGTTGAAAAACAACCAATCTTAGATATACAATGTTCAGATCTAGAAACAACTTAATCATTCAAATGTGCATTCAGATTCAGACGCTTAAATATTGATGAAAACAAATGAAGCCTAAAATGAATAGGAAAGGAGAGAGGTGATCTCCTTGTCTCAAGCCCCTTTCAGAGTGAAACCCCCCATAGTTTTAATGCAAAAATCTATCCATTTAAGCCACTTCTCCCTAAACCCTATCTGCCTTGAGATGCTCTGAAGGAATCCCTAGTTTACATGATCATAGGCCTTTTCCAAGTCAAGTTTGCACATGATGCCTACTTCCTCACCTCTTATTTTGGTATCCATGTGCTAATAAATTATCCATAATATGTCTGCCCTTTATGAATGTCATCTAATGCTAGTTCACCAATTTACTTATCACTTGTTTCATTCTTTCCGCTAGCACTTTGGCAATGATTTTGTAAATTTCACTAATGAGATTTATGGGTCCTAAATCCCTCTAGAATAAGGCTTCATTTTTCTTAGGGATTAGAGCCACATATGCAGCCACATCCCTAATACAACTAGCGAGCCTATCTCACATACTATCTGCATCTCCACTACTCCCCCACCTGTCCGCCACCAACTTCTCCCTCATTTCCTAGGAACTGGCCATAAACAAGCAACCCTATTTGATCCTTGGTTGGTCATCCACACCCTCTTCTTCATTTTCCTCTTGATCTCCAAATCCAACACCAAGAGCTTATGTTGGGTCGTGAGTTCTTACTTAGGATAACCTTACAATTTTTACAAAGACCTTTATCATCCTTCCTAAAGAGCCAAAAGTCTATCCAAGTCTTAGCCACCATATTGTAGAAGGTTACCGAGTGCTCATCCTTCTTCGAGAAACTCGAATTGGCAACCACCAACCAAAAGTTCTTGCAAAATCCAAAAGTGAGGCTCTGATTTCGTTCATGTCCCCAAACCCAAAACCTTCATGCACATCATCATACCCCCTCAGAGTAGACCCGACGTGTCCATTGAAATAACATCCTATGAATAGATTCTCAGTGAGTGGGTTGCCTCTCACCCAAATTGCTCGGACTCTTCACTTTCGGTGCCGCACACGATGTGGGTGTGGGTGTGGGATCCGTACCCGATCTGGTCAACAAATTTTGAGTACTTTGACCAAACTCGAGGGAAAAATTCTGGACAGATTCAATTTAAATTATAATTTTTTTCTATCTGTAGCCATGAAATCACCCAGCATCAATAAGTACTTGCCTTGGTTCTAGGATGTCTATTTAGTAATGCTAATGTACCCAAGATGAGAAGGTAACACATAATAAGTAAGCAACATAAATAATTGGTTGCCTACACTGAAATGCAACTTAGTGAGGACATTTGCCCTCCATAATTTGACTGGAATTTCTCTGTGAGTAAATATTATACTATATCAAAAGATACATTGGTCATGCCTCGTTCATATAAAAAATTTAGTCAGATTAAAAAGGGATACATTGATCTATGGAAACTTTTTTTTTGAGATATGGAAACTTTTAAAAGAAAAATCTGAATGTTTCCTTTTTTTAATTGACTAAAAACACACACTACTCTTCCACACAAAGTGAAAGTAAAATCATAAAAGTGAGATGGAGACAAAAGTGTAGAGAAAACAAAAGGAGAACATACTTAACTACGAGCTACATAAAAATGAGAGTGCAGGAATTCTATGGAATTGACACTATCTTAAAAGTGGCTACATAAAGATTTGCTAGCAAGTTCAGTTCAATTTTTGGTGAAACAAGGCAAGAAACTATTCTTAAATTGTCTAGATGAGAGCATAGGAATTGTATGGAATTGGATACTATCTTAAAAGTAACTACATAAATTTGAAACCAAGGCATGGCCGGAGAAAAATTCAATACACAAGAGAAGCATTCAAAATGCAAGGAGATGTCACGATTCTGGAAAACAAACTGTAGGTGGTTAACCTACCTTTATGGCGTGATAGAAGGGACTTTCCACGTCCATTTGTTGAGCTAGATGGTAATTGTATCTTAATGTCTTTCCAAAGCTTCTTACACTCCTCTTCGTTATAGGGCCTCATCAATAAATTCAGAACCTCCTTCCTATATGATAAATCTATGATTGTCGCATCCAGCTTGATACATAAAATTAGCAGCCAATGGTTACAAGAATTATCGTGGAGACCCAGAACTAAGAGGTAACATAAATAAAGGAAAAAAGAGGGACCAAAAGAAATAGCGAAAGTAGCAGAAGAATTGAAATCATACATTCTGGCGATTTTCAACTGCAGTTTCAAATGGGGTAGAGCTACTGCCTCTGCCTTCCTCAAGAGCTTCAAAAACCAAATGACAATTATTTCCAAATGAAGATTCAAGATAACGATATCATACACAAGGTTTTTTGCAAGAATAAAATAATTCTTACAATAAGAATGTTCTTTAGGTTCTATATTTACTCCCGCATCCATGAATTTGCTACCATTCTGAGTCTTCTGCTCCACACCAGGTACAATCTCCACATTAATTCTTTGCTTCCTGTAATCTGAATATCTATCCGCGTTTCCTCGATTCTTACTCAAAATCCTATCTTTTGTCTTCTGCTCCTTACCAGGTACAAACTTCACATCAACTCTGTGCTTCCTATCATCTAAATCCCTATCCTCATTTCCTTGCTTCTTACTTAAAATCCCATCTTCCATCCTACTCTTTCTGGCATTAGTCTTTAGAGCTTTTGAACTCCTCCCCAATTCGTATTTTGCCCTAACGTTGTCCTGACAGTTTTCAACTCCTTGAATCTCCAACTCCCTATCCTTGTTTCCTCGCTTCTTACTCAAAATCCAATCTTTCATCTTCTGCTTCTCAACAATGGAGACACTCCTATTCTCTCTCGCATTAGCCTTTAGACCTTTTGAACCCTCCCCCAATTTGTATTTTTCCCTAACATTATCCTGATCCTTTTCAACTCCATGAATCTCCAACTCCCTATCTTTCTCATACTTGATGAACACAGGCAACCCATTCTGATCATTAACTTTAGAAACATATGATGTTCCATCTAGCGTAGTCTTAGCCAAGAAATTCATATTAAGCGGGTCAGCTTCAACATCAGTATAAGTACAACTAGGGTTATGCCTATAACCACCATAGGCCAATCTACCCTTCTCTATAAATAACAAGAAGGTTTTATAATCTTCATCCACATGAACACATCCTTCCAATGCGCTACTACCAAGCTCATGATACCTGTCCCTATCTTGACAAGGACACAATTCCTTACCAGGTACAATGTTCACATCAATTCGGTGCTTCCTGTTATCTAAATCCCTATCCTCATTTCGTCGCTTCTTACTCAAAATCCCACCTTTCATCTTCTGCTCCTTACCAGGTACAATCTCCATATCAATTCTTTGCTTCCTATTGTCTAAATCCCTATCCTCATTTCCTCGCTTGTTACTTAAAATCCCATCTTCAACATCAGTACAAGTAGGCCTAGGGTTATAACCACCATAGGCTAGTCTACCCTTCTCTATAAATAACAAGAAGGTTTTATAATCTTCATTCACATGAACACAACCTTCCAATGCACTACCAAGCTGAAAACTCAAATTTCCACTAAACAACTAACCGAAACTATTACTCCCTAGGTTCCCTATTATGTTTTTAGTTTGGGCACATCTCTTGAGAAAAATTACTCTCTTAGGAATTAAGAAGTAAAAATATCTGAACCAAGCAACCTAACGTAGATGTTACCCAAATCTGGAAATTCTGCAATCGTCAGAATCTGGAAGAGAACAGTTGCCAGAATCTGTAAAGCCTAGACGGAGTGAGGTCGTAATCACCACGCAACACACCGAAAAAAGGTCGAAATCAAGTGCAACCAGTGTCGATCTACTCAAAATTTAGGAGTGACACTGCTGGAAAAAGAATCTCTCCGGCAAACTGATCGAAAGATGGCTCACGCGCTGGCACGTGAGATAACAGTAGCTAGAATCTGACGGCTCTGAATGGCACGTGAGAGCATGGGCTGGCCGCTGGTAGCGTAGCTGATTGGGTTTTTCTCACGGTGGTGGTCCGAGTCTCGTGGTGGTGTTGGTTTGATCACAACACCTCAGAAGTAGAGATCTGTTTGGACAGCCAAGAAAAATAGCTGGGGAAAACGTGTCCAAAATTTCTCTTACAATGTCGGTGGCCTTAACCAAGATCCGACGTCATGTGAAACGGAAGAGAAAATAAGAGTGAACTCAGATTCATTATTCACTCAAGCTAATGGGGTTTATATAGCTAAGTTTTAATGTCTTAAAAAGGGAAGGAAATCAATACCTAATTACAATATCTTTTTTTGTCCTTTTCTGGTCATAGAGTAGCAAGCAACTTTAGAGTTTACAAAACATGCTTTCATATCAAACATCATGAAAGCATATATCTTTTTTTATAGGAACAATGAGAGCACATATGTAAGAGACAACCAGTTCGTGTACACAACTTCAGGAGACCTTTTTCTTTTTTCTACATATCTTGAGCACTCATGAGATTCCTGATATGATGGATTGTTAAGATAGATCATTGTTTGCTCTTTCTAAAGAATGTCATTTTTGTCTACAATTCTTTATAAGGTATGCACAACTCTTATTTCCTTTCTCTTTGATATCACTTAAACCAAGAAGCCAAGTGAAACAAATAGAATTTGCAAACGGGATTCCTTCTCCTCCATAACATACAATAACTCCAAAAGTGAACTAGAATACTTAATCGAGTCACTTAAAAGGCCATTGAAAATAAGTATATTTCAAATGCCCAAAATGCCCCTTCAAGCCAAACACCCAATCTAAATTATAATTTATCTCCTATCTCTGTACAGTGAAATCACCCTGCATCAATAAGTATGTAGCTTGGTTCTAGGCTGTCAATTTAGTAACGCTAAATTGGTACCCAAGATGTGGATGTACCGTGTAATAAGTAATTGATGAAAATAATGGGTTGCCTACACTGAAGCGCAGCTAGGTGAGGAGAATCATCCTCCATGAGCTTTTATGTGCTTAAGGCCTTTTAAGTGCGCCTTAAATGAGCCTTTGACGATATTGATTTGAATGAGACACTGTTTTGATTATCAATGAGTCAGTGACCTTCAGCATATATGGCAAGTTCAACTCTTTTGTTTCTCGGTGTGGCTTTCAGACTTCAAAAGCAGTTATTCCTTCCTAGAAATGTTTTTTTGTTCCCTTTCTTGGAGTCACAACTTGTCCAGTTGCCTTACATGAATTCTTCTTTTTGATGAGGTCACTTGCCTTACATGACTATTGTTTCCACTGGCACTTCTCTGTGAGTAAACATTATATTGTATCAAAAGTTACATTGGTCATGCCTTGTTCATACAAAATGTTGAGTCAATTGAAAAGGGAAACAATGATCGATAGGAACTTTTAAAAAGAAAGATCTGAATGTTTCCCTTTTTAATTGACTAAAAACACTCTACTCTTCCATGCCTAGTGGAAATAAAACAATAAAAGTGTAGAGAAAACAAAAGGAGAACATGCTCTACTACGAGCTACATGAAAGTAAGATAAAAAAAAAGTCAACTTTTTATCAATCAGATCGGTAAAGATTTGCAAGCAAGTTCAGTTCATTTTTTGGCAAAAGAACAAGACAAGAAACTATTATTAAGTTGTCTAAATGAGCGAGGAGGAATCCTATGGAATTGGATACTATCTTAAAAGTGACAACATAAATTTGAAATTCAGGTATGGCCTGAGAATAATTCAAAACACAAGAGAAGCATTCAAAATGCACAGAGATGCCACAATGCTGGAAAACTAACTGTAGGCTATTATTAACCAACCTTTATGGAGTCATAGAAGTGATTTCCCAGGTCCATTTGTCGAGCTAGATGGTAATCGCTTCCTAATGTCCTTCCAGAGCTTCTTATACTCCTCTCCATTGTAGGGCGTCATCAATAAATTCAAAACCTCCTTCCTGTACCTAGAATCTATGATTGTCGCATCCAGCTTGATACACAAAATTAGCAGCCAATGGTTACAAGAACTATCATGGTGAACCAAAACTAAGAGGTAATATAAAATAAAAGAGGGACCAAAAGAACCAGTGAAAGTAGCACAAGAATTGAAATCATACATTCAGGCAATGTTCCACTGAAGGTACAAAGGGGTTAGAGCTACTGCCCCAGCCTACCTCTGCACCTACATTCTCAAGGATTTCTACTTCGCTTTGGGATTCTGCCTCCTTAAGAGCTTCATAAACAAAACAACAATTATTTGCAAATGAAGATTTGAGACTATATCTTCATACACAAAATTTTTTGCACGAATCGAATAACTTACAATCTGAATCTTCTTTAGGTTCAATTTTTACTTCTGCATCCATGAATTTGCTATCATTCTGAATCTTTTGCTCCTTACCAGGTATAATGTTCACATCAATTATGTGCTTCCAGTTATCCTCGTTTCCTCACTTCTTACTCAAAATCCCATCATTCAACTTATGCTTCTTACCATGTACAATCATCACACCAATTCTATGATTCCTGTTATCTAAGTCCCTATCCTCGTTTCCTTCTTACTCAAAATGTCATCTTTCAACTGCTGCTCCTTACCAGGTACAATGTTCACATCAATTCGGTGCTTCCTGTTATCTAAATCCCTATCCTCATTTCGTCGCTTCTTACTCAAAATCCCACCTTTCATCTTCTGCTCCTTACCAGGTACAATCTCCATATCAATTCTTTGCTTCCTATTGTCTAAATCCCTATCCTCATTTCCTCGCTTGTTACTTAAAATCCCATCTTCAACATCAGTACAAGTAAGCCTAGGGTTATAACCACCATAGGCAAGTCTACCCTTCTCTATAAATAACAACAAGGTTTTATAATCTTCATTCACATGAACACAACCTTCCAATGCACTACCAAGCTGATGATACCTGTCCTTATCTTGACAAGGACACAATTCCTCCATACCAACTTTCTCCATAAAATCAAAAACTCAAATTTCCACTAAACAACTATTACTCCCTACAGTCTCTAGGTTTCCGATTAAGCATCAATTTAGATTGGACACGATAAAATTACTCTCTCTTTGGAATTAAGAACAAAAATCGCCGAAATTGAAGTAATGGGAGAAGCAGCCAAAATTGAACAAGAGTGTAAAGTGCAGCCTTAGATAGTAATACTCCATGCGGATTAAGAGGTTACCTCGAGAATAACAATGAGTTCAATTAAATTAATATTTATTGAATTTAATTAGTTATATTTTGGAGTTTCTAGCCTTCACTATTCTCATGAAAATGAGAAGGATTTTAACATTATTAATTAGATAATTTTGGTGGGTAAAAATTGAATGTTTAGTGCATATTGACGTGTTATCGTTTTAAACTTTTGAATGTTGAATTATACTAATGGAATTAAAAATTGATTTCTGTCTGTAGAAGAAGAAAAGCCTAAAGAATGACAATGACATTTGTGATCAGAGTTGTGATTTGAAGATGATGATTTGAAGATTCATTTGACAGAGAAGGGTTCGCTCAAAAGACAGAATCACGTAGTATACAATTGATAAACTGCTCTAAAAGTAAGAATCATGTAGTGTTCAATCGATAGACTATTCTAAAAGTAAAACGTTGGAAAATTAGGATGAGAATCCTGAATTATCTTTGGTCGTCCAAGACATCCACAGTCAGTAAACAGTTAAGAAGGAAACGAGATCATTTACAATGGCAAACTTCTATATACAACATGAATGCAACAGTTCTTAACTTCAGTATGAGGAAACCAATAGTTGGGTTCAATTACAATGGCAAGATGGAAGATATAAACCAGTAAATTCAGGTAATGATGTTGACTATATTGAAATAATGAGTAGCGAAAAATGCAGTTGTAAGAATGTATAGGAAACTTTTACCTTCTCTGTCTGTCTTGAAAACTTTTCCCAAATGGATCATGCACAACAAAAATGTTATCGACCAATGATTGAAATATTAATCTTTGGGTTTCTTCTACTAACAGTACAATGATACGACATGAGTTTAGCTTAAATAAGGAAATATGGTCAATGAGGATTCATATAGCCAACCCAAACTTATCTGGGACTAAGGCATAATAATTGTTGTTGGTTTTCTTCCATCGCATGTTTTTATGGCACACATTGACAGTGGGGAATGGGAAAAAGTAACAGCTTCTAGGAAGATCCAGGCAGCATCTGGAGACATTCTGCATCCTCCCAAGGCTGGAATGCATCTTGCCGAGTTAGATGCTGGAGATATTGAAACAAAATATACTTTTAGTATAAGCCACTAACTTCTGCAGAACAAGCAATAATGAGAAAGATAATGGTGAATGAAAAAATTTCATGCTTTTATTTGAGATGAAAGGCAGTAATTATCCCTTGGTGTCCTTGTGCTCATTCTTTGGGTCAATCTTTGTAACTACTAAAATTCCATTGGCTCAAACCTCATATATACATCAGAATTTTGACAATAAGATACATGGATGTAGAATTTGGATCTGTCATCCTTGCCGATCCTTGAAAATTTGGAGTCAGAAAAGTACATTTGAGCAAGCCAAGTAGTGTTTCATGTTTTTTTGAGGTCAAAATAAAGTACTTTCATAATTTAGAGGCAAATGACTGATAGGGCAATAGCAACCATTGGTTCGAGGAATATGAAGATAAGCAAGTGGATTGGTGGGAAAAGGGTATTTCATTCTGTGGTTTTCATTATGGAATGAGTGAGAGGAGATTCACATGCATGGTCACTGCAAGGAGAACGTTAAACACAGAAAAGAACGGAACATTCATTGAAGTCAATATATGGTGGGGAAATAGCCTTCACCTCTAACCAAAAGAAAAATCCACGCATGATGTTCAACTTTTTATCTTTGTCATGATTAGCCCTTTTGATTGCCCGATTGACAGCTGCATTTTTGACAATGAAAATATATTAGTAATTCGTTGTTGATATGGCGATCACATCGCTGATTGGGATACAAAGTGGTACAGAAAATAGCAGAAATAAGAACATCAATAGCCAATATGATAGTCGCAACTAGAGGGTTTGATATTCCCAAGAAATTCAAGTAGACAAGCAATCAAATGGTATTTTTTTCTCTTCTGTAACACGAACTATAGGAAGCTAATTGGGAACCCTATTCTTGTTGTTTAAAAACCACAAAACTTCAAATAATACCCCAATTAAATTGAAAGGCCAGTAACATAACACAAATGTTAAACAAAGCAGCTTAAAAAAGCTTAAAACTATTCTAAGATTCTATGAAAACCAACCTGAATTACACAGAAGCAAACCCTAATTATGCATCTCTTATGTGCAATCCCGCTACATCCACAGCTCTTAATTATGGTCTATGGATAAACTCTTAATTAAATTTGTATTGCCTTCCTTGATCAATAGGATTTACAAACAATTGTCTCTATCTCAGTTTCCTACCTTCTCAAGTAGATTTTCCATCTTTATAGTGAGGATTATAACTTATTAACATAGTAAGATAAATTTTCACATAGAAGACAACAACAACAAGCCCAGTGTAGTCCTATTAGCAGGGTCTGGGGAGGGTACATTGTATACATACCTTACCCCTACCTCATGGAGGTAGAGAGGTTGTTCTCAAAAGACTCTCGGCTCAAGTAACTCACATCAGAGTAGTTAAAGGAAAACATAAAGAGGACATAAAAAATAATAGAGAAAGCATAACATAGCATTCAAAAAATAGGAGCGATAACAATAACCAACTAATTTGATAATTGAAGCACGGTAAATAACGAGTAATAAAAATTATAAGACAGGCAACTACGAGAAAAATGCAACTACTGGTATGAACGGGAAATAGGTACAATACATCAAACTACAACCAAGCCTATCCTGACTGGAAATGAGACGAACGCTCAACTACCTACTAACCTTCTAACCTAATCCGTGACCTCCATAACCTCCTATCTAAGGTAATGTACTCGGAAAGATGGAGT
This sequence comes from Solanum appendiculatum, assembly GCA_018342035.1. Classification (NCBI taxonomy): domain Eukaryota; kingdom Viridiplantae; phylum Streptophyta; class Magnoliopsida; order Solanales; family Solanaceae; genus Solanum; species Solanum appendiculatum. Next base: position 361,712 of record JAGDQO010000806.1, on the reverse strand, counting down.
TGAGCCATATCTTGTCTAATCACCTCTCCCAAAAAGGCCTACCACTACCTCTCCTAAAATCCATCACGGCCAACCTCTCACACTTACTCATTGGGGCCTCTGCATACCTCCACTTCACATGCCCGAATCATCTGAGTCTTGCTTCCCTCATCTTGTCCACCATAGAGTTCACTCTCACCTTGTCCTGGAGATCTTCATTCTTAATCTTATCTCTCCTAGTATGTACATACATGCACCTCAACATCCTCTCTCATCTTTTGAACATGAGTTCTTAACTGGCCAACACTCCGCCTCGTACAACAGTCTTACATAAAAATATTATTCCCTTATAATAGCATCCTGCATCAAAACTTCCTAAAATATCACGTGTTCTCCAAAAGTCTACAAAAAATAAGGAGGTGTCGCACTCTGTTGAAAAGAGTTTTCAACTCCCTTAAGCGCCTTTTTGTTTTTATAGTTTACATTAGCGTCAACGAGCTAGTTCCCATGTCTAAATTTCCTCCTCTTCCTCCAGAAATCCATTGTAGTAACAAATCTCAAATAATTTCTAACAATCGCTGATTATGCGCCAAACATATTCCACCAGATGCATTACAATCTATGTATATGATTGATATGATCACCACCCTATTTCGCATAAAGACCTGCTAATTTGAATTTTTCTTTGTTTTTCAAGTTCTCAGCATAGTTCCTATGCAACTGTCCAAACAGAAAGGAACACTTCTCCTAGTGCCTAGACAGCCAGATTGAGGAGTGAGAAAATTCCAATTCTCTTCTTCCACTAACCTATTACAGAATGTTTTAAGGTGTAGCCATCTTTCACTCATTATTTTTCCTATCTCAAGGGAATTCAATTCCCCGAGGAAGAAAAGGCAAGACTACAAGCCTTTCACATTTCCATGTCTCTATCCATGAGTGGAACTTTTACCGCTTTAATAATCCAAGCAAACTACTAAGTTCACCGGATACCAATTTTTTATGATGGTCGTGCTCATCTTGGACTTGGCCATGCCTTTTGGGTCGATCGGGTTCATGCAACACCAGCATCATTGATGAATGAAATCAAAATAGGATGATCAAAATGGAGGAATATGGGAGTATTATGTGATAGAAAGATACCTACCAAAGTGAAGCAAATTTTATTAAATAGTTGAAAGACCAATGATGCTATATAAGAGTACATATAGGACCTCTAAAGTTACAGATTTCCACGAGATGAGTCTGGCAGAAGTGCATCTATTAAGATGGGTAACCGTGATAAAAGATTAGATCAGACGAGAAATGATTACATTAAAAAAATGGTACAAACATCACACATCTGGTAAGGGAAGAGCATTTCGCTTAAACTGGTTTGTCATACGTCCTACATCCTCCAAATGCAACCGTCGGTAGGTATGGAATCACGAGGATTAAAGGTGTTTAGCTGAAGTAGGTTCAAAAAATCATATGAAAGGAAATTATCTTTAAAAACCTATAATCCCTTAGAATTCGTGCAAATTCAGCATTAAAATAAAACACAACGGACGTAAAAGATCCTACTAACTTGTGGAGAAAAAGGTTTAACGTTTAGTTATGTTGGTACTTACATCAAATCCAGTGTTTACAAGGAGTTTTTTTAATCTGTTTAGAGATTTGTACATCAGCAAAATATGAAGAGAACCTCCAGTGTTAACGAATCTCAAACTATTGAATATTGGAACAAAATCGGGTCCATATGAAGCGTGAACGGTTAGGATACGTATAGCCGACTCCAATTAGGACAACAACAAAAGATGAAGAGAACCTCCAGTGTTGTTTGCCTAGATCATGGACAACAAAGACAATGTACCCAATGTAATCCCACAAGACAGTGAACTATTATAAAGTTGTCTAAATGAGAGAGCAGGAATCCTATGGAATTGGATACTATCTTAAAAGTGACAACATAAATTTGAAATCAAGGTATGGCCTGAGAATAATTAAAAACAAAAGAGAAGTATTCAAAATGCAAAGAGATGCCACGATGCTGGAAAACAAACCATAGGCTATTAGATTACCTTTATGGAGTGATAGAAGGGATTTTCCACGTCCATTTGTTGAGCTAGATGGTAATCGCATCTTAATGTCTTTCCAGAGCTTTTTATACTCCTCTTCATTGTAGGGCCTCATCAATAAATTCAAAACCTCCTTCCTGTACCTAGAATCTATGATTGTCGCATCCAGCTTGATACACAAAATTAGCAGCCAATGGTTACAAGAATTATCATGGTGAACCAAAACTAAGAGGTAACATAAAATAAAGGAGGCACCAAAAGAACTAGTGAAAGTAGCAAAAGAATTGAAATCATACATTCAGGCAATGTTCCACTGAAGGTACAAAGGGGTTAGAGCTACTGCCCCTGTGTACCTCTGCACCTACATTCTCAAGGATTTCTACTTCGCTTTGGGATAATTCCTCCTTAAGAGCTTCATAAACAAAAAAACAACTATTACCAAATGAAGATTTGAGACAACGATATCGTCATACACAATTTTTTTGTAAGAATCAAATAACTTACAATCAGAATCTTCTTGAGGTTCAATTTTTACTTCCGCTTCCATGAATTTGCTATCATTCTGAATCTTCTGCTCCTTACCAGGTATAATGTTCACATCAATTATGTGCTTCCAGTAATCTAAATCCCTATCCTCGTTTCCTCGCTTCTTACTCAAAATCCCATCATTCATCTTCTGCTTCTTACCATGTACAATCATCACATCAATTCTATGATTCCTGTTATCTAAGTCCCTATCCTCGTTTCCTTGCCTCTTACTCAAAATGCCATCTTTCATCTGCTGCTCCTTACCACGTACAATGTTCACATCAATTCGGTGCTTCCTGTTATCTAAATCCCTATCCTCATTCTGTCGCTTCTTACTCAAAATCCCACCTTTCATCTTCTGCTCCTTACCAGGTACAATCTCCACATCAATTCTTTGCTTCCAATTGTCTAAATCCCTATCCTCATTTCCTCGCTTCTTACTTAAAATCCCATTTTCCATCCTATTCTTTCTCGCATTAGTCTTTAGAGCTTTTGAACTCCTCCCCAATTCGTATTTTTCCCTAACATTATCCTGACCCTTTTCAACCCCATGAATCTCCGACTCCTTATCTTTCTCATACTTGATGAACACTGTCAACCCATTCTGATCATTAACTTTAGAAACATATGATGCTCCATCTATCTTAGTGTTAGCCAAGAAATTCATATAAAGCGGGTCAGCTTCAACATCAAAATAAGTACGTCTAGGGTTATCCCTGTCACCACCATAGGCAACTCCACCCTTCTCTATAAATAACAACAAGCTTTTATAATCTTCATCCACATGAACACATCCTTCCAACGCACTACCAAGCTCATGATACCTGTCCTTATCTTGACAAGGACACAATTCCTCCATACCAACTTTCCCCATAAAATCAAAAACTCAAATTTCCACTAAACAACTATTACTCCCTACAGTTTCTAGGTTTCCGATTAAGCATCAATTCAGCTTGGACACAAGAAAATTACTCATTCTTTGAAATTAAGAACAACACATTCGCCGGAATTGAAGTAATTTGAGAAGCTCACCAGGCCGGAGCAAAATATAAGAGGAGTGTAAAATGCTGCCTTTAAGAGATGACCTCGAGAATTAAAAATGAATTTAATTTAAATTAATATTTTTGGAGTGTCTAACCTTCCATATTCTCGTGAAAATGAGAAGGATTATAACATTATTAATTAGTTAATTTTGGTGCGTAAAAATGGAATGTTCAGCGCGTTTTAATGTGTTATAGTTTCAAACTTTTTAACGTTAAATTATACTAATGGAATTAAAAATTAATTTTTGATTTTAAAAGAAGAGAACCTAAAAGAATGATAATAACATTTGTCGCTCAAAAAGCAGAGTCACGATCGACTATTAAGTAAAGCTTTAAAATTATGAAATGAGAAATTTCTGAATTACCTTTTGATCGTTCAAGACACATACACTTACTAAATAGTTAAAAAGGAAATTTGACCATTTTCTAGCTTCTTAATTACAATACAAACAATTTGAAATGAAAAAAATACATATAATAAAAAAGTCTCACGCTTATATAACAACAAACTTGTGAAAATTGAATTATACGAACGGAATTAAAAATTGATTTTTGATTGCAAAAGAAGAAAACTTAAAGGATGATAATGACATCTGTCGCTCAAATGACAGACTCACGTGGTGTACAGTTGATAGACTGTTTTAGAAGTAGAGCGTTAGAAAAATGAAATGAGAAATTCCATAATTACCTTTTGATCGTCCAAGACACTCACACTTACTAAATAGTTAAAAAGAAAAATAGACCATTTTCTAGCTTCTTAATTCCAATACAAACGATTTGAAATGAAAAAAAAAGATATAATAAAAAAGTCGCACGCTTATATGTAATAAATATGTGTACTAGTTCTTTGATAGCGTGTGTTGCATGTGAATGCTGAATCATATAATATTTTTTAAAAAAATTTAAAAATAAATTATTTATTAATTCATTCATTTCTCTATATGAACGTTATTCCTATTATATGCATATAAGTGTCAAAATTAAAAGTGAAAATGAAAAAAATATATATTTCTCTTGATTCTAAATCGCAGATGATATGTGAGATAAAAAATACACCATGATTAAATTACATATAAACCTACGAACATCACAAATGTATAGATCATTTTTCAACCATCACAAATTAATTAACACGAAAAAGAAGTATAAACTATATCCACTTACTCGTATATCATATAAAAATTTAATTTAAAAAAACCCCTCTGTCCCAATTTATGTGGCACTTTTTGTTTTTCGAGAGTCAAACAGTTTAAGTTTGACCGAGAATTTGCTCACGGAATCTTCAAATTTTTTGAAATAAAATTTATATATCTGTAAACTACGTAAAAAGTACTATAATTCACAATAATTGATAATTCAAAATGTTTTAAAAATCTATGAAAAAATTACGGTCAAAGATAAACTTGTTTGAATATTAAAATTCGAAAAATGCCATATAAAATGAGACGGAGGGAGTAATAAAATATATACATTAGAAATGTCAATTGAGGAGACCAAAGAGGAAGCATTATAAGCTTTTTAATGATAATTTTTTTTTATATTTTTTGTTTTGTGCTTTGCTTTTATGCTCAATGATAAATTTGTCTCACAAAATATGAAATTATAATTATCTCATTATAATATTTATACATTTCACTTAATTCTTTCTTAAACATGTATATACAACCAGATTATGAATATAACTGAAGAAATATGAGTAGAAATTAAAATTTATTAGAACATTTTGATTTGAAGATCTTACGACCATTGATAAAAATAGATTTAAGATATTTTTATCTGATTGTACACAATTTTTTAGGTATTGACTATTTTCTTTTAATCCTTCTATTTTTACTTAATTACAAATAGGTATCGAGACAATTATAAACTTAAAATTGAGTTATTTTTTAATTTGATTGAATTTTTTATACACCAATTGGTTTAAAATTAGATCTAAATTTACCAAGTAGAATGTTATTTTTTCGTTTATCAAAATATAGCAGACATTTTGTTTCATAACATATACAAAATTAAATTTTAAATTGCACTCTAGACTTTAAAATTCGCTCACGATTTCATATATAATATAAATTATTGATAAATTCTATATGAAATATGAGTATAACTAAATTTTAAAGAAAAAAAAATATGTAACTGATTCAAAATGTTATTTTAAAAAAAAAGAAGGATTGATCTGGTGATGCCCGTAACTCACGCAATGATTAATTGAACTTAATGTATTTTAGTCCATCAAAATAATGGGTGGCTCGTCAACATTCAAAGTCCGTGTGGACTAGTATGAATATACTGTGCTGCCCATATTGACAGCTTTACACATACGTATTTATTATAGAAATAAAAAATAATTTTTTTTTATAGAAAAAGCAAATAAAAGATTTATGTTAGAAAAATACAAATATTAACTATGAAAGAGCAAAAAATTAAAACGTACGCTACACCATTATGAAAAAAAATATATAATTTTTCACTCTAAAAAGCAACCAAAATATTACTTACATATTATCCAAAAGAAAAATAAAAAGAGAAAGAGAAAGAAAAAATGACGGAAAGGGTATGAAAAAAATATAGACATTCACTATCGAAAAAGCAAACACAACGTCCAATTCTTCTTTAGCTACCAAAAAAGAAAGCAAAATGTTGCGTACATCATCATCAGTAAAAGAAAAATTAGAAAGAGGGAGAAAAATAACGAGAGGAGTATGAAAAAAATATAAACAATCACTACTGAAAAAGCAAACATAAAATGTATGCTACATCATTATGAAAAAAATTACAAATACATTTTATCGAAAATACAAACGCAATATAGGCGCTCTATACATTACCACATGAGTTGAAGCAGAAGATAAAAAGACTTGCTATGAGACCAATAATTAATATTATTTTTTTATGCTCATGACATTAAACTAGTTGTGCGCGCGTGATAAATTTTTTGTTGTAAATTTATTTATAAACTTATTATAATAATTTATTTAGATTATATATTAATACAATAACGAACTAAAATTAATTATAGTTTTTAATCAAAATTTCTAATTAAATCGGATTAGGAGTAACATTCTCTTTTAATATTGCAAAACAATTTGCAATATTGTTATTTTTCAAAAATTCGAATAGAAATTAAACTTAATAGTATATTATAAATAATACTTCATATTTTTTAATTAAAGAAAAGGAAAAATTTATACTAATTATACGTTAACTCGTGTAACGTGCGCTCTTTAATTGTATGCTAATAAGGAGATGCAAAAATGAGATTTCTTATATCTACACCGCTCCACGTTAATTTGAATTTATTTGTTCCACGTATATTTAAGCTTATCTCGTCTATATCCGACCTATTTTATTGCTATTTCTATTTATAATATAATTACTAAAATTAAACCGTTAATATTTAACAATATACAAATGTACATAATTAACAAATCAAGTATAATATCTTTTTTCAAATATAATATGTAGATAATAGTATGAATTTTAAAAATTAGTATTTAGTACACATCAACTGTTATGATTTCGTTTTACATTTTCTCAGTTAAGTGTGGCTTTCATTGTTAAAGTTAATCGAAGTTAAAAAATCTAATGGGATTATAAATTCAAAAATTCGAATAGAAATTAAACTTAGTAGTATATTATAAATAATACTTCATACTTTTTAATTAAAGAAAAGGAAAAATTTATACTAATTATACGTTAACTCGTGTAACGTGCACTCTTTAATTGTAGGCTAATAAGGAGATGCAAAAATGAGATTTCTTATATCTACACCGCTCCACGTTAATTTGAATTTATTTGTTCCACGTATATTTAAGCTTATCTCGTCTATATCCGACCTATTTTATTGCTATTTCTATTTATAATATAATTACTAAAATTAAACCGTTAATATTTAACAATATACAAATGTACATAATTAACAAATCAAGTATAATATCTTTTTTCAAATATAATATGTAGATAATAGTATGAATTTTAAAAATTAGTATTTAGTACACATCAACTTTTATGATTTCGTTTTACATTTTCTCAGTTAAGTGTGGCTTTCATTGTTAAAGTTAATCGAAGTTAAAAAATCTAATGGGATTATAAATTTAAAACAAAAAATAAAAGAGCCCATTCTTCACTGATGAGATCACCATCACATATAACATATTAGAAGTGTCCTTTCATAAAATAGTTCGCAATTAAGAGCTTGTTTGGCATTGCTATTGAGAGGCCAAAAGTGTTTTTTTTTTTTAAAAATATTTTTAAAAAAATTAAGTGTTTGGCAAATCATTAAAGCTGCTTTTAAATAGAATGCCAAAGCAGTTTTTCTGCTATTGGGAAGAAGCTAAAAAATTTTGTTTCTTAAAAAAAGTTGAAGCAGAAGCAGAAGCAGAAGCAGAAGCAAGAATAAAATTATTTTTTTGAAGATTAAAATATCCCTTTTATATATACATATTTACCAATATATCTCTTATTAATTAATTAGCATATCTCGTAAGTTTGGTTATGTTTCATTCATGAATTTTATTTTTTATTTTTATATCATAAATTTTTTATTTTATTTTATGTTTATATATTATTATTTTATATATTATTTTACATTTTATTTTACAGAATTAGAAATAAAGGTAAGAACAATATTTTTATAGGATTTAAAATATGAAGGACTTTATTTATTTTGTGGTAAATTTTTCGTATATAGTGGTTTAATTTGTGGAATGGTTTTTAAATTTATTTTTCTTAATATTTTAAATTATATTAAAATAGTTATATTAATATTATTTTAATATTTTATTTATTTATTTATTTATTTATTTGTGTGTGTATGTATAATATTGACTGAAAATTTGAATATGTACATTTTAATTTAATTAAAATAAAATTTTAATTAAAATATTTGTAATAGATATTTAAAATAGTTTTTCTCTATAAAATAATCTTAATATTAAAAGTACATTGATACTTGCCATTTTTCGTAATTGGACTCTCAAAAATACTTTTTAAAAAAGATTAGTCAAACACAGTTTGCTTATCAAAAACACTTTCAAATGAATTAGCAAAACACAAATTATTTTTTTTTGAAAAGCCATTTTAAAAAGGGAAAAGGACCTAATATACTCCTCAACTTTGTCATTTAGAGCTGATATATCCCTCGTTATGAAAGTGGCTCATATATACCCTTACCGTTATATAAATGGCTCACATATACCCCTACCATTACAAAAAGAGCTCACATATACCCTTCATCTAACGGAAGTGAAAAAATAGTTTTAAATTTATAATTTTGACTTTTAATTTTTAAAAAAATCATTTAGGCGATTTTTTTCATACATAAATTATTTTTTGACTTCTTTGATTATCATTATTTGAGTTTCTTATTCTTATTCTTATTTTTTCTTTCATTCTTTAGTGTAAAGAAAAAAATTTAAAACTAATTTTTTGTGGTTATATTATAGTTTAAACGGAAAAGGGCCTAAAATACCCCTCAACTATGCGAATTGGTACAAAATTACCCTTCTTCTACCTTTTGGGCCTAAAATGCCCTTGGCGTCAACCTTTTGGCTCAATTTTGCCCTCAGCTTTAACAGCCTAAATGATAATCTCAATTAGAAAATTTATTAATGACGTGTCACTATTCTATTGGCTACCCTAATAATTAATTAAACTAATTTAAAAAAACCCATATACCCACCCAAAAGCCCCACCCATAAACTTACCCAAATATTTTAACCCACCCAAAAGCCCCTATTCTAACCCAACGTTCATTCCCAAATCTTTTAACCTTAAAAATCATACGCTCCAGCCTCCAAATCTAAATCTCCTCTCTTCTTCCTCTATCAAAGCTCACAAGAACTCAAACTTTCTGGCCAAATCTCCTCTCATCTTCTTCATCTATCAAAGCTCACCACAACTCAAGTAAGAGTTTCTCTCGTTTTAGTATTTTCAGTTAGGGTTTTGAATTTGTCTAATGTTGTTGTGATTTGATGTATATTTACATTTTTTATGTTGTTACATGTGTTATATGCGTGTTGTAGTTATTTTTAGAAGATACATGTGTTTTATGTTTTCATTGTTATCTCGATTTAGGGTTTTTTTACAATGTTGTCTCGAGCTAAGATTCTTTTTTTTCCCAGCATATATTTCGTGTATTTTTCTCTGTTTTCCATGATTTCTTGTCTGTGAGGTATGTCATAATTAAGTGCATTTATTTATTTTTGGTGTTGCATTCTCTATGTAATCTGATAGACATAACATGTGGTCCCTATCCCTTTACCCTTTATCATTGTCTTCACATAAAATATTGGTAGATTCCTTGTTTGTTGTTCTCTTTATTACTGTCTGATAGGTCACTTTCTCTTTTTTTAATATCTGTCATGTGACTTCCTTAAAAAAGAATGGCTGAAAAGATTGATGTGGTCTTTAACTATGGGGGCAAGTGGATCCTGACTCCTCAAGTTAATTACATTAAAAAATTGACTCATATATGGGAAGGGTATGATCCAGATTTGCTATCATATATAGACCTTTGTTCAGAATACACTTAACAATTGTGTTTTAGTAAGGTGAAACAATTGCTATGCTTGGGGCCTTCTAATAAGTATTATCTAGTAGATGGTGATTCAGGAATTAGAACACTGCAGATTGCATTGTCTACTCAATCTAGTGTGCTTCAACTTCAGCTGTTTGTTGTTGAGGAGGGCGAAGATATTGCCCCAGCTCTCAACATCAGTCAACTTAATGAACCTTTCCCTATCACAGTAGATGCAGTAATTGGTGGTGACATCAGCCAACTGAATGAATCTCTTCCTATTACAGTAGATACAATAATTATTGGTGATAGCAGTCAACTTAATGAACTCTGTTCTGTGACAGTAGATGCAGTAACTGATGGTGATTCAAGTGAGGAAGAGAAGGGTGAAAATGAACCTTTTGCTAGTGATCATGATAGTGATGAGTTGAAATTTTTTAGGAGGGAAAAAAAAGAGAAGTAACAGAGAAACTAGACAATTTTTGGAGTTGGAAAAAGGTATGAGCTTCAAGAATCTTGATGAAGCTAAAAGAATTGTGAGCTATTATTCAATTGTTAGGAAGAGGGGCCTTAGAGTTGTGAAGAGTGACTCTACCAGACTTAGATACAGGTGTGATATTGGTTGTCCTTTTTTGTGTCTACTATCAGAAGTTAAGAAAGGCCAAGGATTTGAAATTAAGACCTTAGAAACAGAACATACATGCTAGGAAGCCTTTAAGAACAGAAGAGCTACTCAACAAACTTTAGCACACTACTTCAAGAACAAGGTTTAGAATAACCCCAAGTACAAGGTGAAAGACATGATGCAGGATATAGATGATCATTTTTCACTCAATATCAGTTATTCAAAGATGAAGAAGGTTAAAAGACTTGTTTTGGAGAAACTGGAGGGTAGCTTTATTGATGATTTCAACAAATTAGAGGCTTATGCTCAAGAATTAAGGGATAGCAATCCTAGTTCTGATGTGGTGATAAACATATCTAAAGATGCTTTGGAACAAGGAAAAAGAAGATTTTCAAAAATGTATATTTGCTTTCAAGCTTTGAAAAATGGATGGAGAGTTGGTCTAAGGCCATTTATAGGGCTGGATGGAACATTTTTAAAAGGAAAGTGTAAGGGAATATTGTTGGTTGCCCTTGGACAAGATTCAATGAAGCATATCTATCCACTTGCTTGGGCAGTGGTGGATAGAGAAACAACCAGAACATGGAAATGGTTCATTGAGTTGTTGAGAAATTCATTAGAGCTAAAAGATGGTGAAGGATTCACATTTATATCTGATATGCAAAAGGTTATAATTTGTTAATTTCATTATCACTTTCTGATTTTTCTTTGTATACACTTGAACTACTTAACTTGTTTTATTGTTTATTGTTTCAGGGGCTGGTTGGTGCTGTTGGTCAGTTGCTTCCAAAAGCACATCATAGATAGTGTGTAAGGCACATAGTAGCCAATTGGGCCAAGACTTGGAGAGGTGTAGAGATGAAAAAATTACTGTGGTGGTCTGCTTGGAGTACATATGAAGAAGAATTTCAAGATCAATTAAAAATCATGGGCTCTATGTCTGAACAAGCTCCTGAAGATCTGTTAGGGTACCCTGCACAACACTGGTGCAGGGCCTATTTTGATACAATTTGCAAGAACCAGGCATGTGAAAATAATTTTACTGAGTCATTCAACAAATTGATTTTGGAAGCAAGGTCAAAACCAATAATTAAGATGTTGGAAGATACCAGAATCAAGGTATTATCTATGTTTTTTCACAACTACTTGACATAATATAATCTCACTATGTTATATATATATATATATATATATATATATATATAAATCTCATTGTTATGTTATGTATAGGTTATGAATAGGTTGAAAGATCTTGAAGAAGAGGGTAAAAAATGGACAAGAGATTTCAGTCCATATGCTATGGATCTTTATAATGATTACAAAATCATTGCACATGGTTGTCATGTTCAATCTAATGGAGACCTAGGTTATGAGGTGGCCGAGGGTGTTGATAGACATGTTGTGAGTCTTGTTAGAAAGAAATGCACTTGTAAGACATGGGATTTGAGAGGAATACCATGTCCTCATGCGATTAAAGCTTTAGAACATGATAAAAAAGAATCACTGGATGAGATGCATTGGTGGTATTCAAAAGAGGTTTACATGTTGGTGTACCAACATAAAATTCAACCAGTCAGGGGTGAAAAATTCTGGAAAGTGTATCCCTCTCATGCTATGGAGCCACCAGAAGTCCATAAAATGATTGGTAGACCAAAAACTAAGAGAGTAAGGGAAAAGGATGAAGCAAGAAAGAGGGAGGGATTGTGGTCAAAAAGTAGAAAAGGACTGAAAATGTCATGTGTTCACTGCAGAGCAACAGGTCACAATAAAAGGAATTGTCCTCTTGTAAATTCATTATTCCTTAATTAGTCATTTTTTACATTGTTTATTTAATAGTCTAAATACTATGTCAATTTTTTTAGCTTGAAAGAAGAGCACAAGTTCTTCCAGATGTTCCACTGTCACACTACAACCAAGTCAAGAATCTGTCTCTATGCCAACTCCTGGGTTTGTACCATCTCCTAGTCACCAGACAAGCCAACCAAGTATTGAAGTTGTTGGTCCTTCAAACTTGAAGAGGAAAGCAAAGGACAAATCTGTTGCACCTTCAAAGAGGTCAGCTAAAAATAATGCTACTACTTCAAGCACAATTCAGCGATCTGTTATACCTTTAAGAGCACTTGTTGATGAAGATGAAGATGAGCTTGAAAGTGAGGATAAGAATGAGACAACAATTATTAGGCCTAGGGCAATATCTGAAGCTAAAACTAGGCTGCAAATGAAGAAGTTGCATCAACTACCAACAGGGTCAAGAAAGATTAACTTCAGGGGTGATGAGAATGGTGTAAATATGCCTACTAACCTGCCATACACACCAAGAAAGTTGACTTGAAAAGGCAAATCATGTGTGACCTCAATTCAGTTGACAATAGAAAAGGAGAAAAGGATTGGAAAACTAAATCCAAAGAGAGGCAAGCATTAGGAATGACAATTATGCATTATGTAGTGATTTTTGTTTGTTATGTAAAGGCACAATGAAAATTTCTATTTTGTTGTCGTGAATCAGTCTTGAAACTGGTTGTTTTGTAACTGGCCATGAATACTTTTGTGGGCTGAACGTATGTCTATCTTATAAATCTTATGATTTGCAGTGCAGAATGAATGTCTTGTGAGTTGTGAATGTTAAGGCTTGTTTCTGTAACAGATTTTATAGTTTAGGAGAGCCTAGACTATTTTTTAATGTGCATGTGGTGTATGGTCTACGTAGTTTATTTTAATCTTTTGTAATTTGGCTGTTATAGTATCATGTTACTATTTAGGCTCGAATGTCAGCTTGCGTGGACATGAACTGGTGGGGGAATAACTGTTGCGCTTTCAGACATTACAGTGTTAAGAAATCTTCTAATGCCACTGCAAGACCTGAATGATGCAGATGGATATATTATGTAAATATCCGGAGTCCTTTTATACTTTGTGCAAGGTAAAGCTAAGAATGTTGTCTGATTTACTCTATTATCAGTTTTGACTGATTTGTAATGTGTTGTGGCTTATTTAGAAGAGCATTTTATTTCAGCTTCTTGATCAAGTAAAGGGAGAACCTTCTTTCTAGCAATTTTAAGTGGCATATGATGTCTTTTATCTGAACGCGTCTCCAATCTCTACAGAGAAATCATATGTTATTTGAAGTGGGGTTAATGTTTAAAATCATATGTTGTAAGGTGTTCTGTGCTTCTCTGGTCTTAATCGTAATCCAATGAGCTTGGTGCTCCATTTCTTTGCAGTGGCCATTTACTTGTGTTGTCATCTCGTAAATATGTTGTTGTCATCTCGTACTTCTTTGATCTACTTCTACTCCTCCTAAAATCCTCTAAAGCTAACCTCAGTCGGGTTATTACATTTAGAGTTACTCGACATGTATTTGTGTTGGTGAAAGGTAGCTCTAGTAAAATAGTTGAGATGGGCTCTTAACATGATTCATATGATCAATTGTTGTGTTATTGGAGACTACAAATTTCAAAATTTGTTAAGTGCTCTCTTGCTTTGGAACTGGTATAACAATCAGTAAAATGAACATCTTTAGATTTTACAATTTTTGAGTCTCTATTATATGATTGCTTTGCTGTTTTTGGTTTCTGATTAATCATGAAAAAAAGTATTTTACACTTCTATAAGTGCTTCATTTGATTTTAGATGTGTAACTTACCGAAATTCTACTAGTAAAATCGATAATGTTACATCATTCACAGTACCAGATATCCAGACCCCCTCCTTCATTTCTTCATATTTTTACCACACAACTCCCTTATCTCCATCTTATTTTTCTCATTTCTGTTTAAAGTGTTAGCAACAATTATTAGCTTAATTTTTAATTATATTTTTATTTAAAGTGTTAGCAACAAACATATTCGGAACAAGGTGAGAGTGGCTTCGGTAAGTGACTTCAGTGAGGAAAAATGGAAACTGATTGTATAGTGCTCCCATTTCACACAGTATACTATATAGAAAAGAAATTAGGTACATGAATTTCGACAGAAGATTCATAAACAAACAAGAAAGTCTCATGTATTCTAAATTCTAAAGCTAATACTAATACACTTCAACTTTTCAAGTTTGTAGAAATATGTATTAGTATTACAAAGTCTCATGTGTTGGCTCACACTCAGATAAGGATATATTGGTATGACACACTTCATCTATGGAAATTTGACTATTTTTCACAAGAATAAGCCATTGAACAAACAAGACTGCATGTTAGAGTTAGAACCGACTTTAGTGTGACCCTAAAGCAAGGAACTGAAGTATTGGCATAATTTAAAGCAAATGTTTTGCATATCTTGTCAAAAAATTTCATTACAATCGAATCACAAATTACAAATATGCAAATCTGCAAATCACTTTCATTTGACAACAACATCAGTCCCTAAACTAACATAACCAACTAATAATTCTGATGTACCATAAACCATACTACATCATTTTGACAACTACAAACCCAACAATAACAACCCAAGAAACTACAAGCAAGTTTATCAAGTGATACACTTTCAGCTCCAACTTCGAAACTTTATCATCCAAGTTGTCCACTTTCATCAAATTTGCACTTTTATTACCATCCTTAAACTCCAACTCTGAACTTTTATCAGTAGCAGTCATATCTTTCAAATTAGAAATTTCAGCACCACTCATATCCTCCACAATTTTCTTCAAATTGTTTCTTTCCTTACGAATTGAATCCAATTCAACTTTTTGATTATGAATCATCATTGACACATGAGGTGGGAGTTTTTCATCGAACCAACTCCAATAACCACAAGAATTTGATCTAAGACGACGACATTTGTAAAATCGGCGTCCACCATTTTCAATGGTCATAGCAGTAAAACATTTTGCACTCAATCCACACTTACATGTATGGGATTGTAATTGTTGAGGAGAAGAAACAGAAGAAGATGTCGACATTGTTGAGGTGAAGAAACAGACGAAGAGTAGCAACTTCAAATTCGAAACCCTAACTGAAAATATAAAAAGAGAGATGAAGAAGATGAGAGGAGATTTGGCCAGAAAGTTTGAGTTCTTGTGAGCTTTGATAGAGGAAGAAGAGAGGAGATTTAGATTTGGAGGCTGGAGCGTATGATTTTTTAGGTTAAAAGATTTGGGAATGAACGTTGGGTTAGAATAGGGTCTTTTGGGTGGGTTAAAATATTTGGGTAAGTTTATGGGTGGGGCTTTTGGGTTTTTAAAATTAGTTTAATTAATTATTAGGGTAGCCAATAGAATAGTGACACGTCATTAATAAATTTGCTAATTGAGATTATCATTTAGGCTGTTAAAGCTGAGGGCAAAATTGAGCCAAAAGGTTGACGTCAAAGGCATTTTAGGCCCAAAAGGTAGAAGAAGGGTAATTTTGTACCAATTCGCATAGTTGAGGGGTATTTTAGGCCCTTTTCCGTAGTTTAAAATTATTTTTTGGCTATATTGTAATTTAGTTTTTGTATTTGTAAAAACAAATTGGGGCATCTATAGTAAATTTTACAAGAAAATTAGTGAAACATAAATAAATTTGGCCATCAAAATAATAAATTTAAATTAGTTGAAACAAAAAATTAAAAAAAAATATGTGTGAGGAGGATCAAAATATACCCATATGGATTATATATATATATATATTTAAAATAATTAATAAATTAAATTAAAATTTATTTTTTCACTTTTGTTAGAGGAAAAGGGTATATGTGAGCCATTTGTATAACAATAGGGGTATATATGAGCCACTTTCATAACAATGGTATATCAACTCTAAATGACAAAGTTGAGGAGTATATCATGCCCTTTTCCCTTTTAAAAAAATGATTCTAGAAATAAACAATTTTTAATAGTAATACCAAACAGGCTCTAAGAGTTATTGCCTCTGTTGTTGAAAAGAAAAATAATGAAAAATAGCTTAAGGTTGCTAAAATATACCATCATTACAGTGGCAAAAATAGAAATTTCAATAAGTATTTAAAATTTTAAATATACATATGAAAAATAACTTTCTAATCTGTATACTTCATATAATTTTCTCTATATATAATATAATTTATTAAATAAATGATTCTCCACGACCATCCTTCACTGTGGTTACTAAAAATGATACATCTTTTACCAACACCAATTTCTTTATTCTTGCTTGATGCTCAACATAGCAAAGTCATACATAAAAAATTTACATATCGCATAATTGACCATAATTATCTCTCCGATGAAATGAAATTTTTGTTATTATTTTTATTATTATATATATAAATATAAATTCTATTAAAATTTTAACATCTTTTAATTTTAAGGATCAAAATCATACGTTTAATTTAATTAAAGGTTTAAAATGTTCAATCAAATAATACAAGAACGAAAACTACAATTAAGCAGTAACACAAAAACTAAAATAGCTATTTATCCTTTAGAATATATCATGAAATTAATTATTTTATATTATTATCTTAGTAATCCAAATCATTTTAAAGTAATAAAAAATAATATATCGGGATTACCTAATTAATATCCCAAATCATGGGATAAGGGTAGTGACCCACTTACCCATCACATTTTATTCGGGTCGGGTCTAACAACCTACCATATTCAATGATTAGGAGTCCCTCGGGAAAAGCAACATTTTAGTCAGCAATCAGTCTTGTTCTGTTCTGTTCTGCCTCATCCTAAAAAACAGAAACAATTCCTCCATCTAACACTGCAAAATCATCTGAAAAAATGGAGTTGGAGGTGAGAGTCGTCGCCGGAATCGAGAGCTGCTTCGTATCACTACCAGTGACATTACTCCAGACTCTCGAATCCACCACTGCCTCCGGCTACCTTCCTCCCGTTCTAGCCCTCGAACTCCGCTCCGGCATCAATCTCTGGCGCCTAGCTTGGTCCGGTTCCGCTTCATCCAATCCATTTCCTAATTCAATTCAGGTTCGCACTTCAATTTCTCGGTTTATAGACTGTGTTAGAAGGCGGTAGAATGATTAGGCAAACTTTGGTAACTGTACACTGTTCATTTTTAAATTTTCGTTTTGTGTGGATGTAGATTGCGAAGCAATATGCGGAGTGTATTGGGTTGTCCGATCGTACTGTGGTTCAAGTAAAAGTAGTGTCCAATTTGCCTAAAGCTACTATGGTTACCATAGAGCCAGATACTGAAGATGATTGGGAAGTTTTGGAGCTTAATGCTGAGCATGCCGAGCAGGCTATCTTAAAGCAGGTGCTTAAAATTATTAGTATGTGTTATTGAGAGAGAGTTTGTTGTTTTGCTTGTTTAAAGTTTTTCCTTGATGTTTGTTATCAAAGAATAGTTTTTTCCTCGTTGTCGTATATCAATTTGTTTTAGTCTTTACAGGTTTTGCTGTAGTGTATGCTTATTAATGGTTAAGAATAAAATGGAATGGATAAGAAACTACCAGGGATCTTTCATGTGAACATTATCCTTAATCAATTAAAATTTCATGAGGATGGCGATGCATAAGACAATGACATTAGTGTTGGAGCCAGGGGATATTCTAGCGAACCGCTTATTCCCCTAAAGAAAAGAAAAAAAGAAAAAAGAAATGACAATTACGATTGGAACAACCACCCTAATGGGATTTGTAGTCTGCGCGGATGGGGAAGGTTGGGATGGGGCAGTAAGAGGGTGAAAAAAGTGCAAGAGTGGTGTATTGCATGCCAATATATTATTTGTATACTTTGTCCATGTTGCTTGGCTGATTTCTTGCTGTAGTCTGACATATTTCTATCTTTGTTTCAGTCTGATACATAAATAAATCTCAATTCATACAGTTTTTAAGAAGTATTTGAGTGCGAGAAAGCTGGACCGGACACCACGGTTATAAAAAAAATAAAAAAATAAAAAAATTAATGTTGTGACCTCTGGACATTACTAAGATAAACAAGCAAAGGATAAACAGATGCTTTATGGGGTTTTGTTAGCTTAAGGCAACAAATGCCATTCCCCCCGAGAAGTCAAGGCTATCGGACAATTGATCAAACTTCTTTTTTTAATAATCTTGTTTATAGTTGAATTTATGAAAGATCGACCTGCTGTGTGACAGTAAAGTGGGATTTGATTCTTTAGATACTTAAGTCAACCTTGTGCTGCCGGAGAAAAAGAATCATACCATTGGTTTCTGAATGACATCCTTCTCTTTGCTCTGAGTTTTTGGTTTACTGCTCAGAAATCCCGCCAGAAAGTACTAAAAATTTAAAGTAGAATAAGCATGTGCATCTATAATGTTTTGGCAATTTGTGGGAGCGAATGCTTGGGATTTTTTCAGATCCTACCTAGTATCTAGAATTATCTGTGTGTTAATACAGAGTCACATAGTGTGTGTGTTGATGGGAGGCAGTAGGTACCAAGGGTAGGAGTCCAGGTGAGAAAGTTGGCCCGAGTTTCACAGTTATTAAAAGAACAAAAAAAGTAATTGGAACATATTACCACGTATATACATTGACATGTTTTTCCTTGTTCCGCACTTTCAGTTCGCTCCATTTATTAAATCAGAAAAAATAATTTATCACCTTGACCTAGAAACCCACTTCTTGGAAGGCAATCTGTGTTCAAATCAAAGTTAGTATACTATTCCGTCTATAATTTTCTTTCAAGAACAGTGTAAAGTAAAAACAAAACAGTGTAAAGTCAAACAAAATATTTAACTTGAAACCCAGGGAATGATATTTTTTTTCTTGAAGTTGACCAATATTCAACCATATTATATTTTATGCAGGTTGCTATTGTCTATGGAGCAATGCGATTTCCTTTGTGGCTACATGGGCAAACAATTATCACATTTAAAGTTGTTTCAACCTTTCCGCTGACACCGGTAGGTAAGAGGATGTTAATTCATTGGTTGATGGATGTGATTTAATGCTCATAATTGTAATCTGTTTCTATATAGAAACTTTATTAATTTCCTTAAAAGCTTGCTCAACTGTAATATAAAGTTTCTGAAGAGAAGATGCATATCGTGGAGTTTAACTCTTTCATGTATCCTCTGACAATGTTGCCTAAATCTTTGTATTGCTTACTAGGAAGAGAAGATAATTGCTGGTATCTATTACCTGGGACTGTCATTTACCAAGATCGTGGATTAAGGCTTCTTGATGCCTTCATTATCAATTACCAAATTGTTATTTAAGGAGGGAAAGAAGATTATGGTGTGTGAAATTTTGATAAATGCTGCATATTTGCAATATGCTTGTTTGATTTTTTACCTCTTCCTTTTGACTTCATTTTGGTGGCAAATGAGGTCAACAGTGGTAGGACATATAAAATGTTCTTTTCATGTGCTTAATCTGTATTTTAAAACTTCAAAATCGTGAATATCTGACTTGCCTGGTTGTCTTCAGTACAACTTGTCCCTGGAACTGAAGTTGCTGTTGCTCCAAAAAGGCGCAAAAGAAATATTAGTTCGGGTGAGGAATCCATGATGCAAGACGATGAGCTTTCGGTCTCAAAGGCACTATTGAGAGTCCAAGATACTGATGATCAATGTATTCACAAATACGAGGCTGATGGAGTCGAGATGAGAGTGGTTTTGACTTCTGCTATCTTCATTCATCCTGAGACGGCCAGTATATACTCTTTTGAACCTCTTCAGACTGTGGTAATAATTCCCAGATTGCTTCCCAGAGAAACCAAGAAGAACCATGAGACAGATAGCCGTAGAGGGAAAAGTAGTGTAACTTCAAAGGAAAAGAATGTAGGGGTTCTACCTGACAAGCACGATATCCATCAAGCAATGGTTCGTCTAATATTTTCAGAATCAGTGGCTAAAGGACATATCATGCTTCCTCGGTCTATTCGGCTTTATTTGAGAGCAGAGCTACACTCATGTAGGTTTTTCTTTCAGAATTTAAATTGATGCACCAACTGCAGAAAAGCTGGTGTTATCTAGGCAGTTCAAGTAATTACCTTTATTTGGCCAAGACTTGTTGGTATTCAGGAAACAAGTGACGTCTATTTTCATTTCTTATTATTTTGTTTTGTCATATACCATTTGAACTATTTTATTATTTGTGATCTAATTTCCATAGAAACAGAAAAATAGGGAACATCACTTTCATTTTGTCAGTTGGTTGATTGATTAAAGAATGTTACTTATTGTCCAACCTTCAAACAGCCACTCTTTAAGAACCCCTCCGGTCAGAAAAGTAATAGTAGAACCTCAAAAAGTCTTTGCAGACATTATTGCGTTTGAAATTTTTATCCAAGTCATTAAAAAGGGAGCTTTCTGAAGGTTGCCTTTTGATGTATGTAAATTACAATTGACATGTTTCGGACTAAAATGTTTCTCCTGTGGTGTCCAGTATTGTAGGAAGATATAAGTTGGTTTGCTTGCAATTATTTCACCTCCATTTTCATACTGCAATCCTAAAAAGAATTACTCTGTTTCCAGGTGTATATGTGAAGAGATTCAATGTCAAGTTGAAGAAAGAGATTCCTCTAGTTTTGCTTTCACCTTGTGAATTCAAGATATCCCAGGAGACTGGGGTTTCTGAAGAAAATAATACTGAGGCTTTGGGAAAGAATAATAATAATAAAACATTAACTACACTTCTCAGAACCAATTCAGACATTGAGATGGGTACTAGTGATTGGTCAATCCATGAGAAAATTGCCGCAGCCTTTTCTTGTGAACCTGGCAAGGAAGACAAAGAAATGAGCATCAAGTCTGATATCAAAAAGGATATTGCAGCTATTTTGCATAGATGGTGTCTTGCACAACTACATGCTGTCACTATCAAGGCCGGAGTGGAAGTGAAATCATTGATTTTAGGAAACACAACTTTGCTTCACTTCAAAGCGAAAGACAGCAGATCCATAAAACATGGTGTCCAAACAATGAATGGTGGAGAAACATCACTAGATGCCATGTATGTGTTGTCAACTTCTGATGACTCAATACGCGATGAAAAGATTGATGCTTATGAAATTGCATTCGATGAAGGAAGCAAGTTGACTACCAGCCCAGAAAGCTTCGAACCTTGGCTTGGAAAGCTTCAACTGGGCTATGGTCTTTCCATTAGGACTGTTAGAGAGAAATTATTTGCTAAAAACACCAGTTTTACAACTTCTTCATTAGACTGGATGGGGACGGCTGCACCTGATGTGATTAATAGTAGGTATTTCCTCATTTTATTTGCGTTAATACATTTAAGGATCTGAACCTAACTCTAAATGCATTCGGATGTATGATGAGCCTTTCACCTGCACATTTTCCACTCTTCTTTCTTCTGTTCTTCAAGGACACTCTTTTCTATCTTTTACTGTGTAAATGATGATACATTCTATCATTAAGGTTTTGGTGAAGTTGTATGAGAAAGGTATGGTTACATTTACGAAATGCAACATGCATCAGAGACTTAGTACATTGAAAAAGGTTTCTGCTCTATGTAAGGCTTGATAAGCCGGAGTATGTTCGGTAAGAGTAGGGGCCAGCACACAAAGGGAAAAAGGAAGGGATATGCCAGGAGATATTAAGAGTCTATTATAATGCTGGCAGGATCGGCGGATTGGTGAAAGATTTAAGTTTAAGATGATATAGAAGACTGTTCCTTTTTGTATTTTCTGGACTGTTTTGGCTAGAGAGAAACAAAAGATGCTTCGATAGAAAGACAATATATCTTTTGTAAAACATAGGCATCAACAAAATTTATACTTGTGGTGTAAGGGTCATATGTTAGATAGTATGTCACAATTTTTATACTCTTTGGATAATATGGGGTCATAGATGAATTATGTAAATCCCCTGTTTATTGTACTATTCTCTGTACCTCTGTACCTTTGTGGTACTGACTTTTTATAAATTAAATTACCTTGTCAACAACAAAAAAAAGGGAAGGAATAAATTGGAGGTTAGTGAAGAGATTGATACTGTGAACAGTCGATGTGGAAAGGGAAAGGGTAGGCGTATGAAGAGAGGGAATCAGCGTCCACTAGCGGCAGACCTGGGAAAAGAAATTTTGGAGTGGTGAAAGATCTTGGTTATTCAACATTGGGACTTGGGTGATAGTTGAAGGTTGCTTTCATGTCAGATGGAGAGGTAGATCTTTCTTATTATCTCCTAGTTCCATTCTTCAATAATGCAGATGGCTGTCACATGCTATGTATGATAAAAGGACTAGGTTTGGGTCATTGGGAAATGGAATAAGTATTTAAGCTACAGAATTTACCAAATGGGAGAGCATGAACTGCCAGATGCTGGAATAAAAGAATGCAGTGCAATTTTTGGTGCTTGTTTGTTTCTGATGCTTCTAGCAATCTTGGTTTTCAAATTCCCTTTCATGTTAGTTGATGGAGAAATAAATCCGCATAAAGCCAATATGTGGTTGGTAGGATAAAGGGATGGACTAGTACTTTTTTCAATTAGAAGCTGACAATCTAAGTTAGCAAACCCAGTGACATCACTGAAGAACTTGAAATGTTTCAGTTGTGAACGATATTTCTGTTATGCAAGTCTGTAGTATGTCAGAGAGAGTTGCGCATTCATTTATTTCTCGTTGTCTGCCAAGTTAATTTTGTGACTGGAGAAATTTCTTTTTTAATCAGACGTACTATTTTTTCACCTTGACTGAATGCTATCATCACTTTGCAGGGTTGGTAGTTTTATTATCTTCTGCATCTTGGATGTTGTCCAGTGCTTATGATTTTCCGCTGCCAGGACATATCCTAATCCATGGTCCTTCTGTGAGTTCCTTTTTTCTAGTTCCTTTTGATGTGTATGCGCTGAATATTAGGATGTTGAAATCTCTGAAGAAGCTTGAAAGTGAACTGATTAGATGGTTTACAAGGTACTTTTATATTGTTTTGTGTTTTCCCTCGCTGATGGTATAATGTTTTGATTCCTCAGGAGATGGAACAGTCTAGGAAATATTAACTAATTTACCTCTCCTTTCACGCCTTCTAAGTCGAAGGAGAAAGAAAGGAAGGGCCTAGAGGTCATCATAATAATAAGATCTATCTTGTAAAAGGGAGAAGAACAAGCTGTACTTCCTTACAGGCTTACACTATTGAGATGATAAATATTCACGTGCATTATCACTACAAAAAGTGTGAATAGAAACGCCAAACTGTTTTTTTAATTTCAGCACAAAAAGTTTGAAATATAGAAAATAATTCAGAACGATCTCTCATTAAGAACATCCTAGTGCACCTTGAGTAATCATCAATGAAAGTAACAAAATACTTAAAACCCAATGTAGAACTGACTCTACTAGGACCCCAAATATCAAAGTGAACTAAATGAAAAAGACTCTGCACGATTATTAGGATTACATGGAAAAGTAGCTCAGTTGTACTTCCCCAATTGACATGACTCACAATCTAACTTAGACAATTTGGACAAACTAGGTACCATCTTTTGAAGTTTGGATAAACTAGGGTGTCCCAATCGACTGTGGATTAAATCTGGAGAGTCTGAACAAACTGTAGTGGATTTGCGAGAATTGAGATAATAAAGTCCATCTGGCTCATGCCCTACGCCAATTATCGTTCCCGTACTGAGGTCCTGTATGACAAAGAAGTCACTAAAAAATGAGACAAAACAATTTAAAGCCTTAGCCGAACGACTTTTTGAGAAGACGCTTAAGGGTCAACCAGGGACGAAAAGAACATTATTTAGAGTCAAGGAAGGTAAGGGATTTGCTTGATCGACTCCGACTACCATGGTCTGGGAACCATCAGCTAATGTAACAGTGGGAAGGGACTGAGAGTAAGTAATATTAGACAATAAAGATTTGTTACCAGAAATATGGTCAGAAGCACCCGAGTCTATAACCCAAGGGCCAAGTATGGTGGATTGTGAGATACAAGCAACATGATTAACATGATTACCAACTTTGGCAACAGAAACTATTGATGAAGATGTCTGCTTACTCGCCTGATACTGAAGAAAGTCATTGTATTCTACCTCAGACAAAGAGAACAATTGATTGGTTGGATTACCAGTGTATTCAGTTTGAGCAACATGAGCATTCTTTGGTTTACCATGTAGAGAGTAACACATATCATGGGTATGACCCAATTTGTTACAATGGCCACATCTTGGTTGTCGTTTCCAATACCGGCCTCCATGTCAATTTTTGATTTGAAATGCAGTGTGAGATGCTAGGACGGAAGAATCTGCGGTGGTAACAGATGACTAGATTGACATAGGTGGTGCAGCTAGTCGTAACAATCGAGCAAACAGGTCATCCACAACGGGAACAGTAGAGCTAGCCAAAATTTGATTTCGCACTAAGTCAAGATCAGATGGAAGTCCAGCAAGTGTAACAACTAGAAACATCTTCTGACGCTGCTCCAATTGCTTTTCAAAACTTGGAGTAGCAGACATTTACTCATTAAATTCTTCCATAACCACTTGAACCTGTCCAAGATAAGTCGACATATTTGAGTCCTGCTTTTTAAGGTTTTTTAAGGTTAGTCAACAGAGAAATCACATTATAAAAGCAAAGCAGGATATGTCAATTGTGTATAGCCCACGAGTTTTTTCCCAAACTAAGAAGCAAGTTTGGAATGGTCGAAACAATGGCATCAACTTTGAATCAATAGATTTCCATAACAGACTACACAATTGAGCATCAATCTTCTCCCATTTGTCCCTATCTTTTTCAGTAATATCCTTGGCCAGTGTAACCAAATGATCCTGAGCAGCTTGTCCCTTGCACCATAATTGAATAGAGGAGGAACAAGATAAATAGTTTGCACTACCTGCCAAAGGTTCTGTTGTAATGCCATGGTTTGGGTTGCTGGAACTCATAGATTTAGTGCTAAACATATCGGATCCGAGAGACATGAAAAACAGATTTATTAGTGTCCAAAAATAAAGTAAATTCTGGGGAAAAAACCTGCAGAACAGATCTAGAATACTGGAGAACTGCTTGCTGTCTTGCCGGAAAAAGTTACCGGAAAAAAAACTGCCGGAAAAGCTGTTGAAAAACACCACAAGCCGCAAGGATTCTGATCGTAATGGTGGTACTGGTGTATGCACAATACCCCGGGAGAGTGTCGGAGTTGTGGAACAATGGAGGTTTTGCTGGAAAAAAAAATTCTCAGCAATATTGTTCTCTTATTATTCTTGTTTTCTCACTAAAGAAAGCTCTAATACCATGTGAGAAGACGAGAGTTTTAGAGAGAACTCTGCTTGATTATTCCCACAAGCTATTGGAGTTTAAATAGTTAAAGTATACATGTCCTAAAAAGCAAAAGAAATCAATACCTAATCAATACAAATCAATACCTAATCAAGCTAGGAGTAAATCTAGAACAAATCAAGCTAGGAGTAAATCTAGAAGTAAATCAAGCTACCTACTATATTTGCACATGCTATAGAATATTCCTAGGATTCTAACATTTTACATGCTTTGATTGTCTAGAGCATTCTTCCAATGACCCTGGTTTAACTTGGTCCCTGGAATTTTGGACTATTAGATTCGTGGAGCTCGCAAGATCCGGTAGCCCACAATGATACAAGTAAAAGAAGACAATGCAGGGACCACTGGAGCCCACAAGATCCAGTGGCCCAATGCAGGGACCATTAGTAGAGTTGACTTATTAAAGGGGACAGTTTATGCTTATGTCTTATTTTTCTTCTTGACCAGTGAACATAGAGATTTATAAGAAGCCAAAAGAACATCTGAACCACAAAATGCTAGAATTTTAACAAGGAGCATGAATGGCTTCTACTCTCCTGAGGAAGCCGACTAAGACTAAACACTCATCTGAAATCTGGCTCCCTGGGATATAATAAATGCAAGAGTGACCATAGCATCTCAGCTATGGCAGATGTTCCTTGGTATTTTCAATGTAAAATAGTGATGTGAAGCAGCTTAAAGGAAGCTATTATTTGCTGGATGGAAAAGAAGGGGAAAAGACAGCATAAAGGCATATGGACTAGAATTCCAACTTGTATTTTGTCGGTGATTTTGAATGGAAAACAAGCGTGTGTTTTGAGAATGAAGTAGCTGCAAGTCTGCAACACTTGTATACAACATAGATACACTTTCCTGACAAAATTGAAAGTGTACTTATTAGCTGTTTTAATAAATTTGAGTTACTTCACACTCTTGATAAGCTGTAGGAGAACCAGTGGCGGATCCAAAATTTCAATTAAGGGGGTTCGAAAAACCTCTAATCTTACATTTAGGAGGTTCAAAATCAATATATAGACATAAAAATTCTTTAAAATACCTTAAATATCTAACGTAATTTTTTGCCGAGGGGGTTCGGGTGAACCCCCTCGGGTTGCTCTAGGTCCGCCCCGTAGGAGAACCTACGTGTATCTTTTTTGTAACAATGTTCTCTACATGTCAACACCTGTTTAGTGCATTCCAAATTGATGAATAAAATTCTTTTTTACTTATCAGAAATAAAAGATTTTGAGATTCAGAATTTGAGGAGACCATGGTGATTGAAAATCAATTTTTGTTTTAGAATAATACACTTAGTTCACTCATTTAGAGACAAACAGGTTTAATTTTTTTTAAATTTTTTTACAGAAGGCTTTACTAGTCTTATCACAAGAAGGGAAGAAACTGTTGGTGTCTCTTGTATTATTAAACTCTTAAATTTGATTTATCATAGGCTTTCAATCTACATGCCTGCTTGGTCCTTCTTAAAAAAGTTTTTTAATGTAAGCTTGGTCTAATTTTCTAATTTAAATGCAATTAATTAGGCTTTTAGCTTCTTGTTTGGCCTTAATGCAAAAAGAAAAGAGAAGATGCTAGCTAGGAAACTCTTATTTGGTCAGTAGCTCCACTAAATGCCGATTTGTTGAGTTTCTCAGACTATTTAAGCGTAGACTCAATCATATTATGTCCTTGGTGATGCTAACTAGGAGGTACCGAACTAAGTTAATCATCAATTGAGAACTATTGCTTTTTAAGTTTTTCATCTCACTCCTTTTACCATCTTAAAGGATGAAACCAAGTATCAAAATGCAAAACTTATTATAGGTATCATTTGTTTTGTAAAGACAGTTTGCAACTGCACATTGAGGTATAATCTTTTGTATATTATCGTTGCTGATACATGCCGAGTACAACAATTATGAAAGGGATGTGTAGTAAGGAAGTGTGTGTAAGTGCTGAACTTCCTTTAATAGTAATGGTATCCTTTAGGATATGTCCTGGAACTTATGGATCTCGAATGAAGCAAGTGCATAGAAGTGCAATTTGTGTAATGTATGAGATGTAAGTGGATAAGTGTAAGTCCTATCTCTATTTTTATCTAGGTTAGTTTTTAGTTTTAGTATGATTTTAATCCTGACTAATATAAATCTTACTATTATTACAAACTGTTGAATGAACCCAAATTGGACATTCTTCTGATTTTAGGGTTCGGGGAAAACATTATTAGCTACAGTTGCTGCTAAATTTGCTGAAGAAAGTGAGGACATCTTGGCCCATATGTAAGGATTTGTTTCGTCAATCCCACTAAACCTTTGTTTTCTGTTGGACATCAGCTTTACTCCATTTTGAAGCTTCAGTTTGAACATTCATGATTTTGTACCAAGGGACTAAGCCTGACTCTTGTTTCTTTCTGCAGAATATTCTTATCTTGTTCTAAGCTTGCTTTGGAAAAGCCTTCAGCCATTCGTCAAACTTTATTGAGCTATGTTGCTGATGCTTTGGATCATGCACCTTCTGTTGTGGTGTTTGATGATCTTGATTGCATTGTTGCAGCCTCCTCTGAATCTGAGGCTTCTCAACCTTCATCCTCATCAGCAGTGCTTGCAGAATATTTTGCTGATATTATGGATGAATATGAGGTGAGACTTGTTTGACCCTGTGTAGGGAGCTACTTTAATATTTATCCGAGGCATGTGTGTTCGATGGTGTTTGGGTCTGAACGAGCTAGGATTTCAGAACTTCCATTGTCAGCTTGATTTTTGTTTTCGTCTTCCCAAAAATTGGTGAAAGATATAGTTGCTTCTGAATGAGGTAGGAATAACACAACTGATGAGAACATATAGGATTCTGAAACAGTGGAATTCATGTGTCTTCTCTGTTTCAATCATGCATATGGTGGTCAGTGTGGAAGGAAAGAAATGGGAGATGTTTTGAAGATAGATCTAATTCCATTCACAAAGTAAAATGGAATTGTTTGGTAGCTTTACTTTTTTGGTGTAAACAACTCTGTATAGAAGATGTAGATCAAATTATAGAATTAACAGGGAGCTTGTAATTTTGGTTAGGGCTGTAAATTTTTGAAGGTGGCCAGCATGTCCTTAATGCTGAAGAATACAACTTTACCAATGTTAAAAAAAAAAAACTTAGACAAACCTAGAAAATTCTCATATTCTAGTAGTTGATGGAATAGTCGAGGTACACACAAGCTGACCCAAATACCACCATTATAAAAAATCAACCTCTCTGTGTGTTGATAACTTTTAGCCAAGAACATTCAAGGTTTGCAATATTATTTGCAACGTCAGTTAGGTCTTGGGCTCTTGAGTAATTTCATCACAGATCCTTTTAACTGATAATTCTGTTTCTTTATGTTAAATAGGAAAAGCGGCGGAACACGTGTGGGATTGGCCCAGTTGCATTTATTGCTTGTGCACAGTCTCTGACTAATTTACCACAGAATTTGACCTCTTCTGGTTAGTCCATCATCATTCATGGAGAAATCAGTTTTGTTGCTTATGACAGTTTAAACTGTCTTCCTCTAGCTTTAGTATCACAACACTTTATTCTTAATCCTAATGTATTGATTTTTATTATGATCAGGGAGGTTTGACTTTCATGTTAAATTGTCTGCACCTGCTACCACAGAGCGTGGTGCCTTGCTAGAACATATCATTCAGAAGCGTTCTTTGCAATGTTCTGATGACACCTTGCTGGATATAGCCTCCAAGTGTGATGGATATGACGCATATGATCTGGTACTTAGTTCAGCTCAAGTTTTGTTAATAACTGATTACAACACTTCTCTATGAATGCTTGCTGCTACCTCGGCTGCATATGATTAGCTTTTAGTTTGATCTGGAATGCATAAATCTGTACCTTCCTGGTTTTCCTTCTAACTGAAACGTCAACATTCTTGCATTCCGTACCAAAGCAAAACGTTGTGGGTACAATGTTTCTCAATAATTTGGTGTCACCTATCTTTTCTACGCCATTTTCCCTGATAAATTTAGTTGGTTAAGAGTGGTGTTGGGAAAATATATGTTACAGGAGAAATTGAAGTATGTTCAGGAAAATCACAAATTTAGGTTAGATGTCCAAACTCCAAACTTCCTGCCTTCTGCAAACAGAGAACTAATGAATAATGCTGAAGTAAAATAAATTAATTCAACATTTTTTTCCTTATCAAAAAATGTTGAAGTAATTTATTTTAGGAATTCCCCTCATGAATGGGCTTGACATTAGAGCTGGGAGCTATTCTTTTTTATTGAAGAGAGCACTTCATATGGTACTTTCAGACAACAATTTCCTCTTAATTTAGGACGATGCAAGGCTATCTAATGGAGAGATGGCCAGTAGTAGACAAGTACTTCTGTCTATCCAGGAAAAAGTGGAACAAGAAGCTTTTTTCTCGATTAGAAGGATGAATTCATGAGCTACTATAACCATGTATTTTACTGCTTGTCTTTTGTTTAGTTGGGATATACCATTCTATTTACTGATTAACATGGTCGAGCCCTAATATTCCATCCCCATGTACAACATAAATTTCAGTTTTGGGAGATCACGAAGTAGCTGACCTTTTCTGTGCAAGAATGAATTATTATGTTGTTGGTGAATTATTTCTTTTTTGTGGGTAGCTAACAGTTGGACTACATATTTTCAATATTTCATTAAATCATGTACGTGATTCAGTTTTCTAGTACTCCTACTCATGCTTGGACTGAGAATCAGTATCTCTCTAACCACTGCTGAAACAGCAATAGTCATCCAGAAGAAAGTCATATAGACAAGTATGTCAATCAGAATGAAGTATTTGTTCCATTTGGTACTCAGAACCCACTGGCCTGACTAATCAGAACTCACATCATAGAAAACCCATTTTGGGGGGTTTTAGCGCTTCCTACAACCCTACCAAAGTCCAAAGGAGACTCCATCCCTAGGGCTTGAAGCCGAGACCTCTATTTAAGGGTAGTGGAACCCTTACCACTCCACAACATCCCTTCACAATGAACTATTTGTACTTCATAAACTGTATTGTAGCTTCTGAACAGAGTTTTAATATTGTCCATTTTCAGGTTGTATCATATATCTCGATGATTAATGTCTTAAAATTGTATTTCATTGAAGTTGTGAGTCCAAAATATAGTGTTCATGTGCAGCTTTGTTCTTTGTGTTTTGCCCATAAGCTGATGGAGTTTCTGATTTCTATTCTTTAGCTATCAGAGGGTACATTTGCATTTATGCTGGGTTCTATTTTATTTCAGGAAATACTGGTTGATAGGTCTGTTCATGCTGCAACTGCCCGGTTTTTGTCTAGTGATTTGGCTGTTGGCAGTCAGGAAAAACCTGTTTTGTTTAAGGATGATTTCCTGCGTGCCATGCATGAGTTTGTTCCAGTGGCAATGCGTGACATCACTAAACCTGCTGCTGATGGTGGCCGGTCTGGCTGGGAGGATGTTGGAGGTCTTAATGACATCCGGAATGCTATTATAGAGGTAAATGTTTATTTTCTTCTTTTCATCTTTTTTGTGGTTGTATATCCTTTATTGGTAAACTAATTAATGTTATAGTTGTTCATTCTAAGAGACATTGATATAATTGTAATCGATCAGTTCTTTATTTGATGTCTATGCGTCGACTTTGATTTCTGCTCCCCTTTTATGTTTTCTTCTGCCTTTTGCTTTACCAGCATTAATTTGACACATGGGAGGCTAAATTGTATCCTTCTTTTTCTTACAAAACTTTGGGTTCTAATAAATTTTGCGTATAACCTTTTAATTGATTGAGTAAAAATTGTTCTGAATGAAGGTATTAGATTTGGAAATTTTAAATTGTATGCTGGAGATGAGAAAGAAAGGAAGTGTACTTAAAAGTTTTTACAAAGTCATTTTGTTTCTGATATTATGAGAGATAAACCTAAAGGTAAAAACTTTTTGCCCTTGCATCCATGGTTTAGACTCCATATTTATTTCTTTTGATCATTTTAACTCACTTTCTAACAACCAGAGGAAAACGGGTTAACAGTATGAGAGACCCCCCTCATCTCGTGGCTTGGAACATCTATGTAGATGGGATTGGATTCATAGTGCCAGTTAAGGGTAGGTATAAACCTTCATTCATCTTCTTCGATCTTCCCTGTAATATCCATCATCTTGTCTCGACCTTGTTGAGCTCTCCCTGATCGAAAGTTCCTATTTTGCTGCCTCTTTGATCGTCTCCGACTCCCTCAAAAAGAAGATTGGTGTGGACTTCCTTTTAGCATCTATCAATATAAATCATCTACAATTTTTGAACTATCTCCTGTAAATACCACTGACAACTTTTTGGACTTTGTTCTCACTTCTCAAGTAGTTTATTTAGTTGGAGGCTTGGAGTGATCTATCTCCTGTAAATATTGTTATCTTTCTTAAAAAAAAACTGTTCCCTGTAAATACCCCTTACACCTTTTTGGACTTTGTTATCTCCTTATGTTTAGCATAGAACTTCATGTAATGGAGCTAACAAACTCTCTTTGGTACTTAGTAAAAGTTTGGACATGAATTGGGTGATATTTGAGATGTAGTATTTGAAGTTAGGTTGAAAAAGAGTATATGGAAGTTGAAGTTGTGTTTGAACATGTATTTCACTTGATTGAAAAATGTTGAAGTTTTGGGAGGGAATCTGGATTTTTTTTTTTACTTGAGAAAGTGGTCTGAGAAACTTGAAGATTATTAAGTTTGAAGTGAAACATTGACACAATGTATAACCAAACATGTTTTGAAAAAAAGCAACAAAATATTTATGTCCAAACGGTCCCTTACTATCTTTATACTCTCTGCATCTTTCTGATGCCATCACTGAAACTACATCAAAAAGTTCACATTTTCTTTTACATTTCCACTCTTTTCTTCCATTCTTTTTTTCATCTCTGCCTTCCATACCAATTACTCCCTCCGTCCCAATTTAGGCGTCTCCGTTTGACCGGGCACTGAGTTTAAGAAATAAGGGAAGACTTTGTTTTATGTTTCCCAAATTGTCCTTATTAATGTCACTTTAGTGCTTACTTTTAGTCGACTTTTCTTCACAATTAAGTACTAAGAGCCTGTTTGGATTGGCTTAAAAGTTGGTCAAATCTACTTTTAAGTCATTTTTAGCTTTTGGGAGTGTTTGGCAAGGTTAAAAGTTGGTCAAACCTACTTTTAAGTCAGGTTTTTGACTTCTTGGAGTGTTTGGAAAATATAAAAAATAACTTAAAATAAGTCAAAAATGACTTAAAATAAGTTAGGAAGTGTTTGGAAAGGTCAAAAATGACTTAAAATAAGTTAAAAATGACTTAAAATAAGTCAAAAACCAAAAGTAGGTCTCCCCCTACTTTTTATTTTTTTACTTTAAAGTCATTTAAGTTTGACTTTTTATTTTTGACTTAAAAGCTACTTTTTTAAGCCAATCCAAACGGGCTAAGTAGGATCTAATAAGGGTAAAATGAATGGTGCCATTAAATAGTTGCCAAGTAAGTAAAGGTGATATTCTTTTTGGGACGGACTAAAAAGGAAAGGGTGCCACAAAAATTGGGACAGAGGGAGTAAAAACTTGTTGATGGTTTTACCTAGGGGTGGAAAATGGGCTGTTTGGGCTAAGGTTGAGCGGGTTAAGATGCGTTGAACCAATAAATGAGTCAATGCCTAATCCTGCCCAATATTTGCTCGGCTGGGCTAAGATGGATTGTATCAAGATGGGCTAAGTAAGGGGCTATAGTCCAACTTGGCCCAATGTTTTTTCCGCAGATGTTTTAATAAACATTCTCAACCAAATATTTTCAAACAAGTTTTAGTACATACTACATAAAGTTAAAAATTTATACAAATAAGTATAGCTACCCTAGTTGCAAGGATTAAATTCTTTTTCACGAGAATCTTTCACCATAAAGCTTGCACCAGAAGGTCTACATTCAAAGAATTCTTAATAAAATTTGAAACTAAAGCAAGAAGGGGAGCCTTGGAGCAACAGTAAAGTTATCTCCGTGTGATCTATAAGTCACGGGTTCGAGCCGTGGAAGCAGTCGCTAATGCTTGCATTAGAGTAGACTGTCTACATCACACCTCTTGAGGTGCGGTCCTTCCCTTGACCCTCCTAACGTGGTATGCTTTGTGCGTCGGGCTGCCCTTTTTTTTATTGAAACTAAAGCAAAATATAAATGCTAAAGTAAATTATTTGATACAATTTCCTAGTCACACTACTAATTAAAAATAAAACGAGAAATTGTGAAAGGTATTAAAATGATTTTTCTCAGACATCAATTTAGGTTGGATGAAGATAAACATTAGCCACTGCCCACTAAGTATATCTCATGCCCAGTGTGATCTTAAAGATTTATTCACAAAGAAAGAAGAGAAAGTGACAACATATAAGAATTCTTTTTGGCCACTATGCTAAAGTTATGGACTGGTTTGGGCTACTGAAAATAGATAGGTTTAGTTGGGTTGTACCCAAACATAACCCATTTGTAATATAGTGCATGCCCAACCCATTAAAACTTGGTTTGAATTGATTTTGCCACCCCTAGTTTTACCTTATCAAAATAATAATAAAATAGAAACTTAATGATGTCAACATATAATTTTGACCTTCCTGCATGATTAACAATGTTTTTGTACTTGTAGCAACTAATAACTGTTGTTCCTATGGTAGAATGGTTATAATTTGCCTAAATGATTATCAACCCATGCGTTAGCTTCAATTAAAAGGAAATAATTATTAATCAAGCAGTGGGATAGAAACATCAACTGTGAGACGGAATACGAGAAACTCTAGAGTAGGTTTAGCTAGCACTCCTTGTCTTTGATTCGTGAGCTTGTTGTTTTTTTTGGGTCTTGTTTTATTGTCTAACTTTGTTCGATAAGAATGTGTCACCAAGGCTTAAAGGTAAATTCTACAGAGTGGTGGTTAAACCAACATTATGTATATGGGCAGAGTGCTTGCCAGTTAAGAACACCCACACTCTAAAGATAAATGTAGCGGAGATGAGGATATAGATGTGTGGGCATACTAGGAGAGATATGATTAGGAATGAAGTTATACGGTGCAAGGTGGGATTGGTTCTAGTGGCGGACAAGATGAGGGAAGTGAGACTAAGATGGTTTGTGCATGTGAAGAGGAGGTGAGTGGATGCACCAGTAAGTAAGGAGGTGTGAGAGGTTGACTGTAACTTGATTTAGGAGGAGTAGAGGTAAGCTGAAGAAGATCTGGGGGGAGGTGATTAGATAGGACATGACACAACTTCAACTTATTAAGAACATGACCCTAGATAGGAAGGTGTGGAGGTTGAGGATTAGGCTAGAAGCTTAGTAGTTAGCTGAGTGTTATCGTACTTTGTGCGGGAGAGGCAAGGGGCTAGCATCATCTCCGCTTCTCCTTATAGGTAGTATTATTTAGTAGTCGCGTAGTTCCTTTTTCTTCAATGTGTATTATTTTCTGTTGCTTCATTTGCTTTATATCTTGCTACCATGCTCAAATTATTTTCTTTTCTTTCTAGCCGAGGGTCTATCGGAAGTAGCCTCTCTACCCCACAAAGATAGGGGTAAGGTCTGCGTACATCCTACCTTCCCCAGACTCCACTAGTGGGATTACACTGGGTATATTATTGTTGTTGTTACTCATAGCAAAAATGGATTGAACACCCTTTGATAGTGATCATAATAATTGGTTGTAAATCCCTTTGAACTATGTATTAAGTTGTGTTGAGTATTGAGCTGAACAAAAGTCATGTTCTAGGGTTTGCGTGAACCTTATTTAAAGGTGCTTTTTATATTTCATATCAACTTTAATTTGGATCATTTTGTTCAGCATATGAAGTTCCTGTTTTTGCCTCTGTCAGATGATTGAGTTGCCGTCCAAATTTCCAAATATATTTGCACAAGCTCCTCTAAGGATGCGGTCTAATGTTCTGTTATATGGCCCCCCTGGTTGTGGCAAAACACACATTGTTGGTGCTGCAGCTGCTGCATGCTCACTAAGATTTATCTCAGTCAAAGGTCCTGAACTGCTGAATAAATACATCGGTGCTTCTGAGCAAGCTGTAAGTGAATTTGCAACTTCTCCACTTCCTGGAGTACATATTTTTATGATGATGACGATGCCAAAATTCCCTCACCAGCCACCACTACTGTCCTCCACCCCCCAATAAAAAAAGTAAAGTTAAAAACCAACAAAGTTATTAAACATCAAGATAAAGTATGGAATATCAATTCTTTTGGGTACAACTTCTTGCTCTTATCTCCATCCCAACCCATCGCCCAGAAGGTTGTTTTGTTTAGATAAGGCTGTTTTGTTTAGATAAGGCCAAACTGGACAAAGTTAGATCTTGTGGTTCCTACTCACATCCTTAAGTTTTCACATAGTAGATAGGTCAAAGCCTTAAATGTGTTCCAAAGATCCAATAGCTATCTAAAGTAGGATGTGTATCATCTTTTCCCCTGTCAAAAGTTCTAATCTTCCTTGTCAAGTCTAATTGTCAACCCCAAGTCGTAGTATCTAGCTCTTCTTGGAGATTTTGGCTAGTTGACACTAATTATTTTGTTTTAGGTTCGAGATATATTCTCAAAAGCAACTGCAGCAGCTCCATGCCTTCTTTTTTTTGATGAATTTGATTCTATCGCACCAAAGAGAGGCCATGACAACACTGGTGTCACTGATAGAGTTGTTAATCAGGTTATTTCTTGTCCATATCGTTTGCTGTTTCTATTCTATATTTACCTTGGATAATTTTCATCCTTGTTTATTTGATGCAGTTTCTCACGGAATTGGATGGTGTTGAAGTGTTAACGGGTGTTTTTGTATTTGCTGCCACAAGGTTAGTGCCTGCTAACAGGATGTCTTTGTTCATTATTGCTTTCAAGGTTTTGGCTTCACTTGAATATTGTGGTACCTGTATTTCATCCATTGGCAAGTTCTGTCCGTTCTTGGCCTAATAGTTGGTTGAGCATATGCAGATTGAAACAGACTCACATAAATGCATAGAATGGGACAGTTCATCAGTTAGTTTCCAAGTCTGTTTTCATTGAAGTCTCAAACCATACAGTGAATTTTCCTGATCACGCAGAAAGAAATTTAATTGCTAGGATGGAATTATTTTACACCAAGACATGCATTACTGAGGAATTTATATAATAAAACCATTCTTTGAACCTTTTTCATCATCACTCTTGTAGAGACTATGCATTAAAAAAGGGGAAAAGGGTCAATTTACGTGTGTACAACTCAAATTGAGCAACTTTGCCTCCGTTAAACTTCTGGTTTAATATTATCCCCCCTGTTAGGAAAGACACTCATTTTTCTCGTGACCTCTATTGGAGCTTTAACCTGTGGGTAATTTAAGCATTGTCGAAAGTTGAAGGATAAATTTGGACCTTTTCTTGAAGAATTTGGACACATGGAATCCTCCCATTTCATGCTGGAGCTTCGCTAATGGTAAGGACAAATATGAGACGGTTTGCTTCCGGCAAAGGTAAGAATGGGCCAAAAGTATAACTGAGGCAAAATTGAGCAATTGAATAGTACTAGGGCAAGTTTGGACCTTTTTCCTTACAATAAGCACAAAGATTGAGGGTGTGTTTGGTATGAAGGAAAACGTTTTCTTGGACATAAGTGGTTTTCTTACTTATATTTTCTGGTGTTTGGTAAGTAAGCGAAAAAATAATGTTCCAAGAGCATTTATATGTAATCTAGGAAAACACTATGGGGGTGGGGTGGGGTGGGGTAAGGGGTGGTTAGTCAAGGGTTGAGGGTTTGGGGGGCATTGGGAAGTGGGGAGGAGAAAATGAGCTTGGAATACCTGTTATGAAATTTGTTTTCCCTATTTGCGCTACGGAAGTCATTTTCTTAATTTTTTGAGGAGCTTGTTTTCCAAAAATTTTGATCAACTAAACATGGCAAAATTGCAACCAAACACGCCCTAATATTAAAATTCAGTTAATCAAAATGAGGAAACAAACAATCATTTGTTCCTTCACTGTAGAGTGACTGCCCAAATATGGTATATGTTTCAAAGCCTTATCCAAGATCCTTGGGTGATGCCTGAGCATACTGCAGACCTACTAAGCTACTGGATGAGAAGGTG
Organism: Solanum appendiculatum; assembly: GCA_018342035.1. Lineage (NCBI taxonomy): Eukaryota > Viridiplantae > Streptophyta > Magnoliopsida > Solanales > Solanaceae > Solanum > Solanum appendiculatum. Next base: position 323,776 of record JAGDQO010000806.1, on the reverse strand, counting down.
GGGTGGGGGGAGTAAAACACAGAAAAAATGGTGGAATCTAGTTCCATCTTGCATATGGTGGTCAATTTGGAGGGAAAGAAACAATAGGTGTTTTAAGAATATTACTAACCCAACGCATAAAGTAAAAGAAAACTGCATTAATACTCTATATTTTTGGTGTAAAGAAGAGGGTATATATGAAGTAGATCAGTTAGTAGATTTCCTAGGCTCTTTGTTATCATGACTACTTGCCTTGGAATTTTTTGTTTGGTTGCCAGCATACCCTCATTGCTGATGAATACAACTTTACCATTCTCAAAAAAAAATTAAAAAAAATTAAAATTGAGTTAATCATTCATTTTACAATGTTACTAATGTAGTAGGAAGAATTTTTAGCTTGTTTTATATCTTTGATATATTTTAGTAGGAAGATAAATTTAGAAAAAAATGAGGTTTAGAAATTTCTTTCTTATACTCTCTAGAAGTGAACTACTTCCTGCGTACCATGTGCTATAAAAAGAGGACAAAAAAGGCCAGAAAGAAACAATTGAAAGCTCTTGGTTTATTTATTGTCTGTCTAGTTTAGAATCTTAGTTGAGGAGATTTTCAAGGACAGAGGTCATATCAAACTTAGGTGGTCCAAAAGTGTGTGCTTTAAAGACCAAGCTAGAGTCTTTCAATTTGGTATCCCTATTTATCATGTGACGTTATTGGTTCTAGGTTAGTTCATGCTGTCTTTGAAATGACTAAGAGATTTTTATTGAGTGATTTACTTCATAATCCGTGATGTGCGCACACATGTATATATTTGGATAGATGTGTATGTGTGAGCTGGAGCACAAGAGTAACGGACATCTAAAATATTCTATAGATCAGCATCTGCTTTCTCTTTGACTTAATCCTTTTTCAATTACCTATAATTATCTTTATTATGTAATAACATTTGTCTAATGACATGTCTGCAAGAATGTCTCTACTGGAAAGTAATTTTGTTTCATGGATATTATCCCTTTTTGACCTAATGACATTTATTTTAAAAGGTACATCAATTACTTGTGAGTTTGAATGATGGAATTGACTTCATTACTGTAGTGTTACATGGCCTTCTTTAAATGGAACTTGAACAGCCAAATGGATAAAAACACCCAACCATATACCATATCTCCTTACCTTTGAAGTTGTCTGATTGTGCCTATACCTCTGTATTTTACTAAAGAATTGATCCTCATGAAGAACAAGGGTTCATTTAGCCTTCTTTTCTTTGGAAGAATCAAAGTGATGCAATTTTTCTGATCAAGTTTGACCTTTCTTGTCTTCATTTTAAGCAGTAGACCTGATTTGCTTGATGCTGCACTTTTGCGACCTGGAAGGCTGGATCGCCTTCTCTTCTGTGATTTTCCTTCACAGCATGAAAGGTCGGAGATTCTTTCAGTTCTATCAAGAACAGTAAGTCTGAATTCTGACTGGGCACTAATTACAATCAAATCGCAAATAGATGTTAAATATGTGGATCATGAACAGTAGGTCCACGGTATGCCTTTCCAGATTCAAGTTTCATTCAAATTAATTAATAATTAATCGTTTTGACCGACTGTTTTTACATAAATGATAAGTAGAAAAGTGGCAGGAACTAGAATAATGTTGATGTGACTATTTCTAAATTTTTTTGCAAAGAAACACTGCTTACAACAGTGTTGATTATCCACCCGCCCCATTCTAACTTGCGTCCTCTCTGTTTTACTTGGTGAAAAAAATATGACTTCTTTCCAAAGTAATGGCTAAACTTCTTTCCTGCAAAGTCCAAACAAATTAGACTATAATATAAACTAGAACTGCTATATGAAACAGCCATGTCTCCATCCCTAACTATGTTGGGAAACTAATATTGCCTTTTGTATTATTTTAAGCTGCCGTGGCGTCATATCAGCTAAACTTTTGCGATCTAATATTTTATACTCTCCTCGCCCAAACTCAATACAATAATTCAGTTTTATCTTTTAATTTCCATGAAAATCAATCCTAGTCAATTAAGGTTGAATAAGAGAGCAGATGCTATCAGCTTATTTACAGTTTCAAGTTAACTCAGCAAGTTGGTGAGTGTCAAATTCGACTACATCAAGTCCCAAGCTGGTAGCCTTAAGTTCCTTTACACCGTGACAAGGTTTATATGCTTCATCCACATTCAGCTACATGGCAATGGGGCTTGACTTGGTCGGATTTGCTCATATTTGCCGGAGAAACTGTGGCTGAATTAAATTTATGAATAACATTGAAACACAAATGGATGACTTGACCAAGGAGCTTGCAAATGAAATATCACATTTGTTGTATTCTCAGGGCAAAGGATGAAGAATATTAGGTTAAAAGTTGGGTTCTAAAATTAAAGGCTTTTGAGTTCTGACTTCGACTCAGGCTTCCTTGGAAGTAGAGTGAAAAGGCTTTACCAGACTTGGTTTTCTCTTCCTTCCTATCTTTGTAAATTTACAAAATATAAAAGCGAAGTGTTTTTTAAATGATTTTCATTGCCACTGTTAAAGAAATGGTAGAAGGGAAACATGAGTATTCCTATGAGTAATTTTGGGAGGGATGAAGACATTTTGGGATAAGTTTCTAACAAGTAAAAGCTTTTTCTTTGACGATGGTCTGTTAATTAACTCTAAAGCATACATTTATTTGAATGAAGATGGTCAACTGATTTACTTGCTTGATATGCAGTTACCATTGGCAAGTGATGTCGATTTGGATGTCGTAGCTCGTTTGACAGAAGGATTCAGTGGAGCTGACCTCCAAGCTCTTCTCTCTGATGCACAGCTTGAGGCTGTCCATGATCTTCTAGACAGTGAAAATGTGGGGAAGCCCAATAAGAAGCCGGTCATCTCTGATGCTCTTCTGAAATCTATTGCATCCAAGGCAAAATCATCTGTTTCTGATGTTGAAAAGCAGCGATTGTATGATATCTACAGTCAGTTTTTGGATTCAAAACGATCAGTGGCTGCACAGGTACTGTGTTCTTTGCTTACTGCTGGTGTGGTTGATGATTTACATCTCTATTGCTTTCTAATATCGCTAACTACCAACAATCATGTCTGTGTACAGTCAAGAGATGCAAAAGGCAAAAGAGCAACCCTTGCTTAATGATTGACTGCTAGTCAAGCTCTATGTGGAAGAGCTTGCTAAAAGACACACTAGCCTGATCACTTATAGAAGCTGCGTTTCGGGTTGAAGTTTATAGTTGGAAATGTCTTGTTGTAGCATTATCTCTCTCTGTGCCAACTGTTAGAAGGGAAAAGTGACAATTATCTGCTCAATTGCCAATGTTATGACAATTTCTTAGTTTTAGCAAAAGAACCATTTTAGTGTAGTTACTTTATTACAATAGCAATATTTAGGGTGGAAAAGGCCTCTTTTTGTCCACATTGAACTAGGGTGAATCCTTCTCTGCTCATCAATAATCATCACTGGCCTCCACTGTTGGGTAATGCAATAACTAGTGAAGATTTTGAAACCAGTTTCATATCTCCCGTCTCCTGAGACATGTATATTTATCACCATTCGACTTATTTTGGCAATTTGTATTTCATTTTATTAAATATGTCGTTGAAGAAAGAAGAACAGGTAAAACAAAGAAATTATTTTTTATAAATCATAATGGTACGAAAGAATGGCCGTTTTTGCGATATTCCATTCTAATTAAATTCTTTAAGGAATCAGAAATCATAGAAATCCATAGCTTTGACATTATAAAGATAAATATCATAGGGTAGAACAGGATCAGTAGATGCTCTATTCTTAACTTTTTAAAAATAAGTACAGACAAAGAAAAGCTGAAAATAAAGTAATAATATTGAAAATATTATGTATCTTTTGTATGATAGAGTTAAGAGGGAATTGGCCCTTCCTAGCCACTTCAAATTCTACAACTATGTTAAATAAAAATATAATTTTATTAATTATTTGAAGCTGATTTCTATCAATTTTTTTTTGAAATATCTTATATGTGGCACTTGTTTGAAATATCTAATTTCAATAAAACTTATTTTCACTGATTTGAGATGAAGAGCAAGAAAATTAGAAGTTGTTTGTTATGAGAAGTAAAATGGGGAAGCAATTGCACTTTACATATGCAATTGCTTTGATCTTCCAAGCAAGTGCATACCACTGAAAAAAATTAGAAAAATGGTTTTACTTATAAAAAAAATCAATCTTGAAAGAATAGAAAATATTGAATAAAAAAGTATTAATCACCCGATCTTTAGTAACCAACTACCAATAAGGATGATTATTCAATTTATCATTCCTTACATTTGTACCTGAGTGGACACTTTTAAAGTCAATATTAGTAATAAAATAATACATTTTTATCTGAAGAAAATAATATGGTTTTAGTATAACAATTTTACCAAGCTCTATGCCAACCTAAATAATAGGAATATTTGGGGGCACGAGCACTAAAATATTGAACGCAATGCAACTGAAAAATACAGTCAACATAAGTAAATTCATTTTTATTATCCTTGTCACTGCTACAAGGAATTTGTTTTTCCCTTTATCCAAGTTCAATTTACCAAACTTTGGCACCAATTTAAAAGGAAAAAAAGAAGAAGAAAGCAACTTTTTAATTAATATGTGACTATATTGTGATACTCAGGTAAATTACTAGATTGGGGGAAGAGGGCCATAGAATAGGCGCTGAAATAGCATCAATAAGGGAAGCTTTAACTCAACAAGTTTTGGTGTGGCATAAACTTGACCATCTTAATGTAACCAAGGTGACGTTAAACCTCTTCAACTTACAATTCGGAGAAAGTGTTTAGAGCTTATTGGATATCACAACTTGTTCTTTAAACATCGTAGATATATACTTGGAGTACCGTTTCGTCCTAACGCCTAAACTGTTATATAAGAGACATTTTTATTTATGTACTTGAGTCTTCAACGTCTCTTATCTGTGTCCAAATTGCTTTTTTTGAGGAATGAATTGTCAGATAGCTCTGATGGTTTTTGAAAGGACAACTACATCATTAGAGCTGCTTTTAGTGGTTGTGATATTAGGTTAGTTCTTCTATTCATTAGTTTGCCATGAACTGCACATTGAACTCAATACTTTTAGCCTCTAAGTTGTCACCTGCAAAGTTAATACCCATTTTCTTCACTCCCCCACCCCCCCTCCCCCCTCCCTTTAAAATCTACCTCATTACTCTTTCGTTTTCATCTTTATCTGTTGAATGTGTATTCTTTGGCTTTAACTTTAACCTTCTTCATCTATATAGTGGATCTATTAACATGTTACATATGCTACTACTGTATCTACTCACATTGCGGTGATCTTATATTTTTACAAGTATTAACTGTAATACTCTAAAAATTTCTAAGCTAAGACTCGAACCATTCTTCATTTGCGTATAAGGTCGTATCAGGTGATTCCTTAATTGTGCTTAGGTGTTAAGATCAATTCTTTAGTGTGGGAATAGATTTGGAGAGGAATTAAGGTCATAAGAATCTCCTAGCACAAAATTGAGTTGAAAGTTTTCTTACTGATTGAGTTTTGATATAAGATTCTACTTAGGTCAACTTCAAATGCTCATATCTCTCATAATATAATGAATTAGGTCACCTATGACCTATCAAATTAAAGGTCTACGAGTTTTCTTTCCAACGCAACCAAGTTTGCCTTATTTTGAGTTTGGAGGAAAACGTTATGGTTGTTTTACTGAAACATGTCCCGGGCTGAGAAATTTGGCGAGGACACCTGCTCGTTTGGCAACTCGCGAATGGGTTGGCGAATCGCCGAATTAGCTCGCCGAAATGTCCTGAAAATCCTAAGTCTCTGTTCATTTTTGCGATCTAAATCCCTATTTGGCAACCCACTGAAATAAACGGGACCTTCATATCACCGATTTGACCGATAGGATTCATTAAAAGGTCGTTTTCTTTGATTTTATGGTCTTCTTATGTTCCCAGAAGGTTATTCTTGACCTTTTACCCTCAATTAACTTCCCTAAGTTCATCTTATAACCTAATATCATCATTATATGTATAGAAACTCTCAAAATCCATAATTCTCCTTCTTCCATAGATCAAGAACTCCAAGAAAGAGATTTGTCAAGATCTAAAGGCTCCAAGTTCAAGATTCTCTTCAAGATACCTAAGGTTTTCAATCCAAGATTCTTCTCCACACTTCATCTTCCAAGATTTTTCTTCAAGACTCGTCACTAAGGTATGTAAGGCTACTCATAGTGATGGACTAAGTTTGTCCTCACGCCCTACATCTAAATTCAGTCATTAAAAGGTTGTGTTTAGAGTTCTACCCACAGTTTCTTAAAATCTGAATTCGGTTTGTGTTTCTATTCTGAGTTTCGATTCCTTAATCATTGAGATTTCGATTTCTATTATGCATATTGAATTCTAAACTGATGTTCATACTTCATATCACATGAACCATATTTGTTTATAAAAGTCAGGTTTATAAAGGTTTTTACATGATTTTTTCCTATAGATTGAGTTTGAATTTGAAAGGTAATCCCATGAGTATGCTTTTTAAATGCATGTTTTGAAAAGGTTATTTTTAAGGACATAAATGGCTTCATATGTACTATTTGACAATCGAGAAAGAAAAGAGTAATTGATTTTCTGAAAAGTAGTTCAGTAAAGAAAAGTGAAGAAAAAGGTAAAGTTCTCTCAGAAGACTATTGAGTATATTGATATTGATTATTTTGGGAGCAGTATCGAGCACCAAATTGGGTAAGAGTTCATTTTAAACTCGAAGCCTCATAAACTACGTAGCCAGCGTAGGATAGGATCATACCTTCTTTTGAGCAACTCCTCACTGCCTCAAGAAGGCTTATTGGATGAATCCATAGTTATAGTTAGCATCCTATACCCCGACAAAGTATAGGATGGCCCTAGCAACGTGTGTGGAACGTTGTATCATCGCTAGGCTAATAGTGGTGGTTATTGATTAGAGAAACTCCCCAACAGAGTAAAGTTTATTATTTTCATATTCCTTTTATTGTATATCTTAATGTAAAGTACAAATGGTTTTCACTACTTTTTCATATCTTATTTCGTTTGAGTTATATTCAGTCATCAGTTCAGTTATTGTTTTATTCAGTCATATTACATACCGATGTCATTCGACCTGCATCGTCTCATGATGCCGATAGAGGTGTTCAGGATCATCATCAGGCACTCCGTTGAGATCACTCTACTTTCTGACAGCTTTTGGTGAGATTTTCTTGCTTCCGGTGGACTCCAGTTGATTTGTTTGTTTTAGTAATTGTTTTCTTTTAAGGTGTTGTGTCTCTTGTACTACCACCTATCTTGGTATTTTAGAGGCTTCATGGACATGCAAAGTTAGACAGTTTTCAATATTTTCTCAGATGTTTTATTGAAAACTTATTATTTATGCTAAGTATTTTCAGAAGAGTGCTAAAGTTCTTTAAATGATTTAAATGCTCATCTATTAAAGCTTCTGCATATCCCATAGAGTCGTGTGTACCATAGTTAGCTAGGCCAAAGATTCGCTTGGGGCCAGTAATGATTTTTGAGTGCCGGTCACGTTCAGGGTGTAGGCTCGAGGAAGTGTTATTTGTTTTAAAATCCTTATGAAGGAGGAAGTGTTATTTGTTTTAAAATCCTTATGAAGGATAAGGAAAATGACATAACAAAAGCTTATAATTACTTTGTAATAAATAAACTCAATTCGAGTGATAGGAAGTGTTATTTGTTTTCAAATCCTAGTTACTTGTGGTTCTCAAGATCTTAGTTCTAGTTCTAAGTGTTTTTTAACTATATATGATAAGATTTTAGTGGCATTCCCTTTGTCTTCTCTATTGCTTCTTCCAATTTGTCATTTGTAAGATCAACAAGGGTCTCATACTTGTTGGTGTTATTGACTGCTTTGTTCCCTTTGTTCTCATTGACTTTCTGATTAGTTTTGTGTTGTTCTTGTCTTTCCTCTTGTTTCTTTCTTCCTATTTTTTAAACCAAATTTCAGTTTTGATGGATTAATTTTCCATTCTGTAGACTCCATTCGTTGTTGGTGCATTAGTTGCCTGATTCTCTTTAATTTCCTCCCATGTCTTCTCCTTGTCAGTTATTTTCTTATCTTCTTGTTTTTCCTTTTTTTTAGCTTGTGTTTACGGTGTAATACTCATATCCTTGCATATCGTGGCCTTGTAGCCTACAGGTTGTGCACTACTTTTGGAGATAGTCATATTGAATATTTTGCCATTTAGATCTCATTGTTTCGGTGTCCTCTTCGGCACAATTTATTTGGATTCTCTTAGGAAGTTCCTTGAGTAGATCGACTTCCACTTTGACTTGAGCACAACTAGGTTTAATTTGATTATTTATGGCTTTGTCGATCACTAGGGATTTACGCAATGTGTTTCCATAGAGAACGTAGATTATTTGTCAAATACGTTTGAAGATAATCCTAGGAATGATATCCATGCAATTGCAATGGTTATTTCTTCCTCTGGGTTAAAACAAAGATCAATCTTACAGGATAATATCTATTCCTTAATCTTAGTTCCCATGCTTTGGACATTAACGCAGCATAATCCTCTAGTAGTGAAAGTTTAATCGAGATGTGTCTATCTCCTAGAAAACCAATATTGCATGGTCCTTTGATCCCCAATTGCCTTACTCAGTTCATATAAATCTAGACGACCATAGAAAATTTTTGCTTCCACTGCAAATTGTTGTCTATCAAATTCTTTTTTGACCCATGTTATTGTTGGTTCGCCATGCAGGAAAGCAACCGGCTAAATAATCATAGGCTCTTCATCTTGTTGTAGTAATGTATTATGCACAACAACATAATAGTTAAGGGAATTGGTGTTGGTGTTGGTGTTTGGGATTAGATTTGTTGTAGCTGGCAGACCAACCCTAATTAAGTAGGGGTAGGCCACCAGCCGATGAGGCCATTCACGATGGATTAGAAGACATGCTACAATATTAAGTGAGACATTGCGATTGTGATACTGATTGATGTGTATAACCAATAAGAAAAGCGGTGGTTTCTAGTAGGGGTGGGCATGGTACGGTATAAACCGAATTATCATATCATACCGAAATTTTCAATACTGTTATTTTGGTATTATGGTATATGATATGCATTTTAATTTTTTTTGGTATTCAGTATGGTATTTGATATTTAGAAATAATGTATCGAAATATCGAGTACCATACCGAAGTATATAATTACATAAATAACATATATATATTATTATTATTATTATTATTATTATTAAAATACTAAAAACTATGCAACCTAGTATTGGTATAAACTAAATGTTTAGAAGTTGAAACTTTGACTACTTTATTTTGGTTGAAATGTAATTGATTAAAAAAAGGAGTTGTTTGTACTTTATTATGAATATATGTTTCTACAAGTGTAATGTGTTAGTATGATACAATTGAGATTTTTTTAAAATTGTCGAAGTCATACTACTCTATTATACGAGTATATATTAGTCGAAGTTGAACAAACTATGGTTACCGATTTACCATACCATAGAAAACTGAACTTCAAAATATCGAATCATACTAAATTAAATTGGTATGGTAATGGTGTAGTGTTTTAAAAACCGAATACTGTTGCTCCCAAATACACATGCAAGTGTACATGGTCACAGAAGTAATAAGTGGCTCTTTTAGAATTGGGTTGTCGTACCCAAGGGACTTACAATCAATGTATATCAATTATATTAAATCTACAACTTAAAGAACTTATTATCAATATGAGATGGTTTTGGTTACTACTAATGAGAACAATTCAATTATTAAACTAACTGACAAGGACAACTGCAATTTCGATGTTTCAATAAAGTAAGAGACAATTCCAGGGCTGCAACATACTTTGGGTTTCATGTATCACATCTCATGCAATAAATCGATTATGATTATCAAATTACTGATTTACAGGGTTAATGTTATGATCATGATCTCTCGACCTCTAATCGCGTACTCCAACTAGCCGTCTAACTACATCGTTGAGTGGGGATAGACAGTCCTAATTGGCAAGCATTTATATTTCATCCTGTTTCGTAACCAAGCTTGGTGTTCGTTCGGGCGTCACTCCTAAACATTAATCTAAATAAGTGATATGCAAGTTAGATCAAGCCTTTTGCATTCTTTGGTCTATCTACCTCTTTATTTCTCGAATTTAAGAATAGACAATACATTTATCTCTATGGTGGCCAATCATGAAATACTAAAATAAGTATACAAAAGTAATTTAAGCGATAACCAACAATCAATTCAAAAGGAATTCGATGTTCAAAAATAACCTGTAGCTACAGCCCCAGAACAAGGGCGTTTAGCCATTCATAATATTCATAAACTCAAAAACAATAGTTTTCATCAAATTCAAGCTTAAAGAAGAAGTAGAGAATTGAAACCTAAGATGAATTGTAATCTCTTGCTCTTGCACACCAAAAAGTAGTTGACCCTTTACAAAATAACCCTAGGGTCTTATATATAGAGTTCCAAAAATAGTTTTTCGAGTTTAGACTAAAATAAGAGTCCTAATTTGATCAATTTTCGCTGGGGAAGTCAGGCACAAACTGGCGTGGGGCGCCAGAATCGCGCCTGGACAATTTCGATGGGTCCAGATATATGTATCTCGAGATTAATGGGGGTCAAAATTAGGTGTAATTTGTTATAGAAACGATGTATCCAAGTGAATTCACATGTATCTGACTCTGAAATTTGGTATGAAATTGTTAAATACTACCGAGAGAATTAGTAAATATGATAGAAATATTTGCGTAATTAGGTATAGTTTCTCCTTTAATGGTCCAATTTTGTTGGGCTAATCCTTTGATTTGAACCATAAATGATGAGCCCATTTTGCTAAACCCAAGATGTCATCTTATTATAGAGGCCTAATTTGGTGCTACATGTCAAATGACACACTCCAAGTCAAATGAAGGAGCCAATAAAATCATGTCACATGTCAAAATATGACTTATATGTCAAGTCAAATCAAAGGCTAATAAAAATATGCCACGTATATAAATGACATATTTCGACCAATCAAATATTGCCATGTCTTCAATTTTATGTGTCAAAAAGAGTTTGCCTTTATTACTACTCCTCCACCCTACAACTATAAACATGGGTCTCATAATTTAGAAAAGGGATGAGAATTTTAACAAGACACAACAGAGAGATCGTGAATCAAGCACCACAAATTTTTCTACGAACTACAAACACTCAGGTACTTCTTTAAAAGAACCAATCGATTCAAGATCTAGCTTTCCAACAAGTCTTTATGACCTTAGCATTAAATACAAAGATTCAACAACATTGTAAGCCACTATTAGAGATGGCAAATAAAATTTAATATTTTTTAAATAAAAAATTTGGGAATGGGGTGGTGGTTCAGGTGGGGGGGGGGAGGATGGAGATGAATTTGGGGGTTAAAAATTGGGGGTGGGGTGGGGTTGAGAAATAAATTTAACTTCTTTTTTGGGGTGGGAGTAGGGGGTAGGGTGGAGGTGTGGTGGTGGAAAAGTAAAATTGTTTTAAAACTTTTTTTATTTGAATTCTTTTGATTTTTTTAAAAATAATTTGGGGGTGTGGTGGGGTAGGGTGGAGGTGGGGGCGGGGGGAAATTTAATTTAATCTTTTTGAAATTTGTTTTAATGTGTTTTTTAAAAATTGGCGGTGGAGTGGGGTGGGGTGAGATCATGGATCAAGCACCACAAATTTCTCTACGAACTACAAGCACTCAGGTATTTCGTTTCAAGATCTAACTTTCCATCAAGTCTTTATGACCTTAGCGCTTAAATACAAAGATTCAACAACGTTGTAAGCCACAATTAGGGATGGCAAATAAAATTTAATATTTTTTAATAAAAAATTGGGGGTGGGGTAGTGGTCCGAGTGGGGGGGGGGTAGGGGTAGGGTGGAGGTGAATTTGGGGGTGGGGTTGGATTTGGGGGTCTGGGTGGGAGGTAGGGTGAAGGTGCGGGGGGGGGGGCACAAAAAAAAATTAACTTTTCTTTTGAATTTTTTTTTATTTAAAAAATTAGGGGTGGGGTGGGGGTTGGAGGTCCGGGTGAGGGTAGGATGGAGGTGTTGGAGGGGGTGGGGGGAGGGGGTTGCGAAAAAAATTAACTTTTTTTGGGTGGTGGGGATGGGATAGGAGGTCTGGGTGAGGGGGGGGGGGGTAGAGTGGAGGTGTGGCGGTGGGAAAGTGAAAATTTTTAATTTTTTTTTATTTGAATTCTTTTGATTTTTTAAAAAACAATTTGGGAGTGTGGTGGGAGTAGGGGTTCCGAAAAAATTAATTTATTTTTTTAAAAAGTTGGTGGTGGGGTGGGGTAGGGGTAGGGGGATGGGGGGTAAAATGGGTGAATTTTTGTTTTTTGATATTTCTTTTAATAAAAAAATTGGGGTGGTGGAGGTGGGGGTGGCGGTTGGTAGGGGTGTTCACGGTTTGGAAAGAAATCAATCCAAATCGAAAAATCAAACCAAACCGATTAAATAAATTTTATTTGGGTTTGAGTTTGGTTTGGTTTTAGGTTTTTTAAAATCGATAGCATTTGGTTTTGTTAAAAAAAATTGAAGAAATAATCTAACCGAACCGAACCGATAAATTATATACATATACTTTGTTATTGTAATATATTATTTTTATAAATTTTTTAAAATGTCTTCTATATGTTTTCAACAAATTTTATTTATAATTTATTTATGAAAGCAAAAAAGCTCAAGACGAGAACATTTATCTTATTGGTTTCATGTATATGAGTGTCTATCGCAATTCTTGGTGAGACTAGGAATGTCATTGTCTCTTGCTTCTAGGAAAAAATGGTAAATTTTGAAGCTTTATTAACAGTAAATTCAGTGAACGAAAATTTTGTAATGTTAGTCGTTCTAACTATTTTTCGTTTTGAATGAACTATTGTCTTTTTTTTCCTCTTTTGAATGAATCATTTTTAAATTTTTTGTGTATGGTTAATAGCCGAATCAGACCGAACCGAAACCGATAAATGTATATTGTATTTGGTTTGGTTTGATTTTGATAATTTAAAAACCTATTAAATTGATTTGGTTTTAATTTTGACCAATAACCGACTCAAATTGACCCATGAACCAATTTAGCTTTGATTTAATGTTTTTTTTGACTTTAGAAAATTAAAGTGGGCAAGAATCATTTTTACCCAAATCATATTTGACCAAATTCATTTTTATCAATATTTTATATGGATGAATTGTAATTCAATCTGCTCAATCCATCCAATCAAATCATTTGCCACTCCTAGACACAATCATATAACTGCTAAAAATTGTTTGAGGTGAACAAAAAAAACCTTGGTTTTACTCTTTGAGATACACATGATCAAAACCAATACCTAGCCGATGATTTAAACTTCATTAATATAGCAAATGTACCAGCGATGAATAGATTTAGTATGGAATTCAATCAATAATAAGGAAATACATTGCAATGTTCAGGTACATCCTAGTCAATGTATTTCCTCATTATTGATCGAAAGTCCAAGCACAGTAACAAAGTCATTTTTCCATGCTAAAGCCATTCCTCTAGATGTTGGATCATGTGTATCTTGGGGGTAAAACCAAGGTCTGTTTGTTGGATTATGCAAAATGTGAAATGGAAAAGACTTGTGGAAAAATTAGATCAAGGTCATTGGAGATTAGGTGTTCAAAATTATCTTCGTTCTTTCAAAAAAATTTATTACAACAAAAATAGCTTTTAGTGGCAATATAGATACATATTAGCAAAGAATGGTAAAATCTTTACTAACGTTAGTTAATTGTCATTAGATTCAATATTGCTATAGATTTTAGTGGCATTTACGAATGCTAAAATGTAATTCTCACTAGTAACTGCCTCTAAAAAAAATCATATTTAGCTGCAAATAAACTATTGCCGTTAATTAATCATCGCTAAAGATCATTTTTGGTGTAGTATTTGCCCCTTACGTACCTTCCACTTTGGAAATTTCAGGAGATCCCTCTTTTGGGTGGTCAAAGACATTCAGGATGATGATGGTCAAGAATTTGATCCAGAGGAAGACAGTAGTCGCGGGTATCATCACGTTTTTAGGACCCTTGTCCAAGATTATATTCAAAAGTTCCATCATGCAACTGAGCTAACAATTGGAACTCGGTTTAGATAGGTTTGTTCTTAACTCAAGTCGGTAGTAGGAGTGATTATCTACTAGGAGTGAGCTTTCCATGACTAGACTGTAATAGTTTTCTATCTTAGGATACAAGAGATGTCGCCTTATATTGAGTTTTTGATAAAGTGCTCATGCAATCATGAAACTTTAAATTCTCTCTATGAAACTAATTACTAATATTTTGGATATACTCTTGTGTCATACCAAATGTTATCTTGGTTTCTCATGAAGCATTTGTATGTTGCATTTCAGATGGTGTACATATGCATTAAGATTTCTTGAAAGTCTTGTTTTCCTGGACCTGATAAGATGAGGAGATAAACAACATCTTTTATAATAATTAGCCATAAGATATGTTGTGTATGTTTTGCTACCATACTTTGTCAATAGCATCGAGGCCTATGATTGTGCAATGGTTCCGTTTTTGACTTTTTTTCTTGAAAAGAGGAGGTCTACATCGTTTGTCTACTTCAAATGGAGGTGTTGCATGATTATTTTGAAGTGTAACTATTAGAGAAATCTTTTCCATTTAGTTAGTCTTTGTTTTGGTTGTTCAAAATAGTTATTTGAAAATCATAATACTCAGCGTCTTATCGTATCCAGCTTTAGGCTCTTGATAGAGTTCCAAGCTTTGACGAGTCCTTTATAAAATACCCAGTGACTCAAATCCGATGTAATCAATGAGAAACTAGTGTAGATAGTCAGAGGCAATACGTAAGTGAGATTAACATCATGTGAACACAAAAAATATGTTCCACTTTTCTTTCCACAACAAAACTAATCCATAGTCCGATTTCCAACTCATAGTTCCAATAAGATGTGTAATCTAAATCTAATTGGAAATTTTTTATTTTGGAACTATGGAATGAATTAAAACGTCATAAAGGATATGAGTTTCTGACTTTGTTGTAATTAAATTACTGAAAAGGAAATTAGCAGTTGAAGTCAAAAGAGAACTCCACGTTTTAGAGAGAAGCTAAGGCATGATGTGATGTCTTCTTTGGTCGGCAAAAGAGAGAGAATTTGTACCAAGAGTGCGTCGGACAACTAACTAATATGGGGGTTTCTTCAACTACATTCTTTAATATGTTGGAATAGCATGAAGCACGATTTCTGGTTTTTGGGCCTCAACTTTAGTAGTTGGGTTGAGAGTGGCATTTTCTACAAGACCCCTTCTGAGTTCTTTTTCATGTAATGACGGCTAACACACGTCTGCTAAAATGGAAAACTAGTTCAATCTCAATTGACGCAATAACTAAATTTTCATTTTAAAGGGACGGAAATAAATACTATCATACTACTTGAAAAACATATTTTAAGGGAAAGAGCAAAATAGCTAAGAAGGGATGCACACATAGTTGACGGTGTATAAACTCTCCTTACATATAAGCTTTATAGACCGTCAACTTTATATGCATCTTCTCTTAGCCAGCAAATGGCATCTCTCGTATTTCGCTTTTTTCCTTAAAATATGATTTTAGGTAATTATTGTTTCATTAATGCCTTCTTCAAGTAGTATGATATTGTATTCTCTTCCGTACTTCCAAAATGACAAATTTAGTTATTGCATTAATTAAGATTGATCTTGTTTCCCATTTTGGTAGAAGCGTGTTAACCATCAATGCAACCATAACTCAGAAACCCTAAAGTTGAGGCCCGAAATCATGGTTTCACGTCATTCTAGCAGGTTAATGAATGGTATTGAAGAAACACTAGACTATATAAGTTAGTTTCCTAATGCACTCTTTATACAAATTCTCTCTCTTTTGCCGACCGAAGATGCATTTGCATCATGCCTTCTATCTAAAAGGTGGAGTTATCTTTGGACTTCAATTGATTATTTCCTTTTCAGAAAAAGAAATAACGGCGAAGTTGAAAACTCCATATCATTTGTGGACCCTGTTATAACTCATTGCACTTTTTCCAAAATAAAAAAATTCCAACTCTATTTGGATTAAACCTCTGTGAGTTGGAAATTAGCTGATGGATTAGTTTGCTATTAAAAAAAAGTGGAAGATGTTCTTTTGTGTTCACGCGATTCTAATATCACTTACATATTGGCTCTTACTATCTACTATAGTTCCTCATTGATTACATTGGATTTGCGCCATTGAGTATTAATTTGATAAAGGTCCCGTCATAGCTTGGAACTCCTTAAAGGGTCTATTGCTCCACATATTGGAGATTTCAGGAGATCTCTAACATCTCAAGTGTAGTAAATGTATCCTTTCTAAATATGCATATTAACAAAGAATCCTAATGCCTTTACTAACATTATTTAATTGTCATTAGATCCAATGTTGCTATAAGCTTTACCTGCATTTACGAATCCTAAAATGTAATTCTCAATATTAATTGCCCTCTTTAAAAAAATCATATTTAGCCGCAATTAAACTATTGCTGTTAATTAATTGATGCTAAAGATCATTTTGGTGTAGTATTTTCCCCTTACCTCCACATTTGGAAATTTCAGGAGATCCCACTTTTGGGAGATCAAAGACAATATTCAGGATGATGATGGTAAAAATTTGATCCTGAGGAAGATAGTTGTTGCGGCTATTGTTGCTTCCAATTGCACACACAAGTGTACGTGGTCGCAGAAGTAATAAGTGGCTCTTTAAGATCCGGAATATCGAACCCACAGAGACTTGTCAACTAACTATTTACTAAATTATACTAGTCTAATTATTTATTTAAGAGTGTCAAAAGAAATAAAAGAATGCAAGAATTAAATACTAAGATCAACTTACAGTGATTTGGACAATTCCAGGGCTGCAACATGCATAGGGTTTCATGTATCGCATCCCATGTAATGAATTAACTAAGGTTATCAAATTACTGATTTACAGGGTTAATTTTATGATCATGATCTCTCGACCTCTAATCGCCTACTCCAACTAGCTGTCTAACTACATCGTTGAGCGGGGATAGGCAATCCTAATTGGCGAGCATTTATATTTCATCCTGTTTCGTAACCAAGCGAGGTGTTCGTCCGGGCGTCACTCCTGAACACGAATCTAATCAAAGTTAGAACAAGCTCTTTACATTCTCTGGTCTATCTACCTCTTCATCTCTCGAGTCCAAGAATAGACAATAGATTTATTTCTATGGTGGCCTAGCATGAAATACTAAAACAAGAATGTAAAAGTAATGTATATGATAACCAACATTAATTAAAAACAATCGATGTTCAACAATTACCCATGGCCGCAGCCCCAGAACAAGGGTCTTTAGCTACTAATACCTAAGAAAAAGAAGAAGAAAAGAACCCTAAAAAGTATTGACAATTTTTCCTTACAAAGTGTCTTCCCCCCAAAAGTCTTCCCTCTCCAAGTATCTCCAATAATTATTTCTATGGACTATTTATAGATGTAGAAAACCCTGAATAAAATAACTGAGTCCAAAACAAATTAGGAACCCAAAACCAAAACGGAATTGGATTCCTACGCCCGCGTAAAACCGCCTCACAATTTGAGGGGTCTTCAGTTTGCTGCCACGTGGCAATTCTGCCAATTTCGCCGTTCCAATTTGCAATATACAATTTGCAATATGCAATTTGCAATTTGCAATTTGCAATTTGCATGTCTTATATATATTATATTATTATATTGAATTTAATTCATTAAGTTGTCTGCTTGATTTCCTTCTATAATCTTCTATCTTTAATTCGTTTTAGCTCCAAACTTCTTCATCTTCCCACCAATTTAATCCTGCAAATAAAATACACTATTTAGCACAATCCATAAAATTCATGCTCAAAAAGGACAAATATAAATACTAAATTTTAGACAAATAATGATAATCATATATATTTTTTGCCTCACATCAGCTATCATCAGGTTTTTAGGACCCTCGTCCAAGATTATCTTCAAAAGTTTCATTATGCAACTGAGCTAACAATTGGAAATTGGTTTACAAAGGTTTATTTTAAACTCAAATCCTTTTCTTTGATTGCTTTTTACAGATCGATGCTGGATGTAGACATCATACAGTTGAACTCTTTTGTACAAATTTCACAAACCCAACTAGATTAGTTGCAGAAACATGTGGCCTTTTTGTCAACATTTCAATGTGGGGTATTTCTTTTATCATACCGGCAAAAGATATATCAAAACAAGGATTCTTGCGCGTTGATGTTTCTTAAAGTGTTTAGATGATCAGATTTGTCACATAACTTATCTTGCCATGGAGTACTTTCTTTTTGTTGTTAATACTTTCTCCATTCTTTATATTACTAGTTTCATTGGGATAATTGCACCATGTTCTGTGCATGTTGCAGTTTAAAGGGATTTCGCTTCCAGAAATGAAATCCAAATATCTAATGCTAGAGTTGCTTATGAAGAATTATAATTTGTATGGAGTAGCTGGCTTTCTGCGAGCGTCACTTCATGTGAAGACACTCAACATAGATATATCAATGGAGGCACTCAACACAGATAAGTCCTGGAACAGTCTCTCTTCTTTTTTATATCCATTCATTTTATGAAGTTTTTCTTTTGTCACTGTAAAGCTTCACATAAATATGGTTGGTGTTGTTGCTCTCATTGTGTCAAATGAGATTGAAACGAAAAGGATTGGGTGCCATCACTATTTTCTTGGGTTATGTACGTCATGAGTGTTTAAGATAGGAACAATCATCATAATCTGTTTACAAGTACCATTAACATTTGTTGGTTCTGAAATTTTCTATACCAGACACTTTTACTGAGAAATCATTTTTGTCACTTTTTGTACAATGTCCATTAGGCTAATCTTCATTTAATTCGGTCCTGATTATATTCTTTATCTCCAACTTGAAGAGTCCCATTGCCACTTTGAGTTAACATATTTGGCCAAAGGAGATGATACTGATTTGCAAAGTTGGATTTCAAAGCTCTGGGCTTTCCAACCTCAAGAATGTAAGATCGTTAACTCCTTCGGAGTGTGCTTTAAGGATCATTTCAAACAGGGCTTTTACAAGCTATTGAAACTTATAGAATTTTTGTTAAAGAATGCAATGGTTTTAGAGAAGTTTGTGATATCAAAGAGAATAAAGTGTGAGACATGTTCAATCAGCTGTGTGTCAAAATGTTTATCTC
Source organism: Solanum appendiculatum (assembly GCA_018342035.1). NCBI lineage: Eukaryota > Viridiplantae > Streptophyta > Magnoliopsida > Solanales > Solanaceae > Solanum > Solanum appendiculatum. The sequence goes on along the minus strand of JAGDQO010000806.1, from coordinate 304,557 downwards.
TATTGGCTTAGAAATTGTTAGGTTGCTCAAGATCCTCTAAGAATTGTGTGATTATCTACTAGGAGTGAGCTTTCCATGACTAGAATGCAATAGTTTTCAATCTTAGGATACAAGAGATGTCGCCTTATATTGAGTTTTTTATAAAGTGCTCATGCAATCATGAAACTTTAAATTCTCTATGAAACTAATTACTAATATTTTGGATATACTCTTGTGTCAAATCAAATGTTATCTTGGTTTCTCATGAATCATTTGTATGTTGCATTTTAGATGGTGTACATATGCATTAAGATCTCCTGAAAGTCTTGTTTTCCTGGATCTGATAAGATGATGATAAACCACATCTTTTATAATAATTAGCCATATGATATGTTGTGTACATTTTGCTACCTTACTTTGCCAATAGCATCGAGGTCTATGATTGTGAAATGGTTCCGATTTTGGCTTTTTTTCTTGAAAGGAGGGGTTTTACATTGTTTGTCTACTTCAAAGGGAGGTGTTGTATAATTGTTTTGAAGTATAACTATTAGAGTAATTTTTTCCATTTAGTTAATCTTTGTTTTTGGTTGTTCAAAATAGTTAATTCAAAATCATAATACTCAGCGTCTTACCATATCCAGTTTTAGGCTCTTTATAGAGTTCCAAGCTTTGACGAGTCCTTTATCAAATACCCAGTGACTCAAATCCAATGTAATCAATGAGAAACTAGTGTAGATAGTCAGAGGCAATACGTAAGTGAGACTAACATCATGTCACCACAAAAAATATCTTCCACTTTTCTTTCCACAACAAAACTAATCCATAGTCCGATTTCCAACTCATAGCAATAAGATGTGTAATCTAAATCTAGTTGGAAATATTTTATTTTGGAACTATGGAATGAATTAAAACGTCACAAAGGATATGAAGTTTCTGACTTTGTTGTAATTAAATTACTGAAAAGGAAATTAACAATTGAAGTCAAAAGACGACTCCACGTTTTAGAGAGAAGCTAAGGCATGATGTGATGGCATCTTTGGTCGGCAAAAAAGAAAGAATTTGTACCAAGAGTGCATCGGACAACTAACTGATATGGGGGTTTCTTCAATTGCATTCTTTAATCTATTTAATGCCCTAAAGCACGATTTCAGGTTTGTGGGCCTCAACTTTAGTAGTTGGGTTGAGAGTGGCATTTTCTACAGGACCTTTTCTGAGTTCTTTTTCATGTAATGACGGCTAACACACGTCTGCTAAAATGGAAAACTAGCTCAATCTCAATTGACGCGATAACTAAATTTTCATTTTAACGGGATAGAAATGAATACTATCATACTACTAGAAAAAGTCATTAATGGAACAATAATTAACTAAAACATATTTTAAGGGAAAGAGCAAAATAGCTAAGGAAAGATGCCATTTGGCTAAGAAGAGATGCGCACATAGTTGACGGTGTATAAACTCTCCTTACATATAAGCTTTATAGACCGTCGACTATGTATGCATCTCTTCTTAGCCAGCAAATGGCATCTCTCATATTTCGCTCTTTCCCTTAAAATATGATTTTAGTTAATTATTGCTTCATTAATGCCTTCTTCAAGTAATATGATATTGTATTCTCTTCCGTACTTCCAAAATGACAATTTTAGTTATTGCATTAATTAAGATTGTGCTTGTTTCCCATTTTGGTAGACGCGTGTCCATCAATACAACCTTCCTAGAAACCCTAAAGTTGAGGCCCCAAAACCCGAAATCATGGTTTCACATCATTCCAGCAGGTTAATGAATGGTATTGAAGAAACCTAGACTATATAAGTCAGTTACTTGATGCACTCTTTGTACAAATTCTCTCTCTTTTGCCGACCGAAGATGCAGTCGCATCATGCCTTCTCTCTAAAAGGTGGAGTTATCTTTGGACTTCAATTGATTATTTCCTTTTCAAAAAAAGAAATTACGACGAAATTGAAAACTTCATATCCTTTGTGGACCATGTTTTGACTCATTCCACTTGTTCCAAAATTAAAAAAAAAATCCAACTCGATTTGGATTACACCTCTTATTGGAACTGCAAGTTGAAAATTAGCCGATGGATTAGTTTAACTATTAAAAAGAAAGTGGAAGATGTTCTTTTGTGTTCACGTGAGGCTGAACTGACTTACATATTTGCTCTGATCTCCCGTAGTTCCTCATTGATTACATTGGATTTGCGCCATAGGTATTTGATAAAGGATTCATCATAGCTTGGAACTCTCACTACTAGAAAACAAGGAATTAGCAATGGACAAAATTCCACAGCCAAATAACAAAAATTCATGCTAATTTCATTTAGCGATGAATTTTAAGAAAAATCAATGGCTAGGAGTCTTTTAGTGATGGATTAACTAGGGATTACCAAAAAAATTCATAGCTAATTCCATTTTATCTTGTAGTGTCTCGAAAGAATCTAAAGCTGGGTACCGTAGAGTTAGACAATGAGAATATTGTGAACTTACTGTCAAGTTGTCCCGTGTTTGAAACCCTGAAATTGTCCTTATTCTGTGGGGGTTGTCGTCGCCTTGAAGTTGATTCCCCAAATTTAAAGAGACTAATCTTAGCAGGCCAAGTTAAGCTTGGAAATGAGGAGTCCTTAGAAATTATTGCCCCACATGTTGGAGATTTCAGGAGATCTCTGACATTCTAAGTGTAATAAATGTATCCTCTTTGGATATGCATATTAAGAAAGAATGCTAAAGCCTTTATTGACATTAGTTAACTGTCATTGGATCCAACGTCGCTATAGACTTTAGCGGCATTTACGAGTGCTAAAATGTAATTTTTCACTAGTAATTACCTCTAAAAAGACATATTTAGCAGCAATTAAACTAATGCCGTTAATTAATTGTTGCCAAAATATCATTTTTGGTGTAGTATTCTCCCCTTACCTTCCGCATTTGGAAATTTCAGGAGATCCCTGTTCTTTCGAGAGATCAAAGACATTCTGGATGATTATATTCAAAAGTTCAGGTAAATAATTTGATCCTGAAGAAGACAGTTGCTGCGGGTATCATCACGTTTTTAGGACCCTTGTTCAAGATTATATTCAAAAGTTCCATTATGCAACTGAGATAACAATTGGAACTCGGTTCACATAGGTTTGTTTTTAACTTGAGTCTTTTTCTTTGATTGCTTTTTGTAGACCGATGCTGAATGTATACATCATACACAGTTGAGACCTTTTATACAAAATTCACAAACCCAACTGGATTAGTTGCTGTAACATGTGACCTTTTCGTGCTTTTTTATCAACTTTTCATGTCGGTATTTCATTTTTCATACCAGCAAAAGATATATCAAAAAATCAGGATTCTTGTGCGTTGATGTTTCTTAAAGTTATTAGATGATCATATTTGTCACATAACTTATCTTGCCTTGGAGTACTTTCTTTTTATTGTTATTACTTTCTCCATTCTTTATATTACTAGTTTCATTGGGGATAATTGCACCACGTTCTGTGCATGTTGCAGTTCAAAGGGATTTCGCTTCCAGAAATGAGATGCAAATATCTAACGCTAGAGTTGCATATGAAAAAGTTTAATTTGTATGGAGTAGCTGGCTTTCTGCTAGCGTCACTTCATGTGAAGATACTCAACATAGATATATCAATGGAGGCACTCAACACAGATATATCCTGGAACTATCTCTCTTCTTTTTTACATCCGTTCATTTTATAAAGTTTAACCAGCCCTTTTGAAAGAAATCAATGCTAATATCTTTAAATATCAGTAGGAAGTTCTCTTGTTTCACTGCGAAGCTTCACATAAGTATGATTGGTGTTGTTGCTCTCATTGTGGCAAATGAGATCTGAAACGAAAAGGATTTGGTACCATCACTATTTGCTAGGGTTATGTACGTCATGAATGTTTAAGATAGGAACCGTCGTCATAATCTGTTTACAAGTACCATTAAGATTTGTTGGTTCGGAAATTTTCTTAGGATACAAGAGATAAAGTGCGAGGTATGTTCAATCAACTATGTGTCCACATGTTTATCTCAATTGGCAGAGAAATTGTTAGGTTGCTCAAAATCCTCTATGAATTGTGTGATTATCTAATAGGAGTGAGCTTTCCATGACTAAATTGCAGTAGTTTTCTATCTTAGGATACAAGAGATGTCGCCTTATATTGAGTTTTTGATAAAGTGCTCATGCAATAATGTAACTTTAAATTCTCTATGAAACTAACTACAAATCTTTTGGATTTACTCTTGTGGCATACCAAATGTTATCTTGGTTTCTCATGAAGCATTTGTATGTTGCATTTAAGATGTTGTACATATGCATTAAAATTTCCTGAAAGTCTTGTTTTCCTTGACCTGATAAGATGAGGAGATAAATCACATCTTTTATGATATTTAGCCATATGTTATGTTGTGTACGTTTTGCTAGCTTACTTTGTCAATAGCATCGAGGTCTATGATTGTGTAATGGTTCCAACTTTGGCTTTTTTTCTTGAAAGGAGGAGGTCTGCATTGCTTGTCTACTTCAAATGGAGGTGTTGCATGATTATTTTGAAGTGTAACTATTAGAGCTATCTTTTTTCATTTAGTTAGTCTTTGTTTATTTTGTTCAAAATAGTTATTTGAAAAATCATAATACTCAGTGTCTCACTGTTTCAACTTTAGGCTCTTTAAGGAATTCCAAGCTTTGATGAGTCCTTTATCAAATATAAGTGACTCAAATCCAATGTAATCAATGAGGAACTGGTTTAAATAGTCAGAGGTAATATGTAAGTGAGATCAACATCATGTGACCACAAAAAAATATCTTCCACTTTTCTTTCCACAACAAAACTAATCCATAGTCTGATTTTGTCACGACCCGAGCCTACACCCTGGACGTGGCCGGCACTCGAGAACCATTGCTGGTTCCCAAGCGAACCCTCATCCTGGCTGACTACAAGCGGAAGACTAACTCAAGCATACACAAGCATCAAAACTGAAGAAAAGTTTAATGCAACTTACTGAATCTCAAAACTATATGAAAATACTGAGTATGAAATATAAAGTTTTAATTAAAATATTTGTAATTGAAAGACTCTCCAAAACTGTCTATCTATGAAGCCTCTACTGTACAAAGATGAGTGTCGGGACAAAACCCACGACTTCTCAAGAGAACTACTACTAACAACTTATAAAACTGGAGTCCTCCAGAAACAAAGAGGCCTTACTCAAAGCTAACAAGCGGATGAAGTGATCTCAATGAAACTCATGTTGAAGATCCTAAGTACCTATATCTGCATCATAAAATATGCAGGTCAAATGACATCAGTACATTGAATGTACGAGTATGTAATATGGTTGAAGTGAAATAAATAACTGTACTGAATTACTGCAACAGATATAACATGAACTCTACTGAATGTACAGGATTAAAGGAATGAAATCATTTAACTTTACAAACATACTTACTCATCTCTGAACTCAACATAAGAAGTGTTATGTGAAAAATATACTTTAACTTTATTTGGAGATTCTCTAACCGACCACCATCACTGTGAGCTAAGTGATGATATAGCGTCTTATCCATGCTGCCAGAACTGTCCTATATCGTGCCGGAATATAGAACACCTGAACTAAGTGGATTCACTAAGCTATAAGGATTCATCTAAAAAGTATGATCATGAACCCATGCTGGCAAGACATAGTTTATGGGGGCTGTGAGTTGTTTGAACTCTCCCCCATATCGGTGCTCAATACTACTCCCAATAATATATATATATATATATATATACTGGTGCTCAAATGTATAAAAACATTACTTTTTCTCTGGTTTGAGGTAATTGCTCAAACTATCCTCTTAAAAGAGGTAACTGCTCCGGATTATCTCAGAACTCATAGCTCAATTAGAAAGCAAAGTTTCTCTTTTCTCAATTTAAAACTATTATCTTAGGGAATTACCTAGTTCCCTTTACTTTTATTGAAACTCATCTTTTACTCTTTCTCAGAATCAATTTATAAAGACAAAGCATTTGTTCTAAAAAGATTCTTTAACTTCTCTTTACTTTCTCAATAATAGCTCTTGACTCTTCTCTTAAACTAACTTTAGTTTTGAAAATGCATTAAGACATATGAGTAGTATAATGCATGACTTTTCAATGATAAATGGAGCCTATAGAAGCTAATATAGAGTGGGAAAGCATAGCCACAACGTAAAGGAACACGCCCGAATGAACAGAGAATAAATGGGCCCTGGTGACCCATGGCGTACTGCTGGCGTAGGGCACCAGGCCCTAAAATTCAGAGGAAAGTTTGGGGCGTACTGTTGGCGTGAGGCGCCAGGCCCCAAACTACTGAAGGCCAGCTCTGGCGCCTTCATTGCATGCCACGCCATACCCCTGCCCAGAATTTTGACGAATTGTCTTGCTCAATTTCGAGTCCTAACTCATCTAGAATCGATTGATTTCTTCCAAACTCTCTTTGATTCACAAACCCAACACGAAATTATTAAAATCCCACTCAAATTCTATCAAGAAACACCACTCATTCGCAAAACCCTCACCTCAAGAAGTCAAGACCTGACCTCCATTGATAAAGAATGAAGCTTAAAACTCAAGAACTCTTCAAGAACATTTACATAAACGATTATATAGGCGAATTAACGAATGAATTACATGATTGGCATGAGGAAGAACAAGTCCATCACTATGGGGAGCCTTACATAGCTAGAAAGAACGATGTTCTTGGCGAAAACCACAATTCTTGAAGAACGCTTGAACTTTGCCCTTTTTCTCTTCTTGAAACCTCGCTTTAAAACCCTAAGTGTTTAGAAACGTGAATAGGTGATTTAGAATCTGATTAGACCCTTAATTAGGTCAGGAAAAACGTGCTAAGCCTAGTGGGGAAAAGGAAAAGACCAAAATACCCTTTTCTAAAACGTCTTGAATAGAGAGGCTAAATGGGCATAATGTTTTATTCCAAGCTTGAAATTTAGCAAACTTGGTGGCGTTTGAAAGAGGGCTCAAGGACCTTCGATTTGATAGCTTATGGACCACCTAACTCATTATGTGCTGAGAGATATAATTGTTTGAAGTTGACCAAACTAGAATCTTAGGTCTAAACTCACTCGGTAAGGAAGCTTTCAACTCAACTTTGTGCTAGGGGATTCTAGTGACCTTAATTGATATCCAAAATCATTCTCACACTAATGAATTGAACTTAGAATCTAAGAACAATTAAGAATCACTCGGTACGATCTTATACGAAATTCAAGAATGATTCGGGTCTTAACTTAAAAATTTTCGGGGTGTTACAGATTTTCAACTCACAGTTCCAATAAGAGGTGTAATCTAAATCTAGTTGAAATTTTTTGATTTTGGAACAATGGAATGAGTTAAAACATGGTTCACAAAGGATATTAGGTTTCCAACTTTGTTGTAATTTCTATTATTGAAAAGGAAATTATTAATTGAAGTCCAAAGATAACTCAACATTTCAGAGAGAAGGCATGTTGTGATGGCATCTTGGTTTACAAAAGAGAGAGAATTTGTACCAAGAGTGCGTCGGACAACTAACTGATATGGAGTTTCAGTTATTTTCCCTAGACCATATAAGTCAGTTGCCGAGTTAATATCTCAGATGGTCACTCAACTATGCACTAAGTCAGTTGCCGAGTTAATATCTCAGATGGTCACTCAACTATGCACTCTTCTCTCAGAAAGTCACTCAACTTTGAATTTTAACTCAAAAGTCACTCAACTATGCTATCTTCTCTCAGAAAGTCACTCAATTTTAAATTTTAACTCAAAAATCATTCAACTATCCACTCTTCTCTTAGAAAGTCACTAAACCTATTTAATTGATATTTTAATTAAAATTTGATGATATAAATTTTTTATTTAAAAACCAAAATTCAGAAAAATAAAAAAAAACCATTTAAATCATTTAGTGACCCATTTAATTAAAATTTGCTGATTAGTTGCAGGACATGAAAGCTAACAAGGTAATTGAATTTGCCTTTCAAGGTAAGAAGAAAAGTGCTGATTACATGGTAGAATAGTGTTTTTCATCATCTCTTATTTTGCTGCGTTTCTGGCAGTTCTGCTTTGATTGTGAAGAAGACTGATCTAAGTATTATCTAGCAGCAGCTAGTTTTGCATCGATTTGCTGGGTGAAATAAAATGGGTTACTAAATGATTTAAATGGTATTTTTTTTATTTTTAGAATTTTGGTTTTTAAATAAAAAAATTATATCAGCAAATTTTAATTAAAATATCAATTAAATAGGTTGAGTGACTTTCTGAGAGAAGAGTGGATAGTTGAGTGACTTTTGAGTTAAAATTCAAAGTTGAGTGACTTTTGAGTTAAAATTCAAAGTTGAGTGACTTTCTGAGAAAAGAGTAAATTCAAAGTTGAGTGACTTTTTGAGAAAAAAGTGCATAATTGAGTGACTTTTGAGTTAAAATTTAAAGTTGAGCGACTTTTTGAGAAAAAAGTGCATAGTTGAGTGACCATATGAGATATTAACTCGTTAGTTGCCCGATGCACTCTTTGTACAAATTCTCTCTCTTTTGCCGACTGAAGATGCCGTCGCATCATGCCTTCTCTCTAAAAGTGGAGTTATCTTTGGATTTCAATTGATAATTTCCTTTTCGGTAAAAGAAATTACGAGGAAGTTGAAAACTTCATATCCTTTGCGGACCATGCTTTAACTCATTCCATTTGTTCCAAAATAAAAAGATTCCAACTCGATTTGGGTTACACCTCTTATTGGAACCGTGAGTTTGAAATTAGCCAATAGATTAGTTTTGCTATTAAAAAAAGTGGAAGGTGTTCTTTTGTATTCACGTGATTCTGAACTCTCACTACTAGAAAATTATACTTCTTTCTTGCAACTACCATCAATTAATCCTATTTTGTTTCTGCCTAATAGAGCTAATTGAATCGATCTACTCCATAACATGTAATTCTCAATACCAAGTAATTGAAATGAAATAAGGTTGATTCCACTGACATCAGTAGAACTCAGAAACAAAGGATGATTGTAGTCAATACCTTGATTCGAAAGAGAGTTGCCATTGTTATGAGCAGATGTACCAATACTTTGACCAATGTTGAGATTCTGAGACAGATCCACTGCTACATGATCAGGTGCTATTGATGACTCTCTGAAAACCTAACAGTGAGCTGCTTTTGAGAATCTCTTGATGCGGAAGCAAAGAATCGATGAAATCCCCACTTGAGAAATGCAAATTTCGATCTGGAATCTGCTTCTTAACGTAATCAACAACAATGAATCGGTGAATCAAACATGATTCTAAGCCCAAATCGTCTTCACCAGTAGCTACTAGGAAGAGAGCTCTGATACCATGATCGTAAATGAGGAAACATAGATTTTGAGAGAAAAAATATCTATGAGAGAAGAAGCTCTATATTAACAACTTGAAGGTTTGTTATAACTAACTTATGGAAAAGACTAAGCTACCCTTAACTACTCCTACCAATATTAACTAACTGCAATTAGTTCTTCACATTACAACACGTATAATCAAGTTTCTTGAAATCGATGCTTGCATTGGTGTTTAGCGAGTCCTTGGCTTGAGGTGAACTCTTCATGGAAGGTCCTGCAATGATAACCCCAAATAATCCGACTCGTTATGATGCCTTGTTGAGCTATTGCACTTGTTGATTGTTGCTGCATTTTTCATAAAGGACATATTTAGAGAATTGCGAAATAATTTGATGAGTAACTGAAGAAGTTTCCATTGAAATATAAAGGAACAAAACTTCCATTAAAATGGCAACAATGTTTGCATACCGAAAACGGGCACATGGACTTTGGGCGTTTGACCATGAAAACCCAAAAAATATTCACTTTATTTGGAATTTTCAAAGTTGAAGTTGGAGTTGTCGAAGTTTTGTTTGACCATACTTTTTTTAAAGAATATTTAGAAATATGAATGTACTTTTTCGAATATGATTTAGACCTTGCAATTTCTAAAAACTAGAAGTGGGGTTGTCGGAGTTTTGACAATCTTAGTGGTTTTGCTTTGCTGTGATGGCTTTTAATCTCATTTTTTCCCAACCCATGATGGAGAAAGTAGTTTTTCATACTATCTTATTGTTGAAATTAGCGAGGGTTGTGAAATTTGGGGGGTGACTCCTTATGAACTTCTTTTTTGGACATCCTCCTAATTATTCGAGTTTGAGGACTTTTGGTTGTCTATGTTATGCATCTACCATACCTATTCATAGAACCAAATTGGATCCTCGATCAATCAAATGTGTTTTCTTGGGTTATCCTTTTGGGAAAAAGGGATATAAACTTCTTGATCTCATTACAAACAACATTTTTATTTCAAGGGATGTCATTTTCCATGAATCCATTTTTCCTTTTTCTCAATTTCCTTCTGTTCCAGCAACTGTTACTATTTTTTCTATTTCTCCTATTTCATCCTATGAACCAGATTCCACCTCTGTTCATGCATCCATTTCACCTTCCAATTCTTCTTTGTCTTCTCCTAGTGATCCTCTTCTTCCTGTTCCCTTAGTTCCTCTATCTGATTCTCAGTCCACTATTGCTTCTCCTTCTACTGTTTCTATTCCAAACTCGGATACTTTCCCTGTCAGGAAGTCCACTCGGTTTCATCATCCACATCATCCACAAAGGTATTTGGATGACTACATCTGCAACTCAGTTGTTCTAACTGACCTCACTCATAGTTGTTTTGCTTCTCCTATTTCTCCTACTGTCGTACCTTTTTCTAAACTTTCTTCTGCTAATCAGTCCTTATTAAATTTTGTTTCTTATATTTCTGAACCAACTAGTTATTCCCAAGCCAGTTTGCACCCAGGTTGGCAGGAAGCAATGGCTAAGGAGTTTCAAGCCTTGCAGTCCAACAACACTTGGGATGTGGTTCAGTTACCCAAAGGCAAGAAAGCATTACCTTGCAAATGGGTTTATAAGATTAAATATAAACAAGATGGAACTGTTGAGCGTTTCAAAGAAAGATTGGTTGTTAGGGGAGATATACAGAGGGAGGGGGTTGATTTTACAGAGACATATTCTCCCGTTGTCAAAATGACAACAATCAGATATTTACTAGCCATTGCAGTTAAAAGGAATTAGGATATTTCGTAGTTAGATGTAAATAATGCCTTCCTGCATGGTGACTTGCAGGAAGAGGTTTATATGAAATTCCCCAGTGGTATGATTTCCCCTACACCCCTTCATATGATTGCCCCTACACCCCTTCATGTTTGCAAATTGAAGAAGTCTTTGTATGGACTTCGTCAAGCTTCTAGACAATGGTATGCTCGTCTGACTGGGGCTCTCAATTTCAAAGGTTATTCACATTCACTCAACAATTACTCTTTATTTTTAAAAAAATCAGAAGGTCGCATTTCTGTTTTGGCTATCTACGTTGATGATATTACTTACGGGAGATGATCCATCCGAGATTGATTCACTCAAGTTGTTCCTCGATTCCCAATTCAAGATTAAAGATTTAGGTTCTGTTCATTATTTCTTAGGCATGGAGATTATCCGAGAACCTAAAGGTATTATCTTATGTCAGAGAAAGTTCACCTTGGATTTACTTCATGAGTTTGGCTGCACGGATTTGAATCATCTTTCTTGCCCTCTTGACCCAACTTCCAGGTTGCGAATGGATGAAGGTGATCTTGAATCCAACTCTCTACAGAATGTTGTTGGGCAAGTTAAATTTTCTTACTCACACCCGGCCTGATCTTTCCTTCGATGTCCAGCATTTATGTCAGTTCATGCAAAGCCCTCACAAACCACATCTTGATGCTGCCTTGCGATGTCTCCGGTATCTTCTCCTCGATCCCAGATTGGATATTTTTCTTTCTTCATCCTCCTCGTTTGATTTGGTAGCTTTTGGTGATTCTGATTGGGGTCATTACCCTGATTGTCATCGCTCAATCAGCGGGTACTTTATCACTCTCGGTGGTTCTCCGATCTCTAGTAGATCCAAGAAACAGTCTTTGGTGTCTCTTTCTTCTGCTGAAGCTGAGTACTAATCAATACGCAGATTCGTCTCTGAAATCACTTGGTTGGTACGTCTTCTCTATTCCTTCTCCTCTTCCAGTTCCTCTTCTCTCAGACAGCCAAGCTGCTATTCACATAGCTAAGAACCCGGTATTCCACGAACGAACAAAACATGTGAACTTAAATTGTCATTTTGTTCGTTAGCAATACCTTGCCGAACTGATTTCTCTCAGCTATGTTCCTTCGATTTCGCAACTAGCCGATGGTTTTACCAAACCTTATCAGGCCCTGTTCATCGATCTCTCTTGGGCAAGTTGGGCATCGTCTTACCTCCCTCCAACTTGAGGGGGGTGTTGGGATCTCTATTCCCTCTGTTTCACCTTCCCCAATTTCTTCAACAGATTACAATGGTGATTCTCTCCTTCAGCTCAAAATAAATGAAACATTAATGTTATCAAAGTGTTCCGTACCAAAGTCAAAGAGAAAATAAAGAAAAGATATATATCTCCTATTCATCACCGTTGATTTAGTTGTTCTCGTGATGAAATCTCAGCCCTCTAATCTGGTTTTCAATTATTACTCACTTTCAGCACCTTTCCCATTTGGATATTTTCCAGAAGATTGCCTACGTGTATATAGTTTTTACATTATTCTTTTCCTTTCTTGTATGGTACATAATTTTTTAGGTTAGTTATTTTTTCATTCTCTAGATGAGTACAAGTGTACATATAGGATTCAATTTTGTATTCATTATTTACGTTTAAATACGCATGTACAGTCACAAAAGAAATACACAGAGAATTCCAATTATCGTCTATATCTTTTTTTTCAACAATGTTTTCACCATATGCATCTGATATATACAATAACGATGCTATACATCAACTCATTAAACGAGTCGGGTTAAGAATTGAGTTGACTCCTAAATACACTTAAATATTGATTTTAATTTTTGTTTAAATATCACGTCATTAAATAGGTATCGACAATTATATTTTTGAGAATAATGATCATGTAAGCTAAATTGGCACAGTTGAAGACAAGATAAAATTGAGTGACTATAATGACCAATTACTCAAAGTTGAGTACTTGAGTACCACCTGAGCTTCCAACTCTATCCGAATATCTATGTGCTCATTCATATGAAAAAAACAATTAGTATTTTTGGATCAAAAAAGTTAACAAGTAATTGGAGAATGTAAAATTCATTACCTAAAAGCAATTATAATGACCAAATTGTTATCGCTATTAAAGGATGTTAACGACCGGAATGATAATCAACAAAGGAAATATTTGGCTGCTAAAAAGAAATATAGCGACTGAACTTAATTATGTAGTCGCTAAAGAATCTCTAGATTTGGTCGTTAACTTTTAACGACCAAAGTTTTTTTTGATTATCATAAATTAAATGTGTTGAGTATTTTTATATTGTTAAGAATAATTTACATGTTTGTCTTTTTAATTTTTCTTTTCCAATTCAAGTTTCTATAATCTTATATACCTGTGGTGAACGCGTAACTTGACTGATGTATCATATCATATCATATATCATATTATACTAAAAGTGGAAAACTCCAAATTGCAAATTTGAATTACCATTTAACCCCTATATTAAATTAAAATATTATAAATATTTAATTAATTAAATATTAAATAGCTAATAATATTATATTATACTCCCTCTGTCCAACAATACTTGTCCACTATTGACTTGGCACACCCATTAAGAAACAATAAATAGAATGGTGATTTTACTATATTACCCTTTGAATATAATAAATACAATGTATTGAAAAATGTAATATGGAGATGACTATAATTAATAATAAGGGTAAATTAGGAACCAAGTGTAAAATTATCCATTGATTTCATAAAGTGGACAAGTATTGTTGGACATCTCAAAATAGTATAGTGGACAACTATTGTTGGACGGAGGGAGTACTAAATATTAAAATTAAAGTGGGAAGATGTTAAGACAAATGATGTTATAAGCTCCAAAGTAATAAATATAATTTATTCTTTTAAAAAAACAATGCATTAATTTTCTTAATTACTCTCAAGAGGTTAAGAATCTGAAAGGTTACGTTCAATGGGTCAATAATATAGATCAGATTCATAGTATAGTGTGTTCTTTCAAAATTTCATGCATTGATTTCCTTAATTAATTTCAAAAGATAGATAAGTAATTTGAAAATTTAGATTTAATGTATAACTATAGACCAAATTCATATGATGTAGTAAAAAATGTATTTGAACAATCATTTCCTACAACTATTTAAGAGCTAACGTCGATAATGCAATGAAGTCACGGAGAATTGTAAGAGTTAGCTAAATTATTTGGATTTCATGCACATATCCGAATACTAGTTACCAACCAAATCTGTTGAAAATAAATTATTGTTCTCAACTTGCCGATGGGTTGCTACTGTTGTTGTGAATGTTGTATTGTGGTCAGAGTGGTATAAGGATGACACCATCACATTGGCTCACGTTATCTACAATTATTCCTCCTTGATAACATTGGATTTGAGTTGGTGAATTTGATAAAGAATTCCCCAAAAAGTGATCATCGTAGTCAAACTGCCGACCAATAATTTCAAACTTAAACCTCTTTAAATTTTCAGATGACCAAGTTCATAGAATTCAGAAAATTCAAGAGATTCCAAAGTAGGGCAACCTGAGAGTAAATTTACAATATATATCATCATCATCTAAAGTAATGTATTTCAACTTTAGGGTCTTTAAAGACTTCCAATCTATGATGAATTCTTTATCAAATTGACAACACGTGAGATCCAATGTTATCTCAAGGAGGAACACTTGTAGATAGAGTGTGGCAAACCGTTGATGTCATCCGCATATGAATTTGATCGCAATACAACATTTTTGTCAACAACAGTAGCAAGCCATCGATAGATTGAGAACAATAATTTATTTTCAACACATTTGATTTGTGACTCGTAGTCGGACAGGTGCGTGAAATCATAATTTATTTTCAACACGTTTGATTTGTGACTTGTAGTCAAACAGGTGTGTGAAATCCAATTGGAATTTATTTTATTTTGGAACAAGTTGAATGAGCTAATACAATAATCGATAAAGGATATAAAGTTTCTCCGTTGCGATTTATCTTTACAACTATTAAAGAAGTGATAAATTGAAGGCCACAAATAGTACCACCTTTTGGAAAGAAGACATGTTGCGAAGGCATCCTCGGTTGGCAAAAGAGAGAACCTGAATAAGAAGAGAGTCTGGCAACTCATTGATTCAATCTTCAACTCTTTTCTTTTGATTCTTCGTTTCTTCAACTATTTTCTTTTGATTCTTCATTTCTTTGAGAATGAAGGTCATAGATCCATGTTTGGGTGCTAGGGTTTCCTAAGGGGCGGTAACATGCTTTCCCTTTTATTTGAATTAGTGTCTAGGTACGCGTGTTGCATATATAACCAAGTTAATTAGTATAATTCCTATTGGGAATTAAATAGATATAATATTTACAAGTAATGTATTGGAGTTGTAAAAATAAAAACTCAATCCCCTGAATTGAAGAATGTTAGTGATATCAATTTAATTAACAATAAAGGAGAACATACTTTGGTAAAAAATCAAGTACTTTATATTGAATTTTCACGTGTCACTATCATCACCACCACCAACGATAACATATTCATAGTAATAAATACACTAAATTCATTTGAGAAAAGGATGCAAGACTAGACACAATGGAACTCCCATTCATCAATATATTCTCATTAACTTCATTCATAAAGTTAAAGTTAGATTTTCCTAACTTAATTGTCTTCAAATTCTTCACATTTAACATAGATCTTTACATAAAATTTTAGTTACAAAAGAATGGATAAATAGGGGCATTAGGCTCCATCCCATCACACTCTGAACTTCTTTGAAACAATCACAAAAATATGACATACACAATAATGAAGCCACCAAACATGATATTTAGAAGTCATTGGAGCATATTTACACAAGAATAGGATATAATACAATATCATTCTTTCCTTCTAGAATGTTAAGAATATGGTATCATGATTAGGTTTCTATTAGATTCATTTTCGTCCGTAAATAAAGTAATTATTCTTTAATTGTAATTTGTATGTTAGGGTGGTTTGAGATACAAAATTATGGTACCGACTCTCTTAACTTAGCTGCACTTCGTGTGGTCATAAAAATCAATAATAAATTGAAATAATGCCCCCCATAATTTATTCTAAAAATATAGTAGGGACATATAAATACAACATTATGTGCAATATACACCAAGTTACTCTTTCTACTTCTCATCTCATTTTCCTCATCATTTTAGGAAGAGAATTAAAGATTTTTTACCGAAATAAGTTATTATTTGAACTAATTCAACAAAATAATACTTTTTTTCTGAAATTTTACAAAATTAGAATAAACTTATTTGACAGTAACGTTTTATGTTTGTTTACACCGTAACAACATAAAACGCTACTGTAAGTTATATTTTAGCCTTGAAATATGTCTCTAGTAATGAACTAATAAAACGTTACTAACAAATATGTTTATTCTAGTTTTGTAAAATTTTAGAAATACAGATTATTTTGGTGAATTAATTTAAATAATGACTTATTTCGATAAAAAAATTATGGGATTTATCAAAAGGTTGATCCACAATTTTCTTACAAGCCCAAGCAAGCTAGCTATTCAAGTAAAAAAAAAAGCATTATCCCGCATTGTGAGCCTCAATCACAATAAGCTACAGACAGGGCAGTCTTAACCCCTAGGCCACTAAAGCCATCGCTTGGGGCCCCATATTTTTGGGGGGCCCCATTTTTTAAAAAAAATACTTATAAATGTTTTTTTTTTTTTTAAATAATTATATGTACTATGAGTGCTATGATTTCTACTAAGGAAATTGCATATGAGATGAATATAGAACATGAATTTCATAAGAAATAATTTGATGAAAATATTGATAACGAAATCACAAAATCCCTTGAAATTAGAGTTGATTACTTTATATATATATCAGCTATTTTTTCACTTCAAAATAGATTTGAACCAATTGAAGCATATAAAAATATTATTGGTTTCTTATTTAGTGGTGAATTGTGATCACTAGATGATGAGAATTTTAAAAAAAACATTGTCTTAACCTTGAACTTTCTTTAACGCATAATAGTTAGTCTGATATTGATGGTTTAGATTTATTTTTTGAATTAAAAATGTTAAGAGAAATAATACAAGTAGAAGTATAGTGATCTAATAAAAATACTCAATCAAATAAAAAGACTTGTTTCTTTTCCAAATGCACATATTGCTTATAGAATAATGTTAACAGTTCCTATAACCGTTGCCTCAGCCTAAAGAAGTTTTTTCGAAACTAAAATTGATTAAATCTTATTTAAGATCAACAATGTCTCAAAAGAAATTGAATGGTTAGCTATATTATCAATTGAAAAAAGAATTATTAAAACAAATTGATTATAAAACAGTAACTAATGATTTCGCATTTAAAAAACCTAGAAAAGTACATTAGATTTTAAATAAAAGTATATATGATGAAAAAATAAAATATTAGGTCCCCTCTTTTAAGTTTCGCTTTAGGCCCCCAATCTTGTTGAGTCGGCTCTGGCTTTCATATACTTTTCCTTCCTTCCAAGAAATACTTTGATTTCATATGTACAAGTTGCAAAACATAACACTTCAAACTGTAGTATTAGAAGTTTCAAACTACTTTTGGAAGAACTATATGCTATTGTCAAATCGCGTATTAAGCTAAGTTGCGCGGACTCTTCAATTTCAATGCCGCACCCGTGTCGGATCCTCCCAAAATACACTACTTTTGGAGAATCCGACATGGACCCATTGACGGTTTTGAAGAGTTCGAGCAACATAGGTATTAAGTACGGAAAGAAAGAAAAAAAACGGAGACAGTAACATGCAAAACTGAACAATTGAAGTAGATTGAAATATTGATGAAGTTCAACACATTTATATGATCGATATATGTCAGTCTAAGTTCATGGACCGTATTATCTGCTTTGGCCTGAGAAATAATCCTTTCTATATGCTGCAATCTTTGTGGAATATCCATCAAAGAAACTAAATCATAAACAAGCTTCAGAGTTTGTTGACTCCGGGAACACAGGTGCAGCCATAAGAAAACTACAACAAAGAGAGACTAGCAGTTACTTTACTCAAATATCATCCTCCTAAAGTTTCCAGCACAAGAAAATGAATACCATACCATCTCTCATTCGCATCACGCAAGGTAAGTTCTTTTAAAAATCAAACTTAAGCATTCCATAGATATTCTTAAACCAATTACAGAGATTCTATTGCATATTTATAGTAAGAATAAGATTATCAAGAAAGCTGTTCACCTAGTAAGCAGTTCTAAACACTCAGAATCTGCCTGAGGAATGAAGATTTAGGAAAATCAACCAATTAGATGTAATTGAACAGCCTTATTATGAGCATAACAGCTCAAGTAAACGCATTCAACAGCACTATAGGCCTCAAAATGTACAACAGCTACAGATTATTTTCTTAAACAAAACAGTAGGAACCTGTCGTTTGTTGGTTTGCCGCCAATCTTGACAATTCCAGGAACACAAAGTTGCAAGAAAATTCCAAACTAATATGCAATGTCAAGAGTGCAACAAACAAAGGCTTCTAAGAAACGAAGCAGTCATCATAACATTTGGAATGCCATAGTTCAAAATCACGACTGCAGTAAATCAAAAGCTGAAATATATAGTAACGTTTCCAGTATGCTGAAACAAAACAACTTCCAATCTGGCCATGCTAAGCAATCTCTTGGTAACTAATCACAAGATTTGTTGATGATCTTGGGGTGCCTATCAATTCCTTAGCTAATTTTGATAAATGGTTGGACACACAGCTCTCTACACAAAAACAGCATTCTCTTCTATCTGCTACGATAACAAGCTTCTGCAAAGCCACTGCATTCTTTAGTAGAAAATTCAAAAGTTTGAAAAGTTCACAAAAGCCCCCTGTAGACCACATCCTCATACATTCTCCTAGGCAGCCGACAATCTTAACATTCTTGAGATTAGGAAACAGAGGGTTTGGAATCCAACTCTGGAAATTGATACCATCTACTTCGTCCAAATAGCTTTGCACAAGCTCGCAGGGGTAATCATTAAACTGGAACAAAGAATATAATCAGTACCCAAAGTAGGTCTACATGGAAATATTCAGGAGACAAACTAAATGATCTCACAGTAGAACAAGTCCCAAAACCCATAAATCTTGAACAGTTCTCAGCAAATGATTATAATAGCTAATACCTATCATAAATACTCATACAGTAAATGAAAAAAAAGAGGTATAGTTGTCGATGACCATTTTCCTTTCTTGAGCCCATTAACCGGACAAAAAGCAACTACCCTGATCATTTAGTTTTTTTTTGTTCTATGGTAACAAAATATTCTTAGCAATAATTAATGTTACATTTGCATTCTCCTTAAGAAACTCCTTTTGAGGGAAGGGGGTTTAAAACTTCAAAAATTGAATAAATGTAAAAAGAAGAGTAGAAATCGAGAGAACTTACGGTCTCAGGTTTGGTGTGTATGTTGAGTGACTCCAAACGAGGCGAGGCGTGCAATAGACTGGCTATACCATACAGATTATACTTCGATACACCCAGGTTTAGAGTTAGACATTTGCATCTCAATTTTGGTAGAATCGCTCTTTTAAGTTTCAACATGAACACGACCTGATGAAATAATCTCAAAGAAATAGGTAAAGGTTCGAGAAAGAAGCAACTACAAATAAATGTAATCCACAACTTAGAAAATAGTGCTATAACAAATCTAACCACTTGAAATAAAAACAAACCTTTGCAAACCAACTTCCAATCATCAGCTCTGTCACATTACTCAACTTTTCAAGAGAGTCCAGAATAAGATTTCTGATAACTTGATGATAATAAGGACAATCGTCTTCGTCAATGTCATTTTCCTTCTGGCCAACAGTAATGCAAATATCGCTAAAAGTGAGGCTGGCAATAACCAAAGAGGAGACATTGACTAGACTACACTTGAGTTTTCCAAGATCACCTGAAATATCCAAATGCTTAAGATGTGGGGCATTAATTTCCATAACCTCATTTCCTCGAACGTCAGGAAGCAAATGGTTTGACAATGTTAGTCTCTTTAAATTTGAAGAAGTAATTTCTAGACTACGAAACTTCCCACAAAACGACAGCTCCATTGCTTCCAAAGCAGGACAACTCGACTGTAATTTCACAATATCGTCATCATCTAAAGATGTAGAGTGCAGCGTTAGGCTCTTTAGAGAGTTCCAAGCTATGTTCAGTCGTTTATCAAACAGCCAATTTGTCAAAGTCAATGTAATCAATGACGAACAAGTGTACATAGACAGAGGCAATTCGTAAGAGAAATGCGAAGAATATGGATATGTATATATCGCAACATCTTCCACTTCTTTACCCACAGCAAAATTCAACCATTGACTGATTTTCGAATCAGACTTCCACAACTCAGGTTGCCAGAGTACTGTATGAAAATCGAGTCGAAATTTCTTGATTTTGGAAGAGGTGGAATGAATTAAAGCATTGTCTACAAAGGATTTGAAGTTCCTAACTTCCCTGTAATTTGCATTAGAGAAATGGAAACTATGAATAGCAGTCCAGAGATTACGCCACCTTTTAGAGAGAAGAGATGATGCGACGGCGTCTTTGGTTGGCAAACGAGAGAGCATTTGTAGGAGGAATCCGTCCGGAAAACCACTGATACGATCTTCTAGGGTTTCGTTTTCAATCTTTCGTTTCTTCGACATTGAAGAATTACTGCTTCTACAAGAGAGATTTTTGCGTGAAGCCATCGTTTTGGGAGCTCAATAGAAATTGTTACAATCAACTCTACGGTTTCTTCTTCTTCTTCAACGTTCAATCTCTCAAATTGCTACTACTAAAAGTTAAAACCGCCATTTTCGAGATAGAAAAGGAGTTTTGGAAATGGAGGTTTATATACCAAAATAGAATACACTGAGCTTCTAATTTTATTTTTTACTTCTATTTGGTGCAAGTAATATTGCTATGACACGAGTTTTGGAAATGGCGGTTTATATACATAAAGCTATTTCTTTCGGTCACACGTCTTTATATTAATTTTTTACAAAAATGTTAATTTTATTGGTAGATAAAAATTATATTGTTGATGTTGGTCTTTGAAATATGAAAGAACTTTTAGGTCCATATATAGAATTATACTATCACTAGTGAATATAAAATTTTGATAATAGATGATAATAATTATTGTTGAAACTTATGTGTTGGTTGGTTGTATTTTCTAAAACATCAGATCTTATTTGGATGGTTATTATCTGTTATATTATATTGTTAATTCAAATATATGTTTGTTTTAATTGTTATATAAATTTGTTGAATCATATTATTTAAATTTATTGATAGATAACGATAAAATATAAATAATATAGATAATTGTAAATTGACCATTGGATAGTGAATTTGAAAGGATAAAGTATAAAATAATAATTTGAATGCACTTAACAGTCACAATTGAATAATAGCTATTTTAATGGTTGGAAATGAAGTGAAGAGATTTTATTGGATTTCTAAATAAAAATTTGAGAAAACAGTTAAATACAAATTTATTTAGAGAGAAAAAAAGAGAGGAGAAAATGATAATAAATTCAAGGGAGATATTTAAAGAAATGAAATAAAGGAGGAAACTTACATTTTTTTTTTTAGTCGGAAGAAGATGGAAGAAAGAGAGAGAGAGGGGGAGAGATTTGATGAAATTGATCATCAAATACTGAATTTGAAAAGACAAAATTTAAAACAATAATTTAAATGCAATTTAACACCATAATTGTATAATAACTATTTAAATCATTGGAGAAATGAAGTGAAGAAATTTTATAGGAATTCTAAATAAAATTTGAGAAAATGGTTAAATTATTATCCAATCGATGTTAACATTCTATATAATTACGTGATTTCCTTCCTTATTAAGACTCATAATTATATCAGAAATTTTAATAGCGGATATAATAAGATAATTTTATTATAGAGAGAAAAAATGGCAAGAGAGGCATTTTAAGGAAACAAAATAAATGAAAATAATGAGGAAATTATATTCATTTTTTGTTTGAAAAAAAATGAAAGAAAGAGAAGAAGAGGGATGGATTTGAAGAAATGTAATAAATGTCAATAATTAATGAGGAAAGAAATATAATTAAAAAAAGTTTAAAATTCTGAGAAAAAAGGATAAATAATAATATGAGCAACTTACAAAAATGACTACATTTATAGGGTTATTAAAGTTCAATAGCTATAAGTATGTTATTTATAAAAAATTACTACAATTTATGTCTTTTTCTAGCTGTATTTTTGTATATGTTTTTTTATTTTTCTATTTATACACTGATACAGTTTTAATTATAATGAACTAAATAAGGAAAATGTATTAATTACACAGTTAGCATATGAATACTTTAAATTCAAATTGGTATCTCTATTTATAAATCTTAAAGTATTAATATATCAAGGATACAAGTATTTATAAAAAATTAATGTATTAATATATCAAACAAGGTAAAGTATAATGATTTAGCATATGAACACGATAATTTGAAAAATGAATACATTGTTGTTAAACAAAAAATGAATACACCAATATAGTATACATATGAATACATTGTTGTTAAACAAAAGATGGATACATTGGACAACCCAGAAACAAGAATAATAGAAAATAATAGAATGTGTAGGTATCAAAGTGTGTAAGTATTCGGCTGTATAAAAAATTGAAAAGGCCAACAAACGTCAATCTCTTTTTGGTCAAATTTTTCCTGTAATACTTAAGTCTTGGTGTAAACTCAGGTATTTGTTTAACAAAATATAGTATTAATTTATCCAACTATAATTGTATTGCCTAATCAACCTTTCAAATTGAATAGATTACTTATGTCTCCAGATATACTTGTATTCACGAATCACCATTTCAACTTGTGTTAATATTACAATACAAGTATCTATGTACATAAGTATTCTACTATATACAAATTTGACAATCACACAAACCTCAATCTCTTTTTGCTCATGTTCTTCTTGTACTGCTTATTTTTTTTATAACTATAGCCATTGTAATGGAGAAACAAATAATTCTTCAATTGAAACCTTATAAAAATAGATGAAAATATAGATATATACAAATATAATCTTCATAAAAACAAGGAAAAAATTCAATTAGAAGATACATGATGAATTCAAATCACAAAAATTGCTCCTAGAGTCGTGCAAAAGGATCTTAAATTGGAAGGAATTTGGGGGGGAAATATAGAAAATATGTGATAAAGGGAATTGATGAAAGAGAAAGTATTAATGAGATTAATTATGTGTGTAGTAATAACTTTCCTATTTAATATTTAATAACTTTCTTGATTAATTGTATATAACTAACTTTGTTATTTATTGTGTAGTTATATTCATATAATATAAAAAAAATAAACTATAGCTATTTATTTTTAATGTCTATTGATGTTTGCCATATTCAGTAGATTTTCCATTATTGTCCAATGAGACATGTCACATTACTTTTTTTTTAATCATTTAACTGTAATATTATATATAAATATGGATTTTTAGTAGAAGAAATGATCTAAAATTTTAAAAAATTATAGATTAAATTCTGTAAAAAAATAAATAAATTTACTTTTCTTCTTAAGTTACTGACTTAATGCATCTTGATGTGCAAACACATTATCAAACATAAAATTGGAGAAAAATAGAAAATGAGCAAAATAATCGGCCTCAATAATCTCTCTCGATAACATTAACATACCGAATTTAAAAACATAAGAAACATAAAATACCATTACTAAACATTCTTGTCCAAGTAAAAGCTACTCCCTCTGTCCCATATTAACTGATCACCTTTCTAAAAATATTTGTCCCAAATTACTTGATCACTTACTAAATCAAGATAAAATTAATTAAATTTTTTTCACTTTACCCCCTATAATTAATATCATAAATGTGCATAAGTTCCAATGATACCTTTTGTATGCCTTATATCATCATAAATTATCTTGATATCCATCAATATAGATAAAGGGTAAATTTGTCAAATTGATCATCTTATTTATGATTTCTTAAATACCGTATAAAATAGAAAGTGATCAATTTTTATGGGACGGAGAGAGTACTACTTTTTGTTACTACAGAATGATAGAGCTTTACAAAGGAAAAGGCCATAACTATAATGGACGGGAGGAAGTACATCAGATTAAAAAAAACTCTAAAACCTAAGAGTGGATCAATAGAAAACAATATAATATAAGAAGAGTAATTATTAACAAAATAACTTAACCCATACAAATAAAACAGTTAAAATAGCTTTTAAGTTGACTTATAAGTCAAATATCAAAAGTCAATCCAAACAGGCTCTTATTCACTTCACCCTAAAAAATTCAAGATACAGAGATATATGAAACACCAACAACATATGAGAGAGATAAGTGTTGTTCATCCTATATTCTTAAGATACTTAGAACAAAAACTTTGAAGAACTTGGTAAGAAACAACAAAGTTTAAAGAGTATTTGAACTAGAAAATTAAAACTTGTAGAGAAAATTGAATCAGAAGCAGATTAGAAACAAAATACAAAATATTTTTCTCAAAGAAGAAATTCGAGCTCACTGAATGCACAGTGTCCCCTTAAGAAAATTATTCCCCTCAAGTACCCGAGGTTAATGGAATATATCCTCCAAGGATAGAACGATCTTACTCACTGGTGTATCGGTACCTAAAATCACAGTGTCAGCGAACCACTCAATGGCAGTAAAGTACACTTAGAATACTAGATTTAGTTGTATAAGAAGTAGTCCAGAAAATTGGTTCTTTTCCATTGTTGAAAAATAAGAGGAAACCCTCTATTTATAGACAACAAAGGTTAGTGTGAACATACGTTTATTGTGCCTTATCGGAAATGTCACAACCCTTTGAAAAGGTACAACCCTTCGGAAAGGTCACAACCTTTCATAAAAATCACAACTTTTCATAAAAGTCACAACTCTTCATGAAAATCGCAACTTTTCATAAAAGTCACAACTCTTCATAAAAGTCACAACTCTTCATTTTCCATTCACACCATTTAAAACCCAACAATCCCCCGCATGAATGGGGAATGACTCTTAAGACAAAGAAACGGATAAGTGTGTATACTTTACAAGCAAGAATTAATTGTATCTGGATAAGTAGGTTTCCCTTTGAACTTTCCGTAGTGAATATATGTCGGATATACTCTGTCAATCGGTAGATGCGATATCGTTGAAACCGTCGAGTTTTGGTGTATACCTAGAAAACCATATGTCACACAATCAACCATTTACCGTTTATGGTTCTTACGGTTGTGTTCGTTTCAGCCATGAACACCTATACCTCCTGGATTCATGAGTGTATAGAGAATAGGTTTTTTACAATAATTCTCTTTGAAGTGGCTTACACTTCACACTCACACAGTTGATTTCTAACCATGTCATCGCATAGATACACTATTTGGTCAAATCTGTCAAACTTAGCAAATCATTAAAAACTTAAGCTTTATTAACTCATTAACAAGCCTTAATGTTTTAACCTTGTTCCTGAACATTATCTTCATCATGAGAATGGATTGAGTTGATTGACAATGCCGAACCGTCAGTCACAACTTTGTTTTCTCCTTGAACCTAGCTCTTGGGATCTACAGTCTGCTAGGTAGAGTTACTGCCATGATGACTTGTCCTAAGCCGTAAACCCATTCCCTTAGATGATTTTTTAACTGCCTCTCTAACTAGGCCTTTTGTTAGTGGATCTAACACATTATCTCTTGACTTTACATAGTCAATTGTAATAATTCCACTTGAGAGTAGTTGTCTTACGGTATTATGTCTCCGTCGTATATGACGAGATTTTCCGTTATACATCATGCTCCATGCCCTACCTATTGCATCTTGACTATCAAAATGTATGCATACTGATGCCAAAGGTTTGAGCCAAAAAAGAATATCTTTCAAGAAATTTCGGAGTCATTCAACTTTTTCACCGGATTTATTTATAGCGACAAGCTCAAAGGTCATTGTAGAGCGAGCGATACATGTTTGCTTGGAAGATTTCCAAGAGACTGCTCCTCCACCAAGAGTAAATACATATCCGCTCGTGGATTTTACTTCATTTGACCCGGTGATCTAATTTGCTTCACTATATCCTATCAACACTGTTGGATATTTGTTATAATGCAAGGCATAGTTTTAAGTATGTTTCAAATACCCCAAAACTCTTGTCATTTTCGTCCAATGAGTTTGATTGGGATTACTCGTGAACCGACTCAGTTTACTAATAGCACATTTTATATCTGATCGCGTACACCTCCTGATATACATCATACTTCCCAATACTCTATCATAATCCAATTGTGAGTCACTTTCGTCTTCATTCTTTTGAAGTAGAAAGCTCACAGTTATTGATGTCTTGACAATATTGAAATTCAAATATTTAAACTTGTCAAGTACCTTTTCAATGTAATGAGACTGTGACAATGCTAAACATTGCGGAGTTCTAAAGATTCTTATATCTAAAATCACATTAGCAACCCCAAGAACTTTCATATCAAAGTTGCTTTCTAGCATATGTTTAGTAGCCTTTACGTCATAAGTGTCTCTACTAATGATAAACATGTCATCATCATACAAACAAACAATGACCCTGTGATTTGGAGTGTCTTTAATGTAAACACATTTATCACTTCCATCATTCTTAAATCCATTTGCCAACATAATTTTGTCAAATTTTACATGTCATTGTTTGGGTGCTTGTTTTAGTCCATAAAGTGACTTAACAAGTTCGCACATTTTCTTTCCCTTATCAGGAACCACAAAACCCTCGGATTGTTCTACGTAAATTTCTTCCTCCAAATCTCCATTTAAGAAGGCTGTCTTAACATCCATTTGATGGATTTCAAGATTATGCACGACCGCTAGTGCTATTAACACCCTAATAGATGTTATCCTTGTTACTGGAGAGTATGTATCAAAGTAATCGAGACCTTCCTTTTGTCCGTATCATTTGACTACAAGTCTAACCTTATATTTGTCAATAGTCCCATCGACTTTCATTTTCCTTCTGAAGATTCACTTTGAACCCAAAGGTTTATTTCATAGAGGAAGATCAATGAACTTCCAATATGATTGCTCAAGATTGGATCAATCTCACTATTGACACCATCTTTCCAAAAGGATGAATCCACAGAAGACATATGAAATGTTACAAAATCATATCCGAAGGAAGTAGATGTCCTTTGACATTTACTACGCCTCTGAATCTCTTTATTAAGTACATTCTCATTTGGTTCTTTCCAAGGTCTTTTAGACCCTTCACTAGACTACTCAAGTCTAATTTTACAGTTCATAGTCTTAGGTCCTATTTTGATCCTTTTAGGGATAGGAACTTGGAATTATGATAGACACCCCTACACTTTGAAATATTTCAAGTTGAATTTCCTTCCTTTCCATTTCTCATATGGAATAGATTGTGTCATGAACAAACAAAACTTTTTATTGTTTTCTTTCTAAACAATTTTCTTTTGTTCCCTTTTGTTGTAAGAATAGCTTTTTCACACAAGTTTTGTGGTAAACCTGAACTTATAAGTAATGCATCCATCATTTCCTTCAAAGTTCGATTTTTCTTTTCATTCTGCAGTCCCATTAGATTGAGGTGAGTAGGGCAGTAGTTTCATGGATAATTCCACTTTCCAAACATATTTCTGCAAAAGGAGATTTATACTCTCCATTCCTATCACTTCTTATCTTTTTCCTAACTGATTTTCAACTTCAAGTTTATATTGCCTAGACGTTTCTATTGCTTCATCCTTACCATTCAGCAAATAGACATAACCGTATCTAATGCAATTGTAAATAAAAGTTATGAGATGCTTTTTCCCACCACGAGATGGTGTTGACTTCATATCACAAATGTCAGTGTGAATCAACTCTAAGGGATTAGAATTCCTTTCAACAGATTTATAAGAATTCTTAGCATACTTAGATTCAACACAAACTTGACATTTTTACTTATTGCACTCAACGTTAGACAAAACTTATAAGTTGATTAGTTTTTCTTTACAAGGTTTTGTAATTGACATGTCCCAAGTGATTATGTAACAAACAGTTTGACTCACGCAAGTAAGATCAACCAGAAATATTGAGTTTGAAAAGACCGTCCATGAGACAACTGTTTCTCACAAATATTTTGTTCTTACTTATTACAATTTTGTCAGATACAAATATTATTTAGAGTCAGCACCTTGCCAGATTTCCTTTTCAGAAGGACCTTTCCATAACTTTCAATTTGGTTGTTATAGAATTTACCCATGAACATAGTCTCATCGGGTCCAACAAGAGCATATGAACCAAATGCTTCTTTTACAACAAAAACATGACATATAACTTTTCACAAATATTCATGTTTATACAAATAGTTATATTTTAATAGACAAATATTTTCATGAAAAAATCATAGCATTTTAAGTGACACTCTTTCATAAAAGAACACAACTATTTTGAACAAGTATATATATATAATTTGGTAATTTCATACTAGTCATACCATATACTAGTAAAAGAGAAACTCAACGACCAAAATTCAAATATACTTTAAGAATTTTGTGGGTCAAACTTAATACACGAATGTCATTGAATCTCATATCTTGTGCTCCAAATTTAAATTAAAAACTAAGTCTAATTTTATTTTTATCATAAGCAAAGAACCTCCACATTTTAAATATGATCTCAAAAATATTTTTCAAGTATTTGAAAATAATTTCTCCACATATATTTTACCATAATATCAAAATGTCATTGGCAGCATGAAACCTCTTTTGGAAATATTATTCTACAAAAGAATTATAGTGCTTCAAAATCCCTTTGACAATCTTTACATAATATCAAAGTTCATTCCATAGAGACACCTATTGCAAGCACAAAATCACAAACTTTAAGTCACTGGTCTTTTTTGCTATCACAATTAGACATACCACATAGTATTTAGAATACTAACAATAAAGACAAAAATTTTGTACAATTTATTTCTATTAACAATGAAGTTTTATATTCTTCAAATCATCAACTGAATAAACTTTGAATGTGGATGAAGTTTATATGACTTCAAATTAGTTTCAAATTCAAGCTGAGTAGAAAATCAAAAGTATAATACTGACTTATTAGGTGAAGTTTTCATATTCTTCAAAACAATTGCATAATCTAATTTATCCAGAGTAGAAAACTACAAAAGTTTTTAATCTCGAAAAATCAGATACAATCAAATTTCACATAGAGTACAAAACTACAAAAGTTTTTAATCTCAAAAAATCAAACACAATCAAATTTCATACAAAGTACAAAACTACAAAAAAAAAATTAGCCTCCAAACAGAATAAAACATATTCTTAAATTATCACATAGATATGCTTTTCTTTTCAAATAGTCTTCCAACTAAAACATTTTGACATAATATCAAACTATCTCATTTTGCAAACTAAAGAATTTTAAAGGCAACACTTTTTGCCAAGGAAAATTCATTCAAAAAACCATATGTTTTGCAGATTTTTTTTCCAAAGATACACATGATAAATATCAAAAGAGTTAACTTTTAGAAACTATTTTCCTCCTTAGATAAATAATAAGAAGGTTACCTGGTGTAATCTTTAACCGAAATACCACCAATTCTTCTAGTACATTCTCATTTTGACCTTGCTAAACAAGACACCAAATTTTGGAGAAGTAATGCATTAATCTTCTACTTCCATGATCTGTTTCCCTCAATCAGTAGAATACAAGAAATACCAACAGTATAATAATTTCCTTAAGATTGTTTTTCATCCTATATTCCTAAGATACTTAGAACAAAAACTTTGAAGAACTTGGTAAGAAACAATAAAGTTTAAAGAGTATTTGAACTAGAAAATTAAAACTTGTAGAGAAAATTGAATTAGAAACAGATTGAAAACAATATACAAAATATTTTTCTTAAAGAAGAAAATCGAGCCCACTGAATGCACAGTGTCCCCTTAAGGAAATTATTCCCCTTAAGTACCTGAGGTTAATGGAATATATCCTCCCTGGATAGAACGATCTTACTTACTGGTGTATCGGTACCTAAAATCACGGTGTCAGCGAACCACTCAACGGCAGTAAAGTACACTTAGAATACTAGATTTAGTAATATAAGAAGTAGTCCAGAAAATTGTTTCTTTTCCATTTTTGAAAAAAAGAGGAAACCCTCTATTTATAGACAACAAAGGGTAGTGTGAACAGACGTTTATTGTGCCTTATCGGAAAGGTCACAACCCTTTGAAAAGGTACAATCCTTCGGAAAGGTCACAACCTTTCATAAAAGTCAGAACTTTTCACAAAAGTCACAACTTTTCATGAAAGTCACAACTTTTCATTAAAGTCACAACTCTTCATAAAAGTCGCAACTCTTCATTTTCCATTCACACATTTTAAAACCCAACAATAAGCACATCACAAAATTAGAAAGAGGAAATTTATCTTTTGTGAGTATCAGTGCTAAATTTCACTTTTAATCTTCAAAGTTGGTATTATTATAGAGAAGGTACTATATGGACAAGGAATGCAATTCTTTTAAGGACTTATTTGTCGTGGTTGTTTACACTAAACTATACTAAGTTAAATCGTAAATTAATGTAAGACATGAGAATGTGAATTAATCAATTATTGTTCAGTTATAATAGTATGTAAAAGGTGAAGACACGTGACATGTATTCATTAGGTTGGTGAAAATATCCGAAAGTGGTTAAGCTTTTTCCTCTTTTAGCCTTTTCCATTATCCCCCTTAACTCTAAATAACTTGGTTTTCTTACTTCTTCCTCCCTTATGTTTGTAGACTTTGGATAGATCCTTATAATTAGTATCAGCATGTGAACTTATACATGCAATTCGATTCCAAATGTCTCTGTGCATACAGAACTCTTGTTCATTTCTAAAATGAATAAAGATTTGGAGAAAAAATGATTAGTTTGTGTATTTGTTAATATGCAAACTTCATCACTACTACAACCAGGCTAAAATTAATTAGAAATCACGAATACTGAATACAAAGGATAAGAGTACATTGTATTCGGCCTTTTTTACAACTTCAAAGTCTGTGAACCCAATTTCGAAATTGTGTTCACCACTGATATAGGTACATTGTATTGTATTTACAGTACACAATCAACAGAAGTGTTGACACAGTTACTAAGATTTTGAACACTGAAATAAAGGGATTTACCTTATGAAGGATTTGAATCATCACTTGACTTTAGTGTTGCTGAAGGCGATGGAGAACCTTCTTGGCACATTTAACTCTCAATTTTTTTTACTCTGCTCTAATTAATAAATTTGGTTCCCCATCTCGTCAATTGTTTCAATTTGATGGTTTGCATTTGTTGAATAAGACTCAGTACAAATAAATTTATAATTAGCGATGCTCTGTTTGTATTGACTGCATCCTGCCCATCAGTCTATCTATTCAGACAAAAAGAACCGCTAAATTGGTGAGGAGAAGGGCTAATCAAACTAATTCAAAAAGTGAGGAAAAGGAAATATGGCATTGGTGAGTAACAATGGCTTTGAGCGGAAGAAGAAAAGGAATCTGCCTGGTGTAAAAAGGAAAAGAGGTGAATCCTAATTAAGGAAAGGATTGTTGAATTTTAGTTAAAAGAGACGACTATTCTGAATTTTCTCAATTGAATTAATTTTTTAGGGTAAAAGGGTCAAAAATTGTGAAAAAAACTGAGATCCTCTTTCATATATATATATATACTAGGGAGATATGATAATAACTCCGTTCACCATAGAACCACAAATAGTAACTAATCTGACTATGGACATAGCTTAAAGTTAGAAAACATTTGTCGTAAGCATTTGAAGAAATTAAAGTCCCCACAAAAAACGTCAAGCCTTTCAATACCATATGGAGTAAATTTCTAAGTTGAGTTGTTCACTTTCTTGAAGACAATGTTTTTCTCTACACTTTCCAAAGATTTTCAAAATTAAGTTCAACTTTGAGCACCAATTTTTTACTTTAAAATGTTCATCTCAGAACGTTATCCACTACACAAACTAAAGAGACCTCTTAAATTTGAAGCAGAGAGTAGTAGTTAGATGAAGAAGAATAAATAAATTGATAGTAGATTCATCGCACCATAGAAAAGATTTCAAGTTGAAACAAATATTAAGTCAACATATGTACCTGAAGTTGATCTCAACATCTTTTGTAATCAAGGCAAATTTATTAATCTGCAATATTAATAAATCATTCAAGAGGAACTCAACACAATTATAGTTCCACCTAAAATATGAAAAACCACATGAAATGATGAATAAAAACTAACTGAATACAATTGTACATTATAGAGTTCACCAACAGGATTCTTTTTGGCATGTGTGTCCAATTAAAATAGAATAGAACCTATAAAGGCCAAGCAAAGAACCAAGATATCAACTTCCTTAAAAATTGGTTCTTTGTTTAATCTTTCCAATTTAGCATCCCATGGGTAAATCAAATTTTGTAAGCTAGTTTTTTAATCTGCGGATACCTTTCTTCAATCAACGTATGTACGATTTTCCTCATTGGACACAAAAGACTCCCTATGATACATGTGCAAGAAAAACTAACACAGAACTTATTCAAAAAATATATTTCCCCAGAAAATCTAATCTTGATGCCCACCTAACATGCCTTGTATTAGTCCCCCCACACTTTGGATGTTAAAATGCTAAAAATAACAAAGTATTAAATTGTTTTACTGGATTTTTATCACCAAAGCTTCAAGAACTCCCTGAAGGTGGTCATTCAAGATTGTTTATCTACAAGCTAGTAAATACTCATCTTCTTAAAGAAGTTTAGTTATTTAATTTTTCATTGTGCTATAGTTTTGCAGAAGTGCAAGTACTCTACAATAATATTTCACTGAAAATCTACTATAATAGTGTTGTTATTTGAACTTGTAATACAGTGATTAACATTTCAAATACCTGGTGGCTGGTGCAACAATGAACATCATGTTGAGCTCATGTCTAGATTTCTCTAACTTTTTCCTTTTATCCAAATAACTTTCTAGCTGTAGCAATAAGATGAAGATTGAGAATTGAGATGAGGTTCCATATCCATCGAAGCAATCTAAATGTCACTATTGGATCACACAAGTGTGAAATCTTCTTCTTTGTCATGGTAAGCACTTCCTCAACTTCACTAGCACATTCATTTCACTTTTCGATTAGAAAGAGATTCCTACAATGAAAGACAATATGAGAGTCCTTTAGGTTAGATCCATATATATATTATGCCTTCGTAAAAT
This sequence comes from Solanum appendiculatum, assembly GCA_018342035.1. Lineage (NCBI taxonomy): Eukaryota > Viridiplantae > Streptophyta > Magnoliopsida > Solanales > Solanaceae > Solanum > Solanum appendiculatum. The sequence goes on along the minus strand of JAGDQO010000806.1, from coordinate 271,200 downwards.
TATCAGGAACAAGAACTCCTAAGATTACAGACATCCAATGGTGATTTTCTTAGGAATAGAGTAGTACAATTGTTATGGTTTCTCCTAGGTATGATAAATAAGATAACACATGGTCCAAATGAGCATCTCCTTATGGTTTCTCCTAGATATGACAAATAAGATAACACATGGTCCAAATGAGCATCTCCTTCTTTGAAAATGCATAAGAAATTTACTCTAGATGAGGGAATATCAAATACACATGAACATTTTGTCCTTCAAAATTAATGAGCTTAGTTCCTATTACATGTCATACTTTATGAAAAAATTACATTGAAAATTTTTCTTAAAGAACTCAAAGTGACACAGATTATGAATTCAATAGTAGTAGTTCGGATGTCAGCATCATCAATCTACCATCTCCACATGATTATAGAAAATGGTTCGTCTAGGAACAAACTGCAATGTCATTTTTTTTCTTCTTTTTGGTATTTTATTTTATCAATAGAATTGAAAATGCCAAGTCATTCACTCTATCAACTTGGCCATTAAGTTTCTAACATAACATAGGCCACACTGCATATTAACTTGATTATTCGAATATATCACAATATTCTATTTTTTAAAAAAAACTTTTTAAAAAGCTAATTTAAAATGTTATCGTACAAAATTTATTTTGATGATGGTTGCATACATTAGAATTATGGACTTGAAAAAGTGGTATGCAAGATTCTCAAATAGCAGTGAAGTGCAGAGCTAGTGATATATGTTTAAAATAATGAGAGTGTCCTTGAGTTATTGATTGCAGAGACAAAAAAGGAGGGATCTTAGGCCTTTTTGTGTAGACTGTTTATAATATTATACAACTATGCACATGTGTGATTTCTCACCATCAAATAAACACAAACACACTCCATTGTAGCAGAAAGAGATAGAGCTGAAGGAGAAGGAATACTGGACTTTCTACATACGAAGAAGGGCTGTGAAAATAGAAAAATTCTAATAGCTAATCCTTTCAGTTAAAAGTGTTTTCATTGAAGCGAAAAATATCAACGTTACCTGAAAATGATTAGATTTTTGAAATTATGCCGATGTTTCCTGCATTGTATCTTTTCAATTTCTTTCCTTTCCTTTCTTCTCAAAGTACAGGCAAAGGCCTACTTATGAAAAATTAACAAATTGAAAAAACACCCACATAAAAAAACAAAGGGAAGAAACACTACATTTCAATAACAAAGAACAATTATATACATTCAAAGGAGAACGAAATATTCAACAGAAAAAGAAATCCAAAACAAATTAAGTTACTATCATCATTTGTTACTTTGCCACTATGGCCTTCCAGTGATACTCATATATTTAACCTACAAATGCCATTGAATTACGAAATTAGCATGTAGAACACATAACAACCAACATGATGAACGAACTCGGAAAGAGTTGGTCTCTTAGAGTTTTCTCTACTGCAGCACAAAAAGAAAAAATTCAATCAAATACTCCATATAAAATGACTCAAACATAACATCAAATACCATGGGTGCACAATCCACTTCTAAATTTTAGTCATTTTTGATAGCTTAAATTATGAACTAATTAGATAATAACAAAGACACAATTAATGAAAGAGACATAATGCATGTGTAGATCAGGTAAAATTACCAACATGTACTTGAAAAATTCAGTCAATTCTCTAAAATAAAAATAGCCTGAATCTCGAATGTTTGCAGATAGGATTAGTAAATAAACAGAGAAGAGAGAAGATGTAAATACCAAGTCGTCTTTACTTTTCTTCTGCTCAATTAGGGAGTCCTCCTAAAGAGTTTTGATTTCCACAATGAGGCTTATCACAACAACAATGCCACTTCTTGGCTTACCAAATTCCTTTATTCTTGCTGCTGCATTTTCTGGAACTAATTTTATAGCATCTATGAATAAATCAAACCAAATTAGGAACATGCAAGAACAAAATCCTACAATAATGTACTCAAAAAATCAGAAAATCTAATAAATATCATCCAAAGTACTTGCAAACAAATACCCATTAGGAATTGAAGAATAGGAATAGATATTTTAACATAAATAAATATTTTGAAGAGAAAAAACACATGCAAAAAGGGGCAGAAAGACTCACCAGTTTCAAGCTTGAAAGAGAGAGATTGAAATGTTATACTTCCTCGCTTCAATTAAGAGAATCTGTTTTGATAATAAAGGCAGAGATAGTTTCACCTTGTTACACGTGGATATAAATCTACTATAGCCAATAAATCTTATCATTGGATGCGCAAATCCCCTCTTCGCCCAAGGAATGCTTACCGAAGGAAAATGTTAACTACTTGAATAAGAAGATCGGAGTCTACCTTCGCATTAAAAGTTCCCTCATTTCAGATTACGTAAAGTACCCAAGGGCGTAAGCCTTTCGGCTGGTTTAAGATGATGAGAAAAAAATGAAAGCCCATTTCGGGTTGATTCGATTCCCTCACTTGTCCAGGAAATGAGTTGCGTAGTGATTTCCTTAGGGTTAGGGAGGGAATAGCCTTTCAGTCTACTAGCAGCAATTTCATAGCTACCTGAAAACACACTTTCTTTTTTTCTTAAGCATCCCGCCTATTCCTTAATGTTAGCTCAGACACTAGGCAATAGAACGAAGTTAGTTCCTAATTCCCACAGTTTTTGCAGTGCTTCTTCTACCCATCTCGATCAAAAGCCCCTTCTTTCCTCGTCCGAGGGACTTTTTCTTTAGAATTTCTTAATAGAAAGAGGAAATCCGTTGTTCGGAAGAGAATACAGAGGATGCTATGTTCGTCCTAGCCTTATTGGCTTATATAATAAGGGTAATATATATAAATTAATAAAAATAAAAGAATAATTGAATAACTAATCTCAAATTATAATTAAGAAATACTAGCTTATTATTAGACTTAATTTTAAAAGAAAATATATATTTTTTGTAACTTTTCATTTCTTTTTTAAACAATTGAAAATAAAACTTACCTTAATTTTTGTGATTTTCAAATCATTTAAAATAAACTTAATAAACTAAGATAAAAGTAAAAAATGTTTAATTTAATTTTTTTTTAAAATATTTAAGCACTAAAAATGGTGTAAAATTTAAGTTCGTTCAAAAGATATGTGTCTACATAAAGGAACCCGTCTTCGTCCTTGTTTTTCTCGAGAAGTAGTTGGAGGCACAATGTTCTTGACAAAGACAAATATAGCCTTTTGTTAGTACAATAAGTGTTTCATGGCGAGACACATCATTCCTTAACATAATTTTAAAATTTTAAGTATCTTATACTTTGATTTTGTCCTCATTTTATTTTTCATTTGCATCAAAAAATCGATTCAAAAACACTGAACTAAACCGCACCGAAGTAGAAAAAACCAAACCTAATTAGTTTGGTTTGATATATGGTGCACACTTTTCTAGAATCGAAGAAACGAACCAGCGTTTGATAAAATCAAATCGAAGAACCAATCACCCACCCTTGATAGCCTCTGCAACATAAACCCTGACTTCTATTTATATAAAAGAAAAAGTTTGACCCCAATACATCAGATCATATTTTTAAAAAAATAATAAAAGCATTATACACACAAATTAAAAGGAGAAGGGGGGGGGGGGGGGGGGGGGGAATGTAGATTTAGCCAAAATTTGAAAGAACAACTAACCTGAAAATTGTAACAGCAGGAAAGGATTTAAAATATTAGGTAAAACTCAACAAGAGAATAAGATAAAGTGTTCAAGCAATTTTGAATAAAACTTTAATTCAAGTTTCATAGCTACCTCTTAAAATAAGTGGCTTAAAAGCAACTTGAATTAACCCAATATGCATAAATCTATGAATTTTTTTAACAACTTGTTTAAGACCCATTTTTTAAAAGTACTCATTTGGTATATAACCGTGTTTTAAATTTTTGAAATAATCCATTTATTAAGAAAATCTAATGATGATCATGTTATATTCTTCTTTTCTACTGTATATTAAAAATAGTATGCTTCTAAATGATATTCATTAAAAAAATGTTGAACATATAATACCTATTACTATCATTATTATGGCTCTGATACCACATAATGAGAAATGGTCGCTTCAATGATACTATAAAAATGCATTTTACGTGTCAATAATTCCGGTAAGAATCCACTTACTACGAATCTGTACCAGTCCTACACATCTTTTTTAACTATAATGGACATCTCAAAAATATCACCTTGTGAATTATTGAAAAAATAAAGACAAACTGTTATAAATAAATGTATGTTCATGAACACCACTTAGTATAGAAGTGTGACTTCTCCAAGTAAGTCTTTGCCTATAAAGGGGCATTGCTTACCGCGACAATGGACACCACACATTAATGAAAAAACTATTACTTTCTCCCTTTTCTTTGTCCGATCACTCCCTCTTTCTTTTCATTTGCTATTCTTTTTCCTCAAATTGTATTTATCCCTTTCTTCTTCTTATTAACTTAGTTGGTCACTTTTAATTATTTTATAACACGTTAACTCTAATCAACTGAGTAAAATTGATTTTTTTTTCTTTACAAAATCAACATGGCTTTGATTCACAATTGTTTCAGTGAAGAAAATAAAATTCTCTTAAATATTGTTAAATTTTTGTATACCTTTTCTTTTTCCTATTTTAATTTTTGTTCTTATGCATAAATACATCTTGGTGTATAGATTATCCTTTGAATAAGATTTTTTTAGGGTATAATAATATATACTATGTGAAAAAATTTAATAATGATTTTGTGGAAAGAACAATTTTAATTTGGAGAAATTAGTATTATTATATTTGTTGGTACAAAAAAAATTATACTTATAAAAGGAAAAACATTGCTTAGCCTTTCATATGCAATAGGCATAGTTATATACTATTATATCAGTCAATTGTTGATATAAAAATCAAGTGCTCCAAATACTCAAGTATTTTGATCTATTATCTCAAAGTTCGTCTCATCTTAATGGTATTTTAATACCATTTTATAAGTCACATTTCTTTCATCATTTGTTGAATTTATTTATTTGATTTATAAATAATAATACATTCTGAAGAGTTGATGGTCATTATATTAAAATGATGAACTAGTACTAGATAAGAGAAGTGTCGTGACTACTAAATAATCGTGTACTAGTTATTACTATCACATGCTTATTATATTTATTTTGTTTACATGATTATAAAATTGTGAATATGTCTTAACTATGCCCAACATATATATCTTATAAGTGAGATTTGAAGTTTTAATATGAATTTTATTTTTATCAAATTAATTAACTAAAGAAGGTGAAATTCTGCAGTGACCTGATTGATTAAAGATTATAAGTTCAAAATAACACAGAAATCTATATACAAAAGCAACCCAATCGATCTTCAATCTTTACTACTTCAAAAATCCTTACTATGATAGAAAAGAAAAGAGTGCTACCTTTGAATATCAAATCGAACTTGAGGGGTAGATGACGACGACGACGGAGACGGAGACTATCTTAATCACTAATTAAAAAAGAATTTGACTTGGACGACCGGTCAAACTTGTCACCAATTTTAATTTCAACTATTTTTTGTCACATTCCCCTCAATTTTCTCAAGTTACAAGGTATAATAGAGGAAGGCAAAATGGTTTGGTAGACCCTTATACTTGACTCAGATTGTAAACTGAACCCTTCTACTCTACAAAGTTTCAACTAGACACTTCAACTCTAACAAAATAGAAATTTTAAACTCCTCTATCAGCGTGTGTTCCTCACTTGATCTGACATTGATGACACATCATATCCACGTCAAAAAAAAGCCACATCACATCCATCTCATTAATTTAATGATCCCAATGATATTTATATATATTTATTTTATTAAACAAATAAGTACTTTTAAAAAATGATTTTCACCTTCTTCTCAAGAATCCTAACCCAAAAACAAGTCCATTTTGAGTTTATGGTTTCATGAAAATTGATATTAACGTCAATAGAAGAAAGCACTCAAATCCTACTACTCCTAATACTAAACTTGACACCAGAAAGCTTGAAATTGAAAGAAAAATCGAACTCAAAAGAAGAAAAGATCAAGAAATAGTAAAAATTTCAAAGTTGTATCTATGATTTAAAAAGAGATGGAAAATTGTTCTTTATTTTCTTAAAAATTTTGCTTCTGAAAAGATAAAAAGAGACTCAGCAATAACCCTTCTTTAATATACAAACCCGTTTAGATCTGAGCTTTCAATTTGGAGAAATTTTTTCTTTCGTTTCTAACTATTTTTGTTATTGGGTTTTTGATGAATGCGTTGTTTTCATTTGAAAAATGAGGAAAAGTGAGATTACAAGGAGAGGATAGTGATATAGTGGGGAGGTTTGCTATTTTCTGAAAAAATGGTGGGTGGGTGTGAAAGAAGAATGGAGTTTTCTTTTTCTCTTTTCATTCTTGCCTTTTGTCTTTTATGTAGGTTAATTTTTTTTTACTTTTTATTTAATTTTAGTAACTTTTAAAATCAAGTCACGCTCTTATTTTGCGGGTGTAACACGTATTTTTTCAACTCAGCTAAACTAATGCCACATAAGTTTGATCAATGGTCAAAGGGGTTTAAATTTTCTATTTTGTTTGAGTTTAAGTGTCTAGTTGAAACTTTGTGAAGTAGAAGGGTCCAACTTACAATTTGAGTCAAGTATAAGGATCTACCATACAATTTCACCATAGAAGAATAAAGAGAGGAATAATGTGGGCAACCAATGCCATCTATGTGTAAAGACAAGCTGCACAGTGAAGAAAGAAATGTAATATCTAAGACATTAAATAATATATATAAATAAACTCTCTAAATGAGAGCAAATAAGGGCATCTAATGCCCACCAACGAACACAATGTGGCAATGCAAAGATACAATTTTAATAATATTAAAATGTCACAATAGTGTTAAACTTTTGAAATAGTTCATTTATTAAGAAGATTTAATATTGAGGCATATTATATTCTTCTATCACCATCATGGCTCTGATACCACATAACGAGAAAGGACCGCTTTAATAATATTACAGAAATACACTTTACGAGTGAATAAATTTGGCAAGAATTCACGTACTATAAATTCGTACAAACTTACACGTGTTTCTTGACTATAACAGACATTGTAAAAATCCAACTTTGTAAATTATTGGGGAAATAAAGATAAACTACTTTTATAATGAAAGATTCTTTTATAAAAGAAGATGTGTAGTAATTAAAGTAGAGACTTTATTGGCCATTATTATCTATTTGGCGGACACTTATGACTATTTTCTATTCAGAAAAGGATCAAATATACCATCAAACTTTGAGAATAGACTCATTTATGTCATCCGTCAAAGTTTGATTCATCTATCTTATTGCCGTTTGAGAAAAGGCTCATCCATACCATTATTTTTTAATTCGATTTTGCAAAACCATTTTTTACTTCAACAAGACCCCAAACAACTTTTAACACTTTTTAATTGAGGTTTTGGATCAAATGTACTCTTTTTGCTTCTTCTTTCTCAAGAACACTAAGAACACATAAAGAACATGAAGAACTCCCAAATATTCAACTTCTTCAATTCTTCACGAAATTACCTCAAATTTCAGTCACACTCCACCCTCCCTTCGTTATTTTGTTATAAGCCATTTCATTCATTATTCTCAACTCCACCCTCCACCCCCCCCCCTTCTTCTCTAATTTCATTCTTCTCCCTTTCTGTCGAAATCATCCACACTCTCTTCTTTTCTATTTTCTTTAGAAATCATGAACCGAACAATAATTCTATTGGTTGTTTTGCTTTTTCTACTTTATGGATTAATGTATCAAGTAATACTTTATTTGCTTTCACAACCTCTTCGTTTTAAGATTATTTTCTGAGGCAGGATGTCCAAAAAGTCGTAACACCTATATTGTTGTTGATTCTTCCTATTTTGATGTTAATCTATACCATCAGATATAGAGATTTTCTACCGGATATCATCAACAGTTTGATATGGAAAAATAATGAGTTTACGTTTGATTTCATTTCTACTGGAATTCAAATGGGTTGATACATGGTTTATGAAGAAAATCTGGCCCTAGTTACTTTTATATCAAACGTATTTTTTATTCTCATCATCTCCATGGACCTATTTGCTCAAAAGGAAGATACGGACATTTTGGTCAAAAAAATTATCAAGAGGTACATTTATGGTAGTTTAATTTTGTTATACCTCAGGTGGATGTTCAAAATGGACTGTCTTCCTTTTTCTTTGCCAAGATTTTTAATACCTCTCGTCCCGACCATTACGGGTGCTTACATAATAGCAAGGCTCCTCATTATTTCATATTAGTTTTTATAAATGTATCTATGTGTTTTATGTTTTGATACTAAAAGATCATGATGTTTTGTTAGGTATTTTACTATCAAGATGTCCCACAATTTGGTACAATTCCTAATTGGATAGGTTATTTATTTATTTAATTATTTTAATTTTATAAATTATATACTAATTCTAATTTCTTATAATGTTGCAGTATAACTAGGAAGCACATCTAGAATAGGTAATTTTGGAAGAATTGGGAAGGTCAAAGAAATAAAGGAGGAAAATTGAGGAGGTCGGAGAAACAATGAATAGTCAGTAGTGTTCATCAGTAGTCAAAGTTTTGTTAATACTACATCAAGGCATTAGCCATAGTTTGTGTTATTAGTATTAAGTTGTTGAATACTACGAGGCTAACTAGTCAAAATCTTTTAGAATGTCTTAAGTTTTGTTATATTATATATTGATTTGTCACTCTTACCATGTCAAAAAACTTATGCACATTTTCATCTTTAGAGGTAAAAAAATTCAAATGTGTGGTATATTATTCAATTGCTCCACCATTACGAAATGCACAAAGATGAGTCCCAAATAAGTTTGGGTGAATATTAGATTTTCTAATATTAAGGGAAGAGATGATAAGCAACTGGAAAAAATGTTATAGATAATGAATTATCATTGGTATGATCTTTGTTGAAAAGATAATTTCAGTCAATATAATTGTCAGACGCATTTGCTGACCCTATTTTATAATCCAGTTATAATGATCCAATGAAAAATTCTTGAAGGACATAATTTATGGCACGCCAGAAGCGTGGTAGATAAATCGATTCGAAAGATCAAATTTCTTGAAGAAGAAGAGGAGCAGATGATCAAGATGGTCATAATAATGAGACAAGTGCTTTAGAAAGAGTACCGTGACATAACACTTTATAAAATCTTGAAAAAAGTCCAGGTACCTAAAAATAATGAAAAATAAAGAGAGCTCGACAAGTTATGTCATATTAGAATCGATATCAAATAATCGTCGACGATATCTTTAATATAATGTAGCAATCAAAATTATAAATGGTAATGAGGATCTTGAATTCAATTCTATCAAATAGTATGAATAGATAAAAAAAATTACGCAATTTAAAGTATATTTTATTTCACTTGAAAAAGTGATATTCCTAACTTATAGTTCATATATCAAGATATAATGTCAGTGGGGTACAAATAGATTATTGTGCGACAAATAAAATCGTAAGATATAAGTACGGCTTGTGCCTTGGGGCATAAAGATTTTTCGCAAAAATCTTGACAATATTATTAGGAGATGTGTTCTCCCGAGGTGGATGCAGTTAGATTTCTTTCAGTCTGACAATATATGAAAAACGTGAATACTTATAATAAATGTTTTTCATGTCTAGCTAGACAGGTAAAGATTATATGAAAATCCTTGAAGAATTAGAAGGTTTTAAAGTGATTCTATTGAGTATCCCAATAGTTGTGAAATCACTTAACATAAATAAAGATTACTTTCGATCTCATTAAAATGGATAGAAAGTACCACGATATAGTGCAATTGGTGCACTTATGTATCCTGCTATTACTATTCATGGTATAGTAATTTTATTAACGTGCATGCAAAAATATAGACATCACTCTTATCGATAAATATATTAAAGTAAATCAAATATTGATTTATAAATTTGTTTATTCTGACTAATCGTATCAAAGTTTATTGGTTATGAAAATACAGAAAATTATTTGATTTATATGAAGTTTGATCTCAAGACAACTATTTGTTTTCATGTGGATATACTGTCATATCATATTATTCTACAAGAAAATTAATTTTATTATCATGAAAGTCTCTGCCACTTGGCTATTGCTACAAACAAGTCAAATGAGCACTTTTTCTATGCCAACGAGGTCACAAACTAAATGATTGTCAAGAATGTATTTGGCTTAACTCAAAGACTCAACACATATAACAGACAAGAAAATGATTCATGAGGATATGCTCAAGGATGCAACATCTTCATGAATGCGATTTGGCCACAAAGACACAACCTATATCAATATTTGGAAAGCTAAGTAGAAAATTATGAGACATTATTTACAAGAATTAAGTGACGTTTTAATTAGGGGGGAGTAAATATATGTTGCACTCTTTTTCCCTTAATCAAGGTTTTGTCCCACTGGGTTTTTTGGTAAAAAATTTTAATGTGGCAACTCTCAATCTTATTACAAGATATGTGTACACTTTTTCCTCTATTAGGACTTTTTCCCACGGATTTTTTTTCTTGGTAAGATTTTAACGAGACACATTATCTTTTGATGAATTACAATGAGTAGTAAATACATCATATTGTGGATGCCCATTACACAGTTTTCTTGATAAGCTTGAAATCAAGAAGACAACTTACAAGCAGCTCCGCAAGTAGGTTCCTATAAACAACTTATAAGCAAGTTCCTATAAGCAACTTACACAAGCAGATTCTTATAAGCAGCTACAAGTAGGTTCCTATAATCGGCTTACAAGTAGCTTCTTTCAAGCTGTTTGTAATGAGGCAACATATAATATGTATTACAAATAACTTTGTCTATTTTTTTCTTTTTATATGGGCATCCGAGGGGAGTGTTGTAAATAAATGTATGCTCATGGACCCCACTTACTATAGAAGTGTGACTTCTCCATGTAAGTCTTTACCTATAAAGAGGCATTACTTACTGCAACAATGGACACCACATATTAAAGGAAAAACTATTACTTTCTCCCTTTTCTTTGTCCTATTACTCTCTCTTTCTTTTCATTTGCTTTTCTTTCTCTCCCCTTCTTCTTCTAATAATTTAGTTGGTCATTTTTAATTATTTTATAACACAAATAAGTTTTATAAAAAAATTCTTTTTATAACCACTTTGTGAATTTTAGGCTTCATAGAAGTATTTTGTGAGAATCAGAAGTAGTATTATTTAAAGTAATTAAATTTACTTTTGTTGTAATGTTGCTCTTTTCTAATTGTAAAAGTGCATCTTGACCCCTTACCTCCTTTTTCATGCGGATTTTCATTATCAACGTCTTAAGAGAAGTTTTCTTTTGTTTGTGGCGCATAAATCGGCTAGCAGCATATTTTTTCGCTCCAGCTTCTTCGGTATCATACTTACTCTGCAATGTTTTTCAAAAATTTTTGCACTAGAGTAAGTTCCATCATAATAATCATAAAAATTATCAGATAGATAGTTAAGAATATAATACCGACATTTATAGGAATCACCTCATACTTTTCCACTTTCTCATAATGAGAAATAAGTTCACAATCATTCGTCAACTTTATTAGGATTCTTCTCAGTTAGCACATAAGAAACATTAAGAAGACTTAAATAGAAAAGTACTTTACCCATTCATCTCTTGAATAGTTATTATTGAATCGAAATAGCTTGTTAAGATCTCCCATCTTGACACCCGCGAATTTTTCAATTTTAGCCATTGTGAATCTCCTTAAAATTGTTGGTGAAATTATAGATTATAAATTCAATTAAAAAATAAAACGAAGAAAATAAAATCTCTTCAGTCTAAGGCTGAGGCAAATATATCTCGCTCTCTTTAAAGAGATTCAAGTCCACTTCAGCAAAACTTTTCACTGGTCCAGTAGTAGTCCTCTTGACTTGACCCCTCTAGGATACAACAGTCAATTCACAAAGTATAACTCAACAAACTCTGGACAAGAATTGAGTCCAAAGCTCCACAAAAAAAACACCTCCCTTCAACTAATAAGAACTCTCTTTTTGACTAACTTTTATGCACTCTCTATTTTCTTGTCCACAAAATCAAAGGAAGGCCATCACTACTTTTATAGGTGAGGAAGTCTTCCTTACAATAAATAAGAAGATAACGGGAAAGTAAATAGAGAAGATAAATAGCCTAGAGGTGTCATAAGTTGCAAAGAATAATTGAGGAATAAGGAGTGAAGAAATGTGGGAAACCAATGTCATCAATGTGTAAAGACAAGTTGCACAATGAAGAAAGAAATGCAATATCTAAGGCACTAAATAATATACATAAATAGGCTATCTAAATGAGAGTAAATAAGAGCATCCAATGCCACCAACGAACACAATGTGGCAATGCAAAAATACAATTTTAATAATATTAAGATGTCACAATAGTGTTAAACTTTTGAAACAATTCATTAAATAAGAAGATCCAATGTTGAGGCATATTATATTCTTCTATCACCACCATGGATCTGATACCACATAACGAGAAAGGACCTCTTTAATAATACTATAGAAATGCATTTTACGAGTTGATAAATCTGGCAAGAATTCACATACTATCAATTCGTACAGTCTTACACGTCTTCCTTGACTATAACAGACATTTTAAAAATTCTACTTTGTAAATTATTGGGAAAATAAATACAAACTACTTTTATAATGAAAGATTCTTTTTATAAAAGAAGATGTGTAATAATTAAAGTAGAGACTTTATTGACCATTATTATCTATTTGTCGGCCACATATTACTATTCTCTATTGAGAAAAGGATCAAATATGTCATCTAACTTTGAGAAAAAACTCATAAGTTTGGTTCATATATCTCATTGTCATTTGAGAAAAGGCTCATCCATGCCATTATTTTTTAATTTCGATTTGGCAAAACCATTTTTTACTTCAACAAGACCCCAAATAACTTTTAATACTTTTTAATTGAGGTTTTGGATCAAATGTACTCTTTTTGCTTCTTCTTTCTCAAGAACACCAAAAACACATGAAGAACATCAAGAACTCCCAAATTTTCAACTTAATCAATTCTTCACGAAATCACCTCAAATTTCGGCCACTTCATTATTATTATTATTATTATTATTTAAAAATCTAAAATTCTATAATTATTTGTGGAGTTAAAAAAACTCACCCGTAATTAAAAAAAAAGTATTCCAACAAAAACATGAATCAGTACCAAAATTCAAAAATCTGCTTTGATTCGTATTTTTGTTGTTATTTTTGATATTAGATATTTGTTCTCTAGTGTTTTTTGAGTTTATGTTCAAAATTTCAAGTGTTTTGGAGTTGTGGAGAAAAAGCTACCATTATAGGATGTTGAAGTTTTGAAATTTTGAAGAAATTTCAAGTGAGTCTTGTTGAGTTAGGTTGAATTCGAGCTTAAAAGATATTGAGTTTTGATAACTAGCTCGAAGGGAAGCTTACTCTTGAAATTTGGGGTGATTTCGTGAAGAACCGAAGAAATTGGAAATTTGAAAGTTGTTGATATTCTTCATGTTTTCTTGGTGTTATTGAGGAAGAAGAAGCAAAAAGAGTATATTTGATCCAAAATCCAATTGAAAAGTGTTAAAATTTGCTTGAGGTCTTGTTGAGGTAAAAAAAAATAGTTTATAAAATCGGAATTAAAAATAATGGCATGAATGAGCCTTTTCTCAAACAATAATGACACAGATGAACCAAACTTTTAACGAATGACATAAATGCGTATTTTCTCAAAGTTCGATGAGCTTTTTCCCTTTTCTATTTTAACTTTTGGTTTGTAGGGATATTTTATTTAGAAAGGAGACAGATTTTAGATACCCCTCTCACTCTAGTATTCTCTTCCTCTTTTCTTCTTTAAAAATATGTTGAACTAAATAAAAAAGATTGTTGCAAGCACTAATGATAGCTCTCTTAAGGTATCATTAACATTTTTATGTGTTCTTTTTATCTTAAACATTGTTGTCTAACTTAAATAATAGGCTGAACACTTTGTGTTGAACTATAACATATTAAATTACTAACGAGTCATGATATTAACTCCTTAATAAGAAAATATTATCCAATAATACTAAGGTAAGATCATAATTCAATCTATACCGAAGGTTCTGTTGGAATGCCCGTCATATTCAATGAAGACGTCTAGAATTGTTATAAATCTGTAATGAACGAATTCTTGGCAAAATTATTGACTCGTAAAATGCATTCCTATAGTATCATTATGTGGTATTATTAATTATACTAGGTAAATTATTCGTGCTTCGCACGGGATTGAACTATTTTATTAAGCTTACATATGACCATTCAGTAATATTCGTATTTTCGATACATATACTACATTGTCAAGAACATTTTATTTTAAAGTAAAATGTTCCTCCGAAATCTTAAAGTGCTATATTTTTTTAATTTTCATTTTTGTTATACAAAAATTATGAGTCATAGAGAGATTTTAAGTATAAGAAAGAAGTCTAAGAAAATCTCCATGGAAATAGTTGGTCAGAAATAACGAAATTTTCTAAATTTCAAGAAGTTATAAAGAACAACATCAGACGTTAAAAAGATACAAAAAAGCCTCGAACAACAACACTCCCAAGTAAAGTAGAACATCATGTCCATACAAAAACATAATTAACTAAATTCAAATTGAGGACCTTCGACTCCTTTCTAACCTCCATCAATTTCTTTTTTATTATAGTATGATGTATCACACATATATATATTAAAAATGATCCTAAAATTGTTAGTATCATAAAAGTTTTTCCTCATTGTCTCAGAATATAGTCATTACTATTGCTTATGTTTCATATCACCGGCCCCAACTTATTTGGAATTGAACCATAGTTATTGTTATGGTTATAGTATGCAGTTACAAGGAATTAATGCAATGATCAACCAAGCAGTAGGTGACATCTGAATGAAACTGTTCACAACTGGATATTCTAAACCAAAATTTTGATACATAACATATTAAAATCTCACAGCATAATTTTGTGAGCACTTGAACTCACAAATATCCACAAATAATAATAAAGACGACCTTACTTTCCTAAATCAAGAAGAAAAAGGCATGTTGCTTAACATACTTTTCAAAAAGATAGTCTGTCGGGCTGTATCTAAGTTTACAGTTCACAAATTTAATTGAAAGAAGCCAAAATAAAGAGTTATCACTATAACAAAAATGATCTTTAACGGCAATTAATAACTTAATTGCCGATAAATACGTATTTTCAAAGGCAATTAGTACTCTTTATAAATGTCCCTAAAGTTTATAGCGACATTGAATCTAATGACAATTAATAAATGTTGGTAAAGACTCTAGCACTCTTTGTTAATGTGCATATTTATTGCTGATAAAAATTATTTTTATTATAGTGTATTTTGGGCATCTGTTAGTTTCAAGAAAACTTGATCTCTTATTATGCCCAAAAAGAAAAGAGGAAGAAATATGACAAATTAGTCAACTTGCGATAAAAGAAGTAGACTAATTGTCTCTATACTAATATTTTAGGAAGAGTGCAATGGCATACAAAATGTTTGTACCTAAGATAAAATAATCAAAATAATATACTAACTGTGGCAAGCAAGAGAGCAATCTGTTTGGTTATTTTAACAAACTTAACCATTGATTCCATATTAGTTATCACATATTTGTTGTTGTGTGCTATCAAATATAGCACAACCTACAAGCAATTTTCACAAAAAGTATATGAAGAAATCTGTAGAAAGGGACAAAAGAGAAGATCAATTTTCAATCATCTTTGTTGGAATATTTAACAGAGTTCAAAAAAAGTCACTAAAATAGCAAAAAGAAATTGCTATAGTTATATGAATTACTATGACTTACAGTAAAATATTAAGATTCATGAAATAGGAGGAAGAAAACTTTGAGGAATGAAGCATATTTCATAAGAAGGTTAATTAATGTATTTGAATTCGACTCTCCTATAGCGGGAAAAAACCAACAAATAATAGTGGTAGAAATAGAAGTTTTGTTTACTAAAGAACCAAATGTAATGAATTCAACCATTCAAACAGTGTTATGAGTTGTGGACTGAGAGTGCAAGAGTAGTAATGTCGCATTGCAATTGAAATTAATTTTCTTTCTTTATTATTTCTTCTTTTGGTGCCTTGGAATTAAGTGTTGAGTTTTAAAGGTATGAATGAAATGAAGAGTTGAGACTTCGTGAAAAGTGGTGACTTTTGTGAAAAATTGTGACTTTTATGAAGAGTTGTGACTTTTCTAAAGAGTTGTGACTTTTATGAAAAGTTGTGACTTTTTCGTAAGATTGTGACTTTTATGAAGAGTTGTGACTTTTCTAAAGAGTTGTGACTTTTGTGAAATGTTATGACTTTTATGAAAAGTTGTGACTTTTCTAAAGAGTTGTGACTTTTATGAAAAGTTGTGACTTTTCCGTAAGGTTATAACTTTTTTAAGAAGGATAGTTTTGGAAATAAATAAATTAAAAGAAAATCCTTACTTCCGGTGACGCCATGTAGGCGGCCCTAGGGTTCTCTTTTATATATATATATATATATATATATGATATGATTATTATTCAATTCTTTATTCGATAGTATTTAGTCCAAAGTTATAAAATATACAACAATTACATAGCAAATCATAATATTAACAAAAAAAAAAGTTACAAATTATTAATATATTAATGAAAATAAAAATAAAAATAAGTTAACACACCAAATCAAATAATTATAACACTTTTTTTTCCCTATCCTATAAATAGAAAAGAAAAAGAGAGAAAAAAGTAGCTTTGGTTTACTCAATCCCCATGCCTCTCAGGTGAGGTAACTGACCGCACTCTCACCGTTTGTTCCGGTCACCCCGTCAACCTATTCTCTCAGATCTCTTTCCTGTATATTCAAAATCATTCTCAATTATTCTTTTATTGCTTTTTACAATCCAGCTCTGCATTCCTGTCGGCTTTTACGATAAGAAATCGGCGACGGCAACATGACATCGACGGCCGATGGATTCTCTAAGCTTAACATTAGTGCCGATTGGGCTTCCATTGCTCCAAATTTACACAAAAACCTCTCTCTTCTCTCCCGTCAACAGGTTCTTATATTTTTCTTCTACAAAGGATTTAACTTTGTACAAAGTCTGTCTAATTTTACTGTCACTACGAATCGATATTGTTTTATTTTTCTGTTTGGAATTGAATTGACAGTGATGTGTGTGTTTGTGTGTAATTTTAGGTAGAATTGGCGAAGGTGTTGATAGAGATGGGACAAACTCACTTGTTTCAGCATTGGGCAGAACCTGGAGTTGATGATGATGAGAAGCGAGCCTTCTTTGATCAGGTTTTCTTTTTTCTTTTTCGGTATATGTTTGTTTTAATGAATGGGCTAAAC
The DNA here is from genome assembly GCA_018342035.1 of Solanum appendiculatum. Taxonomy (NCBI): domain Eukaryota; kingdom Viridiplantae; phylum Streptophyta; class Magnoliopsida; order Solanales; family Solanaceae; genus Solanum; species Solanum appendiculatum. The sequence continues at coordinate 253,804 of JAGDQO010000806.1, read as the reverse complement.
TGGTTGGACTATGATCAACTTTTATTTTTCAAGTTTTCTTTTTTAACCAAATAATCACACCCATATAATTATATTTCTCCGTTTAGGACTTTTACTTTCATGTTGTTGAATATGTAATGTATCCCCGAAGATAGGAGGAAATCATAAAAAAGGATTTCATCCTCAATAGTTTGAGTGAGAATATTGTAATGAAGAACCCATAAACCCAAAACAGAGACTATGTTGGCGGTCAGTATTACTTTGTGGATTTTGGATACAGGCAACAGGTCATATTGGTATCGCAAATGTGGTGTTTAGGCAACTCTCCACCTAGGATAATCTTTCGTCTCTTCCTGGAACCGAACCATCATGGATGATTTTTCCATTTTTATGGCCCCGATATCTCCTATGATGTCAATGACTAGACCAGGATTGGGATATTGAGATCTCGGTGTTCCTTTTAGATGGAAATATAGCATGTCACCCAGAGAGCAATAGGTCAACCCAGGACAGGAATAATTCACTGACTAACTAGGCTTTTCAACTGAATTTGAACAGTGCAAGCAATTTTGAACCCCCATTAGGTTAGTTGTGGTAACCTACATGGTGAATTTTGCCATTTCGGGATGATAAGGTTTTAGTTCGCAGTTCAGCAAATATAAACTTGATCTTGTTTGCCCTCTAGTTAATAGATTATATGAAAACTTATGGGAAGTATTTATTCTTTCTTAATTATTCAAGTGATAAAGTAGCCAATAAGGAGTTAATGTCTTTGTTGAATATTGTACAGCTGTTTTCATGGCAGTCTTGTACTGCTGGAAATGTTATCATTTCCTGTTGGGCTTGTTTCCATGTATTCTATGCTTGTATTCACTTGTAGTTCAATTAGATATTTATGAACAGTGAAGTGTTATTGTCTGTTTCAGATTGCTAAACTTAATTCAAGTTATCCTGGGGGGTTGGCAGCATACATTAACACCGCTAGGAAGCTTTTAGCTGATTCAAAGGCTGGCAAAAACCCATATGATGGTTTTACACCTTCGGTAAGTAACTGAATTCTGTGTTACTGCTTCAGCAAAACTTATTTCACCAATTATCATTCTTTAGAAAGTAACTTTAACTGTAACTTTTTTCATCAAGCAGCACACAGGTCAAGTTGTGTTTTTATCTAAGTTATTGGATTGGATGCATGTCTTTAAGTTGCTGTCGGGTTTTTATGCCTGTTAGAAATTAGTGCTGGTGCTGCTTATAAAAGAAAAGCCACCCTTCACAAATCTCATGAATACTGTTCATGCAGTTACTTTTCTCCTGTAGTATACATGCTACAGTAATTTATTCTGTAGATGGAGTGTGAGAAAAAATGAAACCACTTAAATGCTTTTAAGGTACAATTGCGGCAGATAGTAGTGGTGAATGTTACATTAGTAGAAGATTCCAAAACTACCTTATTCACTTTGGTTAGGTTGCCATGCCTATTGGTCCTGTGGACACATTGAAATGCATAGTTTAGCAGATTTTGGCTATTTTTAGGTGCTTTAACCCTTTACTGAAGGTCAAACTAATGAGGTCATGCTTTTTAATCCCAAACTGATTATTTCTTTTTCCTTTTCAGGATATTGTGCTTTTTATTTCAAAATAATTTTTTGCTGTAATAGTATTTCACGTGGACTTGTGAAATTGAGATGATGTTATTTCATTTTTTATATAAAAATTGCACGAGGCTTGTTATCCAACTATTCGTAGTTGAAGTGTTAACTCTGACTCGGTTTCCTGAAGCAGAAGTTCCATTCAGAGTCAAAAGAAAACCATATCCACAGTTTTTAAATGGATAGAAGTGAGGGTGGATAGTGTAGCCAATCTTAGCTGTGTGATTTAAGATTATCAAGTCTTTTGGACTTAAATTTCCACTCAGCATACTTTTTGGTAGCTTGTTATAAAGAACCTTTGACTACTGATGGTTTTTTGGACAGCTTTAGGTTCTGATCAGAAACCATTTTGATCTCTAGCGTTGTGGATAAACTAGCAACACATTTCCTCGTGTTTCTTGTCAAATATGATAGCTGATGCTTGATGTGGTCAGATTTTGATTACTATTTTTCTTGCTTACTCCTCTGATCACCTTGAAAAATTCGGAAAATAATGGATCACCTTATTAATACTTATAAACATGCACTTAAAACGTAGAACACATTGATGCTCTGCTCTAGATTAGTGATGCATTCTAAGATGGATGTAAACTTCTGCAGGTTCCATCTGGAGAGGTTCTGAAATATGGTGACGATAATTTTGTTCAATTTGAGGAGGCTGGCATCAAAGAAGCACGGAAGGCTGCATTTGTTCTTGTTGCTGGAGGCCTCGGAGAACGTCTTGGGTACAATGGAATAAAGGTATAGCACGTAAAGCTTTCATGTGGTTGGTTTAGAAATCGTTTTGATTTTGTCTTCATTAGGTAAAATGTGCAGAATCTTTTGCAACTTGATTAATTTTTGTAGTCTGTCATTTCACCATGTAACTACTAATCTAAGGATTTATGGCTGCACAAGATTGAGTTCTTCTGACTATTCCTTCTAATTATTTGCAGGTGGCCCTTCCTAGAGAAACAACTACAGGGACATGCTTCTTACAACATTATATTGAATCTATTCTTGCTTTACAAGAAGCCAGTTGCAGCCTTGCCGGAGGTTGGTGAAGTGCATGTTATGATTTTGTAAATATTCATCAGGGATGAAGATTACTATTAAACTGTTTCTTGTGTTATCCCAATTTTTCATTAAACCACTAGCCAAGTAAAGCAACAAATTATAGGTGGCAATCCCAAGCTCCATGAGGTATCTCTCCCTCAACTGTTATGTTAGGGGCTCAATAAGGAGGTTGGGACTTGGGAGGGGTTGTTGAGCTCGGGGATCCAGTCACAATCTTAAGATTTATGAAGCTGCTTCCAAGATTAATTGACCAGTGTTTCTATTTGTGAGTTGCTAAGATTTTGGTTCTTTAGAAACCTTTTAGAAATTTTGTGAACAATTTAAACCTTATACCCTATGCACAAAATGGTTGGATGGTGAGGTTTCATAGAGCCGACCCAAACTAGCTTGGGATTGAGGTATTAAAAATGCTTCATATGGATAAAAACGATGTTAAGAATCGTTTTCCTTGGCTTAGCAAAGATAGTACAAGCTAAAAAAGGATTGGCTGAAAAGAATATCTTTTTGCGTAGAGGTACCTGCTAAAATATCATGTTTCGAGGCACCTAAAAGTGTGATTCATATCCTTAATACAATAAACATGTACCTGGCAACTAAAAGCTTCCTTGTAATTAGGCGACTGCCAAGCGGAGATTCCTTTGGCTATTATGACGTCAGATGACACACATTTACGTACTCTGGAGCTCTTAGAGAAAAACTCTTATTTTGGAATGAAACCCACACAAGTGAAACTGCTTAAGCAGGTGAGCTACTGATCTCACTGAAGAATTAATTCATAGTATCATAACTTACATATTTCTTGATTTTCTTGCAGGAAAAAGTTGCTTGTTTAGATGATAATGAAGCACACCTTGCTCTGGATCCCCGTAATAAATATAGAATTCAGGTGGATTATTCTATGCTTAAAAATCTTCCTAGGTTTAAAGATACGAGCATTTTTGTATTCAATTGATGTCAGTAACTTTTTAGCTGAAAGTGCTTCTATTTATTTGTTTTTCATCCTTGCCTCTGCTTTATCAGACAAAACCTCATGGCCATGGTGACGTCCATTCACTTCTTTACTCAAGTGGCCTTCTTAAAGCATGGTATGTTTTCACTCTTACCCCTTTTTGTTCCATATTTTACATTCTTTTTTGTCATTCTCATCCACTTTGATGTGATTCTGGATGAACCAAAGAACTAGTCCCTTTTAGCCTACATAAATGTTAATCAGTCAGAGAAAGATGGATACCTTTATGGATCCTAGCTTGTAGTGTATCCATCTTCAATGTAAAAAAAAACGAAATTCACTTCCAAGGATTTTTCCCATAGTTTTGTTGAAATAAAAGCTGATGTTAAACCTTTTATGTAGCCTGTATCTACATCACTAGTGCATCCTGTTTGAATTGATTTTTAGGAGGTGCTTTCACTTAAAAAGAGAGAGCGTTAACGTATTCTTGTGATTTGACTGTCCAAATTTGGTGCAATCTAGGCATGATGCAGGCTTAAGATGGGTCCTTTTTTTCCAAGACACCAATGGTCTACTTTTCAAGGTTGGTTGGAAGCCTTTTTCTTTTTTGTTTCTTTTTGTTTTTTCCAATTGTATCGTATTCTGCTCATGTATGTTAGGCCAATTTTATCAATCTGTACATTTCATTGTTTTCCAGGCAATTCCAGCAGCACTAGGCGTCAGTACCACAAAACAATACCATGTCAATTCTCTCGCTGTTCCTCGGAAAGCAAAAGAACCCATTGGTGGCATTACCAAGCTTACTCATAAAGATGGTGCGTAGATAAGTAGTTTACATCTACCTTTGCATCTTGTAGTGGCCCAGGGAAAAGGTCAGAAAAGAAGTAATAAATGCTGAAAAGAAAAGAAAGCAGGGGGCATAGTATGGGCTTCTTTTTTGTTCAGTTGTTTATTACAACTATATTTTAGAGGCAAAAATTATTAAATCTAATGGGTGTTATAAGCCATGGGCAGTTTCCTGCTTTCGTATACTGAATATATCTATAGCCAAAACTCTTACCACGTCACAAAAATATTAGGATACTTGAATATGTCCAACAAGTTGGTTATGCTCCTTTTATTTGGTCATTTATAAACTTCCAAAACATTGAAGCTGGTCTTTGTGAAGGTAACTGGAGAAAAGGAATATCAGGATCTGTATGTTTATTCCTGTTTGCTTCTGTACCTCATGCTCCACTTGTACAGGGCATGATTGGGAGAAATGGAGAACATAAAAATAATCTTGGATGTGCTATAATTTAGCAAAAATTGATTCTAGAGATTGTTCAAAAACTATGGATCTCTCCAAGGCATTTAACAAGGTGAAGATGAAAGTCATAGATGTGGGAATATTTGTACTATTCTGTACCTTCTTGGTACTTATGAATAGAACTTGACCTTATAAAAAAAAAAAAAAAGGTGAACATGAGAGAACTTTTAGTTATTTCAGATAAAATAGCCCTGAGAAATTTGTGGACTACGTAACTTTTGAAAGAAATATCCGTGGTGATATCACCTTTTACATACATATATGGGTGCAAGTGGGCCACTTGGCCAGGTATCTAATAGTTTGACAGTAGGTCAAACCACTAAGGGTCGTGTTCCCCCTAGCTGAACTAACCCAAGCTTCTTTGAGTGGAAATAATTTCTGAATACTCATCGATTCATAAATATTTTAAGCCTTAGAGTTTTTTCTTTTGAAAATTCTTGTCACACTGGCTCTGCGATTATAATATAAGATAATTCCTTGTGGATTTGTGATCCCTATCCTCGATTGAATTAAAATTCTAATATAGCCTTGTTGACCATACTATGAAAGTAAACATATTGGCGGTGGCTGTATTTAGATGAGCTAGTACACTACAATTTTGTGTTTTGAAATTTGTAGACGTGGATTATGTGATGAATAAATTGCCAGATATAAAGTGTTATGCAGGAGTAGGAAGTCCCTAAACCAACTAAGGAAAGATAACAGTTGAACAATTAAAATAATTATTTAAAAGCTGTAATCTATAAATAGAAAGGACTAAATTACAATAATTGACCCCATGACCTTTAGCTTTTGACTCAACTTTTTCCTCTGAGGCTTCTCTGTCTGTATACATGAAGAATCAATTAAGAGTTGAACTGTCGAAGAAATGAAACGATTTAAACAGGTTGAAGTTGAGTTGTAAAACTAGACAAAAGGGTTTTGAAATGAAAAATTAAATAGGGAAAACAGATGTAGCAAAAGGTTTGACCCTTTTTGTGTTTCTTTACAATCCATCATCAGCTGTATCAAGAACAAATACTGAGCTTCTGGGAGCTTGAAGTCACGTTTAGCCATTAAACTGTTATTTGCCAATTCAGACCTATTGTACTCTCCCCAGATTTGGACTTTCGTGTAATCTTCGTGCTTCAATTGAATAAACTGGTATGTGCCTGAAATCATCCTATATCAAAGTGGGGGATCTCAATGACTTCCATCTGCTGAATCATCAAAATGTAAAAACAATTCAATTAGTTGCTTATATGTCGTAAATTCAATTGAGCAATGCCAAATATATGCCATAGCATGGCCAAGTCATGATAAGTTGGGCTGCTTCTGCCCTATCAAGAGTAACTCATTGAGCACATAAATTATATTTTCTAACAAGGGTAACATTCTAGATCTTTTAATGTGTATGTTAACGCTTATTTTGGAGTCTTTTCTGTTTCATCTGTGATATTCTCCAGCAATAATTCTCTTAGTTTGGTTCTAATGTTCTTTTGTGCTTAGGTTAGTATAGGAGTACCATTTGAGAAAGTTCATGTGGTGTTTGTGCTTCTATCTGACAATAATATCAATTGAAAAATCCTTTCTAGGGTATATAATATTGTTACCTTTCTCAAAAGAAAAATTCCTTTCTAGGGCGAACGATGGTGATTAATGTGGAATATAACCAGCTCGATCCATTGCTTAGAGCTTCTGGATATCCTGATGGCGATGTCAATTTTGAAACAGGCTACTCACCTTTTCCTGGAAATATAAATCAAGTATGTGTTAGTCTTCATGCTGAACTGTCTTTTTGTTTTCTTTCTTACCATTCTTTTCCCTGCAATGCCTTCAAGTTATTTGCTGTATTATTTTACCACTTTTTATAATATTGCAGACATTCCCCAAGTTCTTGGAAATTTTGGCCCATAATGCATAATCCCTGTGGTTACAACTATCATGGAAACCTCCATTCTTTGAGTTTTGGGTGACAAAACTCCTTAAAAACCTATGAGTTGACGAATTGGCAGCTTGATCTACTTCCTTTCCATTTGAACCTTCAGAATATAAAGTCATTTTATCTTTGATTGTTTTTGTACTCCGTAGGTTACAATTTATATGCAAACCTCAGGATGATTATATAAAAGTTGGGATCCATATTCCTGTACGTAAGAAACAGAGAAAATAAAATGGGAAAGGTTCCATTAAGAACCAGATAAGTAGGCAGACTTCTTAGGAAAAAGAAATAAAATATTGTTTTTTAGTTTAGCTTCATACTTGGTTTGAAGTCTCACTATCATCTTAGGCAGTGGCTTGATTCGTCAATGTGGGATTGTGTCATTAATCTTCCTAACAATGTTTGGTGATGAGTCTCTTCTACATCCTAGTTCAAAATATAAATTCACCAGAATCAATAAAGTTGGTTTTTAGATTTCTTACGAAGACGTTTTAATACTAGAAGATGGTAAAGTCTCTTTTCTTACCTACACTGAGCTTCTAGTAGCTTAATGTGTCTATTATTGCTTTGCAACGTTGGCAGACTTGATTTTAACATGCAGACTGATTTCAGTAAAAGAACTAAGGACAACATTCCAATATGTTACTAGATTATATTACGAATGTAAATTTAAGAAGAAAGTGCATTTTATTCCTAGAATGATATGTAAAGAAACGCATGAAAAATTGTCGATGGCAATGCAATAACAAAGAGGACTAGCTAATTGCAAAAATCATATATAGTTATTTGTGCAGAGAATCTCATAAGAAACAGAGAGGTGAAGTGCCCCTTCTTCGTGACAGTGGTTTATAAATTTTTAGCATGTATCTACAATTTACTTTGGAGGATGTGTCTTGCAAATTATGTTATAATGGCCAAGTTCCTCTTTTGGATAATTTTCCTATTTTTGTTACCTTCAGTAGAAAAGTGATGTATTGCTTATCTGGGGCTATCTACATTGCAATGCAGTTGATCTTTGAAATTGGCCCGTACCTTGAAGAGCTCACAAAAACAGGAGGTGTGATCTCGGAGTTTGTTAACCCTAAGTAAACACATACTCTTATGTCTCTACATTTAAGATATATTCAAAGTTGTGGTTTCATGTTTCTTTTTGTTCCTTTTAAAAAACATGTGTGGTTTCCTTCTTACAGTGTATTGAATCTTTGCGGTAACTCCAGGAAATTTTTCCACGATATAAATAGAGAAATAAGCCACTGAATTTGATATGTTGGTAGGAATGAAAAAAGGAAGTGCAAATTAGCTGAACTTCGTTGTCATAAACAGAAATACTGATCCACTTCAGATGCTTTATATCCAATATGTTCTCATACTTCTAAGACATTATAATATATGGAAAACTGGAGTTTATTCTGATCTTATCACCTAGGAATCACATCATTTATGGCTTTCCCGGTCTGATTTAAACCTCTGTTTTGAGAATGAACATTCTAAGGGTTTGTTAAGATCACATGAAAGAGAAGACAGCAATAGCGAAGTCGAAGAGAGTAGAATTAGAGTGATGTGATGTTGCAATTCCTTGTGTGAAGGGAGGTGGTGGAGACTGGATTTTCTGAAAGAAGAGACACTGGTCATGGTGTTTGGATGCTTTGGCCTTTTTTATTATCAGTCTTGGACTTCTAGCTGTAGTACCTAGCTTAAACATCCGAATGCCTTGATGATTCCCGATCATCTCTCGTCTTCCTATTCATTGTTTGGTCTGTTGACTTCCAATTGTTGTGTTCAGTGTACCAAGGTGGATGTCATTCAGCAAACAGATTCTTGTAAAGTCAATCCAGCTAAGCTCTCTGGAAAAAGTTATGATTCTTCACTTTCGGAAGCTGGCTGGTTGTTTGTCCTCTGAATATCTGGAGGAGATTTATTGATTTCAGCAAGCAACAAGTACATCTGTTCTAAGAAGAAAGGAACTTCCAGCAAGCTTCCTTATCCTTCAGGGGAGACATTGAATACTAAATCATGAATACTGGCCATGGTACTGAAGCTAAAACAATTGCTGCAAGCCTGCAACTGAGAAGTGGGACTAGAATGTGTTGAATATTCTCAGCTAGCATTTCATTTGCTAATGAAGGAGCAGCATGTGAAGACTTTCTTTGTTTTTCAGGCCTTACGTGTGGGTTTATGTTGCTTAGATGAACACTGGTATTGCAGTTTTTTCACAGGGATGTTCTGAACAGCACCTTTCCGGATCCCATTTTTTGGGAACGTTGATATTTGTCATTTTGATAAGAATAGAACATAACATCTGATGACATGTAGTTCTCAAGGGTTGGTTGGTTGACTTGACAGTTAGGATTTAGAAAGAGAAATGGTTCCAACTTGTATTCTGGAAATTCTTGCATATTGTCATTCTTTGTTTGTTTTTTTTGGACAACAAGCTGGTGGATGATCCTCTTGAAAAGCCTGCACTTAGAGGATTGATTGGGCACCCAAATCAGATGCAAAAGCCATACTAAAAACTAGGTGAAATCTTCCTTTTTTCTTAAGCCTTAGTGGTAGAGTTACCCGATACTTGTGTTGGTGGGATGGTGGGAAGTAGCAGGTACCTAGTGAAATAGTTGAGGTACACACCAATTGGTTGGACACTAGCGTCAACAAAGAAATATAAGAAAAGGGGGAGGTGAAGCTGTTCAGATTGCGATTAAAGCGATTGATTAGAAGCTCCTGTATCATAATTTATTTGTTAATTTGATGTCATTTTGTACATATTTCTCGTAAGCTCAACAATTCAGGGTATATGTGTTGTTAAAATTCTATCTTTGTGATTTCCGAAGCTGCTTAACCTCTTTCTGACAGATTTTTGCATCTCTTTGTAGGTACAAAGATGCTACCAAAACTGCTTTTAAGTCCTCAACTCGACTTGAATGCATGATGCAAGATTATCCTAAAACGCTACCTCCTTCAACTAGAGTTGGATTCACTGTAAGTAGAAGATATCAGTACTGCTTTTGGCTTTTGATTATGTTACATATGTTGTGAGTCATCTACTGTCAAGTTATCCAAGTGGGGGGATCACAATGCTTCTTACAATGACTCAGGTGATGGATGCTTGGCTTGCTTATGCACCTGTGAAAAACAACCCAGAAGATGCTGCCAAGGTATGATGAGCTGTTTTCTGCATTGAAATAATTCTGCTATCACATGTAGGAAAAATAGTTTCAGTAAATACGGCAGATGCCTTTAAATTGTAGGCTGGCATAACATTTTGATTGTCTTGACAAATCCATCTTCTACTTCTAGCTCTTGCTTCTCACTGAAAGATCTGATGATTTAGTGCTGACTATATATAACAAATATATTTGTCCCTAGTGTGGACCCTTCCTTGGTTCCATTCTGAAAATTTTCACTACCACAGGCCATTGCAATGAAGAATTGCTGCTTCTGGCTTTTTCTTTCTTAGAACTCGACGGTTAATTTATATCAAATAGTTAGCAAAAAAATTTACCATTTAGGTCATTATTATGTGTTTTCTCTTAAGATTCGGCTTCAAGCTCTTCTGCTGAGTTTAGATCATATGCATACTTGTCAGATACTGTAATTTAGTAGTGTAGGTATCAGGATCACAACCAAAGTATGTTTGTGGAGCGCAACATTTCTCTTTAGTCTGTGACATTGTGGAATTTTTTTCTTGCATATGCAATCATAAGCTTATAATTAGTTGGCAACCTTTGCTAAAACTTACGCTAAAAGTGAAAAGTGCAGTGGCATATTTCTTCCACTTTACTTTTTCCTCCTCCGTTTATAGCCACTATGCCCTAACCCTCTTTCACCAACTAAGAAAATTGAAACTGCTTACTTACGTTCTTAGCTCTATTTTTTGACTTGTATTTCTTGGGCTTGACATTTTTTAAAGTCTTTCTGGACAGTTGATACTAAAAATAACTTTTAGGTTGTTATTGCTCTTGATGTGATTTCTTTTGGTTCAATTTCTAACTGTTTTTCAATTGTCTCCCTTACATCGAAAGGTGCCAAAAGGAAATCCCTACCACAGTGCCACTTCGGGAGAAATGGCCATATATCGCTCTCACAGCCTCATTCTAAGAAAGGTATTTCTTTCCTTCTGAGATTTCAAGTGGACAATTGAATTTCTTCGGAGTATTTCTTTTTTGACTGGGTATTGATACATTATGCACCAATTGTAGTCCAAACCTCTATAGGAGGCAGTATAAGGAAAAGATTGCTGGAATCTGAAAGAAGCCTTTTTGACTTTTACTATGTCCTTGTACTTTTTAAGTAACACGTAAACCAACAGAAAAGACAATAGAGAAAAAAAGACAGCAGAAACTAAAAGAAGAGTTGCTGCTCATCACTGGTTACAGAAAAGTAAATCAGAACATTTATTTAGTCACATTTGTAACCCAAACACAAGGTTACACTTAGGACTTATGTCCATAAGATCCTTTTTTTTGCCCATGATAAAGCAATTTTTTGTCCTGCAATCTATTGCTTCTAGACCACCTTTGGGCTTGGCACAAAAGATGGGAAGAGTTTTGATACTGTAAATTCTATTGTGATAGTATGAAAGATAACTATCAACCCTTATAACACTTTACTAACTTTTCCTTTCATAGTAGTCACTGTGTCAGTTTCATATGTGAGTTCAGTTGGCAAACCTGTGTCTATCTATCTATGTGTGCATCAATTACAAAACATCTCTTTTTATTACAGGCTGGTGTTAAGGTAGATGATCCGGTTATCCAAGTATTTAATGAGCAGGAGGTAGAGGTATGGTCTCGAGTTGTATGGAAGCCGAAATGGGCGCTTACTTTCTCAGAAGTAAAACGTAAAGTGAGTGGAAACTGCTCCATTTCACAAAGGTCTACAATGGCGATCAAGGGGAGTAATATTTCCCTTGAGGATCTTTCCCTGGATGGTGCTCTCATTGTAGGGGCTGTTGATGGTGCTAAGGTATGTCTCAAGTGCTTGATCAATTTATTATCCGGATGACAATTTAGGGGTGTATCAACACCAATGATTCTCTTAATTGATACATCATGCCTATATGGTTGTAATTGGTCCGCCCCTGAACTCAAATTTTCTGATGAAAATATTAGGTTGATATTTGACACACTTGCTGATAATTATTTGTGTTTTAACAGGTTAAAGTGGGAGGTCCCGTGCAGAACAAGGGTTGGACAATTGAAAATGTCGACTATAAGGATACTTCAATACCAGAAGAAATAAGAATCAGGGGTTTCAGATTCAACAAGGTTGAGCAGTTGGAGAAAACATATACCGAGCCCGGGAAATATTCTTTGAAGCCATAAGGTTGACACATTCCATACTGAGTTAGAAGATTTTGACCTCCGAAAGCTTGGCTAAACTGTTGATATTTATAGCAGATTTTGTTGCTTAGTTTATGTTTCAGATTTTCTTGTAACATTGTGACATAGGTGATGCCTGTTCTTTCCCCTCCAATCATTTGTAACTTAGTTAACGGTTAAAACATTTAGAAACAGAATAAGGTCATTGATTGGTATTTATTTAGTACTAAAAAGTCCTCAAAATCGTGGCGATTGGCTTATGAGAAGTTTTCTTTTGCATAAAAGATTTAGCTGACGTTTATTACAAGTACTCTTGAGTAAATGTCACTCTAAGCCTAGGATATTTATGCTTCCTTTTTCTTGGTATTGTGCACTAAATTTGTATTGAACAATTGCACAATGAAGTATTCATTGCTCACTCTTTGCATTTGCAATGAGAGCACTTTTCCTGCATGTTGTAGTGTTTAATTGTTGATATTTTAGCTGCAGTAACTGGCTGGCCAGTGAGGAGGCCATTTATTAAAGTGACAAGAATAATGTCCATTTACTATTACAACAGCCTTAGCTTCATCATTTCTTCCGGTTGATGTGAGGGAATATCCAAGAAAGGATCACATCAAGGGCCAAATTTTATTATTTCGTAATTTTTAAAAAGTTAAAAACTATCTCAAATTTTTGTAGTCATAAAAGCACTCATCATTTATAGTTTTGAACTTAAGTCCTCGTATGTTGTACATAATTTATATAGTTATATACATATTTTATACCCTTTTTATCCAAGTTTGCTCTCCAAAATCACTTCTCATCACAAGAGTAATAGAAGTTTTTCGTATACAAATTAATAATATTTTTCTTTTATTTTCTTCTTCTTTTTTCATATTCATGTATTTACTATCATAACTTTTCACGAAACATGTTCATTATAAATGATAATATAAATTTATGAATATTTTAAATAATTTATAGCACTTATGAAAATAAATCATATTTCTTTAAAAAAATAAATATTTTACCCAAAAATTATAATCAAATACATGATAAAACTTCATCTAATAAAAATAATTTATCAAAAATATTTGAAAATCTATTTTGCAAACGCTAACAAATTTTGTATGATAGAAAAAAACTTTTGAGGAAAAAGAAACAAAAGGAAGATGACAACAAGAAGGCGTGCATAAAAGCAAATGGCTGGCCTCTTATGTCCCGTCACATCCATGACCTCTGCCCGAGAAAAAGCTGCATTCATAATAATATTTTTCAATTTTCTCATGTTTAATTGATGAAAAGAAAATTTTTTTTTTTAAGAAAACCTTAAGAATGACAAAATTAACTTTTTCATGTAAAAAATAGGAAAAACAAGAGTCACAAATGACATTTCATATTAATTATTATTTTCACCTTAGTAGTTTATGTTAAAGCTATGTATTCGTCAATTCGGTTTGATTTTAAAATTTATTGATTTGACTTATTAGTTATTGATTTGTAGAATACGAAATCGCTCTAGATTCATTAAAATATCGAGTTATCGATTATTAATTCGGTTATTGTTTTAACCGTTAAAATTTCATATTGAAAATTACTTAGAAACAAGATGACTAACTAAGTGAATCATGCACTTGAATTGATAGATTACATCTTGCCCAAAAGCAATCATTAACACCTTACAAAATAAATGAGAGTTTGAGGTGGTGAAAAATGAAAATATGAAACTAAACACTGATTCAAGAACTTTCTATGTCAAGGACTTTCTATACCAATTAGTGGTATAAATGTTATTTATTAATTTACTATTGGGTTGTCAATTAGTTTTAAAAACAATCAAATCGTTTAAAATTAATAATTCGGTATAAAAATAAATAAAATTGCTATTGCAACCGCTAACTAATAACCTATTACCGATAAATCAATAACTTTATTTGATTTGATTTTGAACAACCCCAACTCCCATCCCCACCACCCCACACTTCTATCCACTCTCACCTCTCATAGTATTTCTATATTATTATAAATAAATTTTTTATGATAATAATATTTTTTTAATTACTTATCGAACCTAAAAAAATAAATAAAATACCACTTCTTTTACCAAATAAATAAACACACAAACAAAAAAGCTTCACCATATGAGAATATGAAAGAAAAGGATAAAATCATATTATGAATTGGACCCCAAAACCAAAAATTGGATTATGAAAGGGAAAACACACAAATTGTACGTAAATCGCATTTAGAGAATGCGTTTTACGTATTTAATGTGCGATGCTTTCAAAATTTTGATTAATTTTTGTGTTTTTATTCATCTATTATATAGTTATGTTAACCATATAAAATATGTCATTTACTTATTCATTTGTTTCAATAAGTTATACGGTCACAAACATTTTCTATTGAGTTAGTTCACAATTAATAGAAAAAACTCTCAATAAATAACACATTTTAGGAAGGTGGTCATATTGGCGGGTTGGGTATGAAATTAGAATATTAGAATGGGTTGAAATAGAGATTGGGTTGGATTCTGACCCGCCCAAATTTACTTTGGGCTCAAATGGGCTAAAAAACGGGTTGGGTCTTGACCAACCCAATTTGACCCGCTTAATCTCAATAATTTTAACATATTGATATTTAACTTTTATAACCACAATTTGAATTTCAATTCAAGAATTTTTTATTATTTTTTTAAAAAAGTTACAAATGAATAGATAAATCCTAAAAGATATTTCATAGGTAATAATTCATACTTTCAATATAGGAACATACATTACATTAATGCAAATAAAGAATTTTAAAACGGGTTGAAATTGGAGATTGAATTGGGCTCAATTGAAGATTCTCTTAAAATGAGTTAAAGCTTGAATGTGTTGAGATTGAACCCAACTCAAATTATCTTGAGCCTAACCCTTAAAATTCTGGGCGGGTTACCTATAATTTCTCAAACACATTCTTTGTAATAAACTCATGAGTTAATGCTTAAAGGTCATCCCCATTGTACTCTCTTCATTTATTTTTACGCTAGAAAATCAATTTGATTAATCTTTAGAGTTAAATTAATTAAGTATTTAAAATTTAGATGTTCAAAATAACTATACGAAAAATATTATAAATTGTAATTTTTTTCATACAACTTATAAATATAAAATGAAAGTTTAAAATTGAGTTAAGATCAAAAACACACTTAGACTATCCCACTTCATTGAATTTCATACCTGAACTACTATGAGTATGAATTTTCTACCTAAACTGTCACCCAATGATTAGCAAAACACGCTTACACGTTGAGCAGACCAAAATCCACTCCAAATTCTTACTAATCACTAATCAACAGTTGTACAAAATGATCAGTATTGAATTTTCTTTATATAACAAAAAGAAGACAAAGATTTCTTCTCAATGTTTGAGATGCTTAATACAACAAGAAAGGAAGGAATATACTTAAGAAATTAAACCACTCTAAGAATGTCCCAAAGAGCTATGCATATCTTAATCAATTAATTATAGTATCTCTTCTTGATTATGCCCCCCTCTACTTTCTCCCAGACAAAAAGTTGGCCTTTTTTTAATAGCAAAATTACATCTCAACTTCCTGAGTACAAGAGAAGAAGAATCATGGCTATTTTCCACCACATAATGCTTAGCCTTTCTTTGGTAAATGGAGGTGCTTCAGATTTCATGTTCTCAATCCTTAGGATCAAAACAAAGAAAGAGGAGACAAGTTAATAGGGATGTTTAGGTATTTTCATATGTTACGTTGCTCGGATTCTTCAGAAATATTGTTATACCTATGTCGGATCCTCAAAAAATGAATGATTTTGAAAGATACGACATGTCTGGCGATATTTTTAAAGAATTCGAGCAATATAATGTTTCATGAAGAGAGATATTACAAATAATAGTCAACATTACCTGGGACTGGATGTAATAAAAATACATTTTTCATGACCTAAAACATAAAACAAAGTTGCACATTTAGCATTATGTTTTCATAAAATCAATTCTTTCTCATAAAATTGCACGTTTTGTCCTTCAAATGAGTTGGTCTTTAATTTGTCTTTTAGCAATCGAACTTATGCCTAGTGGGGTGCAAGTTCTTTAGAAACTGAAGTCATGCCGGATCATATAAGTGTAATGGTGCTTACTTGGGTTGACTTTAGTCAACATTGCAGTTCCTCCAAAATTGCAAGCAATATCTGAATTTCCATTTTGTTGGTAGTAGTTATTGAAAGCAAATGAAGCATGGGATAAAAGTGTGTTGGGCTCAAAACACGGGCCACCGGCTTGGATGGGCCTGCAATCCGTCATCCCCAATCCACAAGCCCAGTCCAATGCATTCTGCAAATCAAACTGCCGAGCCCCGGCCCGTGCCACACACCATGTTGTGCCACCAAGGAATGTTGTGTTGCCTTCAGGAGGTGACATAGTTGTAATTGGAATAGTTGCATCCTCCTTCTCTTGCACTATGCCATCTACTTTTAGCACTATATGTTCAATAGTAGCAATGTAAGAACATAGAATAACTTTAATGAATAAGAAACACAACTTTTTTGCCAACTCCAAGTGTAGAAAATTGTTGTGCACTAAGCAATATTGTGCCAAAAACTAATCTAAACTATGACATCAAAGATTTAAGTTATATAAACTGACAGGCTTGACAATATCACGTGTTAATACTTTATTATTAAAGTTACCATATCAGACTTGATATCAAGAGTTTCCTTCTATATTTAATCAGATCGGGTAAAATATTGTACGCACTATCAATAGAACTCTTGGATCACTTAGAAAAGAATGATAAAAAAACAACCTTCTCTATACATTTTAAGACACCTAACCTATGGTGCCGGACTCTCCAAAGTTATTGTTGGATCCTCTATTAAATGTACTACTTTTAGAGGACATTACACAGACCCTGACAATATTTTTGAATAGTCCGAGCAACATAGCTCCTTTCAAGCCCACTCTCTTGGTGTTACTAGATTATCAAATTAACGACAACTATATCGTTTGAGCTAAAGCATAAAGAACTACTTCACACAGCAAAACAAAAATGAATGTTTTCTTTAGTTCACTAAAAGGAATTCATCTTTTGCTTAGAGAGCTGTGACACTGGACTCTGTTTGGTTAGTTTTAATAGTAAACCAAATCTTTATATCATATCCTTAACCATCAAAATAGCTCTTTTTCAGATTAGAATTAACTTTTTGTTAAACTTGTCTTTTATTTATCTTATTTAACTACTATTTTGGAAAATTTAGCAATTGAATCTCAAGTCAGAAAGAAAGAGACCATTTTATTGTATCAATAAACAAATTTTCCTTTATTCCATTTTTTTTAAACCTTTACCATTATTCCTTTCTTCCCTTGTAGAGCTAAGTATTGAGATACAAAACTATTCCATTCAAATGTACATTTACCTCCCCTCTTTATAATTCTATTCCAAGATCATTAACAATGTTCACTCAACGACAATCATTTATGCTATTTCCTTTTTCGAACTACTTTGATTTGTTTTCCATGGAGCCAAGGGTCTATTGGAAACAACGTCTAAAACTTTAGAGATAGGAGTAAGGTCTACGTACACCTAGCCTCCCCAGACCCCACTTTATAGGATTACACCGGATATTATGATGTTGTATCCTTTGTAACCGCACTTGTGGGGTCTGAAAAGGGTAGGATATATGCACACATACCCTTAACTTTGAGAGACTGTTTACGATAGACCCTCGGCTCAAATAAACAATGTACCTTAAACAAGCCATGAAATCCCCACAACAATGAGTATGAACTTCACAAACAAACAAAAAAAGGCTTAAAACTTTCTCCTAGACATAACAAGAAAGGAATAGAAGAAAACAAGTCTATGGGATAAACTTGAAATTAAACCAAACATTTCTTTACCAAAAACTAAGTAGAAAACACCACAAATAGCACAAAAATCAAGAAAGTAGTAGTCTTAAGAAACTAGAACATGAAAGATAGTAAGGGTTGAAGGAAAGAAGAAACATTACCAACAAAACATTTCATGACCAAAAAGCTTAGAAAGATCCAATCTTTAAGTGCCATGGTGTTGAAAAATAAAAAATGGCACAACTAACTAGCTTCTTGTGTCTTTGTGTTTACTTACTTATGAAAGAAGGTAAGTGTTGTAATGTCCACTTTTAAATGCAGAGTAGTAGAGGAATCAAAGCATTTCTTGAATAGAAATTTTCTTTTTTCTTTTTTCCTCTTTTGATATGAGTAATGAACACTGAGGAAGCTAAGTACTTGTGCTGACAAGAGCTACTTTAAGCTTAAGCCTCTTGCTGGTCTTCAAGTTTAATTTACAACAAAAAATTTTTGTGTGTGTGTGGGTCCCTATACAAAGCTCCTTGGAAGATCTTACTAGATGTGACTTGCCAGTTGCCATTACAACTATAATAAAAGTGTCTAGCATGATTTCACAAGTCTGAGAAAGGTAAAAATGTAAATAGACCTTATAATTATTTTTGTGGGGAAGAAAAATTATCTCCAATAGGCCTTCAGTCAATATACTCCAACAATAATAATAATATATTTAGTGAAGTTTCATAAGTGGAATTTGAGAAGGATTAAATGTACACAAACTTTATCGCTATCTAGTGAAAGGCTCAAAGACATTCTCTCTACCTCAATTTACATGATTTACTTTCTTTTTTAATCAGTTCCAAAAAGAATGAAATATTTTATATTTAATACTCCATCTAATTCATATTTAGTTAATTATTAAGACTTTTTTCATAGTTCAAAATAAGTGAATTTTTCAAATTTCAAGAAAATTGTTAGGACATTTTTTCATATTTACTCTTTATTTAATAAGACTTGTAACTACTTTACATTTTTTACTAAAACAGTTTGAGATTAATCAAAAGCGCAATACTGGAAAGTAATTTTTAATTTTTTCCCTTAAATATTTTTCTTAAAGGGTGTTTCAAACCCAATCAATTCACTTAATAGGAAGTAGAGGGAGTAACAATATAACTTTTAGTGTTAATTTTAACCTTAAACAAATAATTTATAGTCACACAAACATCAGTGACTTATTATTTATAATATAATCTCAATTATTTTGACTGTCCTACCATGGAAAGATATAGTATAAAGTTGGTATTAGAAGCACTTATCAGAAGACACTTAATAAAAATGGAATATAACGCAAATCATTTCCTAAACTCCATGCAAAACCATTTCAAAATCTGTTGAAGTTGTCTACATATCCTCCTTATGGCTAACAGATGTAACTGATGTCACACTAATACACATAACACAACACATCTTTAAGAGTCTATGCATTGGTTGTTAGACGACACAAAGATCCATAAACATGATCGATAAGAGAGGCTCCTAAATTTCAAACTCTTAACCGAAGGTAGGAGAAAAAACTCTCATCACGTCATGTCATTCTTGAGTGGATGGAGACATGCTGATATTGATATCCTCCGATGACCACCTGCGTAACTTTCAGCTATAGCTTACTCCATCACCCTTTACAACCTCACCAATCCTGTATGCAATGCCCGTCTTCTGTACTTCCCCAAGTATCTCATCAGCTGCTTCTGGACTTACTACAAGGACCATCCCGACTCCCATATTGAAAGTTCGCATCATCTCAGCATCTTCTATTCTTCCAGCCTATATTTCAATGACCATATTGCAAATATTAAAGAAAGAAACAAAAACTGAAAAAGAAGATTTTACAGGTTAATTGATTTCTCAACAATATGGCATGCAATAGAAGTGTAAGCGATTAGTATCCCATGTGCAAGTAATTAGAGGAAGAACATTCAAGCAAGTGTCAAAAGATACTCACCTCTTGAATCCATTTAAAAACAGGAGGAATTGTCCAAGAGCCCTCATATATAAGGGCTCCAAGGCCTTTAGGAAATACTCGAGGGATATTGTCAGTGAAGCCACCTCCTGTAATGTGGGCTATTCCTTTAACCCCTCCTTTGTGAATAATATCAAGAACCTTCATTTTTCAAATACGTTTAACACATTACTGCATACCCGATATTAAGAAAAATGAAATTTTATTAACAGAAGTAGAAGGAAACCAAAGGTGAAACCTGTTTAACATATATAACAGTTGGGGCAATCAAAGCTTCACCAAGTGTAATATTTTCACCAGGAAGCAGGTCTTTCAAAGAAAGGCCACTTTGCTTCAGAACCCTACACAGGTAGCATATTATCAATCATTCAACGGACAGAGAGAAAAGCATGTGAGTCCAAAGAAAATGAACTTATCAAATTATTTTTGAAGAAATAAATACATAATTTCTCTCAACGTAGACAAACCTTCTTACAAGAGAAAATCCATTTGAATGAACTCCGCTAGATGGTAAACCGATGAGAATGTCTCCAACCTTGATACTTTTCCCATCAATAACTGAATCCTTTTTCACAATACCCACAGCAAACCCACTGAGGTCATATTCACCTTCGGCATAGAAATCTGGCATCTCTGCAGTCTGAAACGCACATTAAATCAACCGAGTGCAATAAAAAAAGATTGTTTCTAGTTCCAAAACCATGGTTTACTCCACACATGATAATTAAACACATGTCATTATTCACACTCCAACAGATATACTAGATCACATCAGTTAATTTTACATAAAAAGAACACATCTTACCACACATTACCGTGTCATGAAACAAAACCAACATTTGGGACCTTCCACCACCCTTCTCACAGAGAAGGATGTGGAGGCGTGAGTGAGAGAGAAGCTATATGCAGTAGTATACAGTATACTAACCCATAATAGCACAAGAAAAAGGAAGGGTGTGATGAAACAGGAAAATGGCATGCTACAAGTTTTAATTCCAGAATATCTCAATAACTCAATGCACACATCGATAAAAAAAAAAATAGCAATCAAATTTATGCTGAAATTCTTTTGTTAGAAAAACAACAGCTCAATATTTTGTCATTCATATATAATGCTTTTGCTGTGGAATATGAGTGTCAGAATTTTTTTTACTAGGAGTGATTTTTAGAAAAAAAATGGACTTATAGGTACCTCTCCCCCTAGAAGAGCACAGTCAGATTGCTGGCAACCATCCACAATACCTTTTATGACCTGCATACATGTAAGAAGCCAACTCTGTTTTACTGGAAAGGGAGACAACACACCAGTTTGAATAAGGCTTTAGAAACACCAGAAAGTGAGATAGATATATGTGGCCAGACGTACCTTCTCTGCAAGGTCTACATCAAGGCGGCTGGTTGCAAAATAATCAAGGAAAAATAAAGGTTTTGCTCCAGAAGTGACAATGTCATTAACACTCATCGCAACCTGGGAAGAATGACACCATTAGTTTTTGCATATCTGCAAAAAACATAAAAAGATGAATCAAACTTACCAGATCAATCCCAATGGTATCATGAATTCCCGTTTCAAATGCCAACTTAAGTTTTGTCCCCACACCATCAGTACCAGCCACAAGATATGAATCCCCTGCTCAGTACAAGAAAAAACCCAAAAAGAAGAATTTACAAAATTAAGATCAGCAACAACATAAAAAAGACCAAAAGAACAACGAACAAAAGAAAAAGAAAAACATATACTTCGACTATGGGTTACGCATACCATTAGGAAAATAGAGCAGATATATATAAAGGGGAATATTGAGCAGGAACAAGCTAAGGATTAGTGGAATTAAGGTTTTTAGAATTCCATAACACCATAACCTACAAGTCTTAACAACTATAATGCTGCATTAATTTCAGTTGGACAAACTTGTCTGCGCTCAGTTGCATTGTGACTCCATCATTTAATAATACTCAACATCAAGAAAAACAGGTTTGGAACTGATATAACTTGCACTTTGGACTGGCTAATTCAGATTTTCAGATTTCCAGATTTCCAGACAAACATCAGTAAAAACAGGTCTCAGGTTCATATAAGACACAAAAACACTAGGTGATATGTGTTTACATCAACTGTTTAAATTCAAACTTTGGTTTACATCAACTGTTTAAAGTGCCATATGCTGCTGCTAGGACAAAATAGAGACTGCCAGGCTTTGCAGGTAGTGACACCACCATAGTGTGTGCGCATTTACTCCAGCCTAGATTAGGAGGATTACTCCTCGCCTGTGCTTGTACTGTAGCAAGATTCCTGTTAGATTAGTCAAGATGCATGCAGCGTTACCCGGAGACTAGTGTCATCACAAATATTTTAAGAACAAAAAGGTACAACCTTGGCATCCATCCTCAGTAATAAAGCTAACATTTCTCACTGAAAAGAAGAATACAAGCTTGATTAAAAGAGCTCAAAGCCAATGTCCATAGCATACAAAACCAAATAAGAGTAAGCTTAAGAACATTTTTTCTAAAGTATTTCACTTTAGTCATGGCACCAGCTTATTGATCAAACTGTCCATTTGAGTTTTATAATTTATAACATGCAAATCTTGATAACATTTTCACTAAACAAATGAGTCAAGATTTACAATTGAAGATGCCATGTAAAAGGATTAACCAACAAAAAGAAGGCTAAAGGCAAATAATACCTAATGGAAAGAGACCTCCAAATCCCCCAATTCCAGGTGCCATTTTGGCTATTCTCTTCACAAGCTCTGATCCTGCATCAATGTCCACACCAGCATCCTTGTATGTAAGACTGCTGGGCTCATCTGCAGCAGTGTCAACCTGACTGGCACTACAAGTAACAGAGAATGGAATGCTTCTCTCCCTGTTACTTCTAGCATTTATATCTTTGCATAAAGGCAATAGCTTATTTGAGAAGCCTTGGAGCTTGGGTACACATGATCTTGGCTCAAAGATTGAGGATTTAAAATGACAAACAGGGGATGCAGCAATGCACCTTGATAGTTCCAAATTTGCTCCACAAGACGTGTTCATGGCAACCCAAGGAAAAATCTGCTTCAAGCTAAACAAACTAAAATAACCAAACAAAAGAGAACATAGTCAGAAGTGTATCCATAATTTAAATTTGATAGGGTTCTTATCATTGGACCTATTACTTGTGAATTATGGGTTGGAAATTTATATAATAATACTAGTGAATTTCACATACATATCTATATGCATCACCTGCCACCAAAAATGGTTAAGTCGAAAAAGAAATTTTACAATAATAGTAAGCTCTGCAAACAAATAATTTCACAAATCAACACATGGACTTGCTCTTGCTCCAAATATATGGAAGTCTAAATAATAGTCTTGACACAAGAAAAACACTAACTAAGAAAAGTGATAGCTAATAATCAATTAATTAATTTCAAAATTCAACAACGTTAACAACTAGTAAGAGCAGAAATTTAAAATCGTATAATAGATATGAAGCAGCAAAAAAGATTATAAGAAGAAAAAGAAAATAAGAAGTTTTATGAACTATACATGCAACTACCATTCTCCAACAATGCAGACAGCAATTAGGAACTGTAGAAAGAATATAAGAAGTTTTATGCAGCCACCATACTTGCAAGGACACCATTGAGGAACACATTTAGCAAACAAGACAAAAAAAAATCTGCATTAAATTCCACCCAAATAGTCCACACGAGATACGTGAACATTATAAATCAATTCCCCATTCCATAGCCTAAAGCCCCATAAATTTAGCAGTTCATAGCTTAAAGGTTAGAATCAAATCCTAAAGATTGCAAAATAAGCAACCAAAGAAAAACCCTAATTCAACACTCTAATTTAATTATAGCAGCACCAAACAACAAGAACACCACGATCAAGCACCAGTTAACACAACAACAACAACAACATCAGAGTCATCAATTTTTGAATCCTAAATACTAATTCTGCTCCAATTAGACAGAAAAATTAGCAACAGTAAAATAATAACCCACAGATACCGAACTGCCCTTAATTATCCCAAATTAAGCATCAACATAGAAATTTAGACCTTATCCCACCCGAAAATTTATCCATCTAATCACCAAAAAAAATCAGATTAATCACCTTCACCTTCACAGCAAGGCCAGTAACTCGTACGGGGCAGGAAAAAAAAGATTATAAGAAAGAAAAAGAAGAAAGAAATCTAAACACCTACTCGAAGAACTCAGAGACTTCAGGAAGGGCAGACTGCGACCAGCAATGGCGGTAAGAGAAGTATTTTTTTTTTAAAGTAGATTGAGGGTTTGTAACGTTCTGCCCTAAAAATCTTTTGAATTTGGTTAATTATAATATTCAATACTTAAGTCTAACATAGTTAAAAAGTACAGTTGGTATCTTTCTCAAACTCCTCTAAAAATTAAAAAGTACTTAATAGTTTTATTTTTTTTTTCAGAATTAATTTTATATGTATTATTTACCTTTAATGTCATACTAATCTCAGTTATATTATAACTGGCGTGAAGACAGCCCGTGCGGAGCACGGCCCAAGCGCCAAAAAAAAATAGATAGTTAATTTTTGATCTTGTTAAAAAGAATTACTATGTGCTTATTAGCTTATTCTATTAGGTCTTTCCTCGTTTTCTTCCTTTTCAAATAAATCTTATTATTAAATGTTGGTATTTAGGTATTTTAATATTAAATTAAAATATTAAGTGCATGGATATATATTAACAAGAATGTGCTCATTATTTTTTGATGTGACTCATGTAAGTACCATACCATGTTCTACAATATGACTATTCATATTTTTGACATTTATTTGTGAAAGAAATTCTACACTTATAAATAGTGATGTTTTTTTTTTTGTGAAAAGTATGCAAAAAAAATATGAGAAGTGTGAGAAAATATTGTAGGGAGTAGTGAGATTAGTGTAGCGAAGAGAGAGTTTAGACAAAGAAATACTCCAAGTTTTCAACTTATTTACTATACAAAAGAGAGGAATTCTATATTGAAGAAAGATGTTTGAGTTGTACGACGTTGTTAGGTTATTGTATCCAGATAAGGGATAAGTCAAGAGTTATATTGTTAGATCGGTGTAAATTATGTCGCAAAGGGGTTGAATCTCCTTAAAGAAAGCAAGATATTCGCATTGTAATTTATTATTATTTGTGGTATATACACCAACACTAAATCATAAATAATTAACAAATATTCTTCTCAAAGACAAATTCTTATCACTAAATCTTTAGGGGTCATTCGTTTTCTAGTTAAAGTTATGCAAAAATTAATAATATATGAAGTAATTATATAGACCTTAGTAATGTATATATTAATTATTGGTATATATGCATTTTATTATTAAAATAAAAATATTAAGTGCATCTGTTAGTGGGTATAAATTGTGGTAAAAGATGAGTATTAGTTCTTGTAACTTATGTGACCATTAGTTCTTGTAATTCTCATGGTCATTAGTTTCTTGTAACTCATATGACCATTAGTTTCTCATAACTTATGTTACATCTATCACATTTATCTACACACATTACTACCCCTCATTCTATCCATTGATTATATGGGAGACTTCTTCACTTATAAATAGGGGTGTTTCTTCTTTTGTGAAGAAAAAGTAAGAAAAATGTTAAGTGTGAAAAATATTGTAGTGGGTAGTAGTGAAAGAGAGAGTTGAGACAAAGAAAATATTCTAAGTCTTCAATTATATTCACTATATACAAAAGAGAGTATTTGTATGTTGAAGGAAGGTGTTCTTTTTGTGGAGCTCTGAACTCTTCAGCTTATCTGGAGTTGTTTAAGTTGTACGAAGTTGTTGGACTATTGCATCCTGGAAGGGACAAGTCAAGATTGATATTGCTGGATCGGTGTAGATTATGCAACAGTGAGCTTGAATCTCCTTAAAGAGAACGAGATATCCGCGCACCTAAAGAATTGTTTATTCATTTTTTATTCATTTGTGATATATTACACCAACATTAATTATGCAGATATTAATAATATTTATTCTTACTCGGAAAACAATAATACATTTTAACTTTTTGGTAAGCCAAAAGAATATGTAGACAATTATTATATACCTAAGCACTTTAAATAAACTAAGTGAACATCCTCCTAAAAATTTTAAGGATGTTAGGGAAGAATGGGCTGCAATTAGAATTCAAACTGCCTTTCGTGGATTCTTGGTAATCCTTTTGGATTTCTTGTTTCTCGTTTTATTGCTCTATGCACTTCACATTTGCTTGTTTTTGAAAAACCTTCTGGTCATGTAGTTTTATCAAAATATAATTAAGTATTTTGCTTCAGTACCTTAGCTCCCGTTTGACTGTACATTTTTGGGTTGCAAAAATTGTTTGTTCATGAAGTTTGGCCAGTGTTCCAAAAACAGACCCACACCAGTTTTGAGTGAAATTTTACTTAAACTCACAGAACTTCAAAAAGATTTCCACATAAAATGCACGTCCAAACACAACTTCAAAAATTTATTTTTTTCCAGGTTTAAGCTAAATTTATGGTCAAACACTAGCTTACAATCGTGTGGCCGTTTAATGATTGTGTTGATATCGTGTGGTATCTTCTAATTTACTGTTAGTGTCCTGAGGTTCGAGTTAATTAGAAAAATGCTGAAGAGGGATCCGTAGGAAGATCTTTGTAACACAATTACAATTCTTTAATTTGAACAACATAAGTGTATTGATTCAAAGATTTATATAAAGTTAAACTAGCAGCAGGCTCAAATTAGATTTTTGTTAAGTGTGATGTAATGACCTTTTATGTCATTAACATTCACATACGTTTCTAAGAATTTGTTTCTTCTCTTTGAAACTCCTCTTTTGCAAATCCTATATAAAGAGATGTTTTGGGTGAACATAAGACACCAACACGAACAAAAAGAAGAGAAAAACTTTTTCCTCATTTCTTCTTAGTTTATTCTTAGAATATTTTTGGGCAATTGGTTTTGGGCAACCTCCAGACTTTCAGTCACGAGTGCACGTGTTTGAGAGTAACTGTGGAACCTTGAGGAGCGACCGGCTACAATGATTTGCACCGGAGTCGGGTCAAAATCGCTTTCAAGGCAGTGGCTTGCCATGACACAGTGTTTGTATTAAGTTATTCACTACTTTATAATTTTAGTCCAATATCAATATTGTAGTATTTTTTTCAACAATTTGAAAGCGCGATTTCCCAACATACAATAATATTGATAAATGGCTATTTCTTTGAACAAAACTTTTTCTGAATTGTCAAAGCTTGAGCCTTTGGATGGAAACAATTTTAAACGCTGGTCACAAAAACTTTTGATTTTCTTTGAACAATTAGAAGTTGATTATGTTTTATTTAAAGAAACTTCTATGGATGGTTCTAACACTACTACTGATTCTAACAAGTTGTGGGTTTTGATGATGTTGTTAAGAAGAAGTTTGAAAAGGATAACAGAATTGTGAGAGGACATTTGTTAAACCATATGACTAACCCTTTGTTTGATTTATTTGTTACTTATAAATCTGCTTAGGAAATATGGGATAGTTTGGAAAAGAAATATGGTACTAATGATGCAAGAAAGAAAAATTATGTTATCGGACAGTGG
This sequence comes from Solanum appendiculatum, assembly GCA_018342035.1. Lineage (NCBI taxonomy): Eukaryota > Viridiplantae > Streptophyta > Magnoliopsida > Solanales > Solanaceae > Solanum > Solanum appendiculatum. The sequence goes on along the minus strand of JAGDQO010000806.1, from coordinate 226,204 downwards.
ATTAAATTTCAAATGTTTGACAATAAATAAGCCTATAATGAAACAAGTTCACGAATATGAGAACTTGACTGCTAATGTTCTCAACGAGGACATGAAGATGTGTGAGATTTTTCAGGCTAATGTTTTGCTTGAAAAATTCCCACCATCTTGGAGTGATTATAGAAATCAATTAAAACATAAGAAAAAGAATTTAACTCTCCAAGAACTTATTAGTCATATGAGGACTGAAGAGGCGAACCATCTCAAAGATAAGATGGAAGCACTCTCTCTTAATTCTTCTAAAGCTAATCTTGTTGAATCTTCTGGTACTGTTGTGAAAGACAGGTTCAAAGGCAAACAGAAGAAAGTCCTGAAAAAGGAACATGTGAAGAAGAAAAATCAATTTAACAAGCCGGAGAGCCAAAAAGGTTGGTCTACCTGATTTTAAACGAGTAAATGTTTGTTCTAAGACTTCTGATACCGTCTTTATTGGTTATGCTCAAAATAGTACTGCATATAGATTTATGTCTTTAAATGATCATTCTATTTGTGAATTTAGATATACAGAATTTTTTGAGCATATTTTTCCTTTGAAAAACAATGTGCCCAGTGATGTACAAAATAATACTTTTCCATCTATATATGTTAATTCTCATGTTGTGCCTTCTTCTGATGTTATTTCTAATGAGCATGAAAATGAACTTAGAAGGAGTAAAAGACGTAGAATTGAGACTAGTTTTGGTCCGAATTTTATCACTACTTTCTTGACAAAAAATTTTGATATTGATTTTTTAAGTGATGAATTAGTGTCTATGTACTTAATAGAAGAAGACCCTAAGATTTATGATGAAGCAATGAGATCTATAGATGTGATATTTTGAAAAGAGGTTATTAAAAGTGAATTAGACGTATAGCTTCTAATCACACTTGGGACTTGTATGATTTACCTAAAAGTTGTATGCCCATAAGTAACAAGTGGATATTTAAGAAGAAATTGAGACTTGATGGTACAATTGATAAATATAAGGCTAAACTTATGATTAGGGGTTTTAACCAAAAGAAAGGTGTTGATTACTTTGATACTTATTCTCCTGTGACTAAAATAGCAACCATTAGAACTCTTATTGCTTTAGCCGCTATTCATGATTTAGTGGTACATCAAATGGATGTCAAAACAACATTTCTAAATGGTGATTTACAGAGAGAGATTTATATGACTCAACTTGAGGGGTTTGTGGTTCCAGGACAAGAGGATAAAATATGCAAATTGAAGAAGTCCTTGTATGGACTAAAACAGGCACCTAAGCAGTCTTATAAAAAGTTTAATATCACATTAGTGGATAATGACTTTGTTGTAAATTCATCTGATACTTGTGTTTATTCTAAGATGATAGGCTCAGATTGTGTGATTATATGTTTATATGTAGATGACATGTTAATCTTTGGTCCTAATGTGAATGTCATTAATGAGACAAAGAACTTTTTGTCTTCTAAATTTGAAATGAAAGACCTTGGTAATGCAGATGAAATTTTGGGAGTTAAAATCAAAAGAACTGCTAATGGTTTCTCTTTGTGTCAATCTCATTACATTGAAAAGATGTTGAAAAAGTTTAATTATTTTGATGTAGTTTCAGTGAGAACTCCTTATGATCATACACTTGAGAAAGAATAAAGAATTTAGTGTTTCTCAGGTTGAATATGCTAAAATAATTGGGAGTGTAATGTTTCTCATGAACTATTTTCGGCCTAATATAGCTTATGATGTTAGTAGATTGAGTAGATATACTCATAATCCTAGTAATGAACACTGGAATGCTCTTCATTGCTTGCTAAGGTATTTAAGAGGTACTATGGATTGATGTTTGCATGATAATAAATTTCATGCTGTTTTACAAGGTTTTTGTGATGCAAATTGGATAACTGACAATGATGAAGTTAGCTCCACCAGTGGCTATGTGTTTACTTTGGGTGCAGGTGCTATTTCGTGGAAGTCTTCCAAACAGACTTGTATAGCACGCAATCTGAATTCATTGCTCTCGAGTTGACAGGGCAAGAAATTGAGTGGCTGAGAAATCTTTTAACAGATATGCCATTATGGGGGAGACAAGTTTCACCAGTCTCTCTTCATTGTGACTCACAGGTAGCAATAGGGATTGCCAAAAATAGTGTGTACAATGGAAAAAAGAGACATATTTGCATCAGACATGATGCAGTTAAACAGTTGTTGAAACTGAGTGTTATTTCCTTGGAATATGTAAGATCCGAAAGAAATTTGGCGGATCCTATGACCAAGGGCTTGACAAGGAAAATAATCCTTGAAACGTCTAGGGGGATGGGGCTAAAGCCCATTGATTGAGGTAATGTGGTGGACCCGTTATGCCTCAATATACACCACATTTTCTATCCATATGGCATGAGACAGTGTTTTATAAGGTTGAGCTTATTTTTCTCTTAATGATTCTATAGCCTTAAGGTGGTCTATTTGAGATAGATTTGATGGAATCACCTATGTGAGTGTAAAGGTGTGGTCGCCTTTTATGAAAAACTTGGGTCATATTTCTAGAGCACTCATAAGACGCAAGGTGTGTGTGCATAATCATAAAAGCACTTTGTTTGTATCGCGGAGGTTGCTTGAAATTTAAGGATATAGTATGTGTTATGGGGGTCTCAATTTATATCCATTTAGTTCAAGAGTACTTCACTTTGTGGATATTAAGTTGTTGCCTCATTTCACTATGTGTTAATTCAAATTGAAAGATATTGACACTTAAGTACATGTTCCTTCCTTTTGCTCAAAATTTGTTCTTTATCTTTGCATTAGTGGGGTATTATGATATTAATTTTACCTTTATTAATTAAGAATAATGCAAAGGATACAAAATATTACGTCACAAAAGAGATGAATTACATATCCGTTCAAAATTAGATTTTTGTTAAGTGTGATGTAATGACCTTTAATGTCATTAACATTCACATACGTTTCCAAGAATTTACTTCTTCTCTTTGAAACTCCTCTTTTGCAAATCCTATATAAAGAGATGTTTTGGATGAACATAAGACACCAACACCAACACCAACAAAAAGAAGAGAAAAACTTTTTCCTCTTTCTTCTTAGTTTATTCTTAGAATATTTTTTGGGCAATTGGTTTTGGGCAACCTCCAAACTTTTCAGCCACGAGTGCACGTGTTTGAGAGTAATTGTGGAACCTTGGGGAGCGACCGACTACAACGATTTGCACTGGAGTTGGGCCGAAATCACTTTCAAGGCAGTGGCTTGCCACGACACAGTGTTTGTATTTAGTTATTCACTACTTTATAATTTTAGTCCAATATCAATATTATAGTATTTTCCCCAACAATAGTGTTATGTTTCTTTTTGTAAAAGATACGTACGTGAAACCTATGGTATGCATTCACCAAAAGCAAAAGGATTGATGATTGATGAAACATCATATTGGATGGCTGGAAATAGAAGAATCAAAAGGAGTTTTTATGAGCATGTTATAGTTTTTTATTATTCAAAAATATACTGATCTGTTTTATTCAAATCACACTATAGAAAATTTCATACAAAGGGTTTTAATGTTCTTTATTAAAGAGAACTCATTTTTATGATCGAACTTGAAATCTATAGTAATTGATTGAGGGCACAAATATTTTTACTATCCCTTACAAAAAATGAATTCAAATCTATTACAAAAAGAGTCTCACATAACTAATGCCAGCTATGTGAGGCACACGGGTAGGTCAAGGGTGAGGCTAGTAAAGCTTTATGTTCCAAAATTTTGAGGCCCAAAAATTTTTAACTGTGAATTTTATGATTTTAGTTCTTAATTTCACTTGAAACAATATTGAGCATTATAAAAAAAATATTATGTATTTTTTATCAAGAACATTTTAGAACTTTGAAAGAAACAACGCAAATCTTCATATTAATAAATAAAGTTTTCACATCAACATCCAATCTTCATATTAATAAATAAAGTTTTCACATCAACATCCAATCTTCATATTAATAAATAAAGTTTTCACATCAGCATCCAACGTGATGTATTGCAAACAAATGTCGGAGCTCTTATAACTAGAACTATTACTTACTTTTATAAATAATAATATTATTATATGAAATTAAACACTTAATATCTTTAAAGAATAGACAACAAAAATAAGTAGTATGCAAAAACAAAAAAAATGATTCCTAAACTAATAATATTTGATGAGATATACTAAAAAAAATTCCATATTACAAGTATTTGTGCTCATTTTAAAGGTACAAACAGACAGTTTACTTGGTGTTAAGCTTATTAAAGAAGAGGATATATAACATAATTTCCATAGGATCATTTATTAAAGATTGTGCAGATATTTATTAAATGTTAACAAGATCTCTATCAAACACATCTAGATAAAGACGAACCACTTTTTATCATAATTTTTTTGATTTTTCAATTATACTAAAAAAAAATAATACATCGGGCTCATTTTATGGATCTTGTGTCCCTACCTATTTGCTAGTGCAAGTTTTTGTAATAGTTAAAATTGAGGAGAAGAAAATTCTTTTTTAGAGAGTAAAATAGAGGATTGGATTAAAGTTAGTTGTTTGAAAAAATAGAGAACGATATATTAGGAGAGTAAAATAGAAATTCGAGTTGGAGATGCCCTAAACCCATAATTTCTCTCAAAGTAGACAAAGCTTCTAACAAGAGAAAACCCATTTGAATGAACTCCACTAGATTGTAAACCAATAATAACGTCTCCAACCTTGATACTTTTCCCGTCAAGAACTGAATTCTATTTCACAATGCCCACAGCAAACCCATTGAGGTCATACTCACAATATAAAACACACATTAAATCAACCGAGTTCAATAAAAGACAGTTATTTCTAATTTCAAAACCATGATTCACAAAACATATAATAATTAAATGTATATCACTACTCACACTCAACAAATATACTAGATTACATTAGCCAATTCCACAATCCACATTACAAAACGGTAAAATGAAATCACCTACTACAAGTTTTGATAAGTGATCCATAATGTCTACTCGATGCACACATCAACCAAAAAAAAAAGCAGCACAAACTAATCAAATTCATGCTGAAATTCTTTTGTTAGAAATAGCAGGCTCAATATTTGTCATTCATTTATAATGCTTTTGCTACAGGTAGTGGTGGTAAATGGACGGATTGTGTCAAATTTAGGTGGATTGAAAATGGATAAACATAAAATGGGTAATAATTCAACCCGCCCGTACTTCATATAGGTAAAAATAGATTGGGTAATAAATGGGTTGGGTAAAATACAAGTTTATCCATATTTAACCATATTGTGATGAGTATTTGTACTCTACTTTAGACTTCAACATGGAGAAATTATTGTAGTCTTTTTTTGGATGAAAAATGTTGAAAATACTTTATTAAGTTTTATTGTATCATAAAGTAAAAAAAAATCCTATAATTTTTCAATATAAAATAAATTTATGTAATAACAAAGAGAAAATATTTTCATTTCCACAGTAAATGAATATTTGCATTTTAGGAGTAAAACGTGCTTAATGCACTTTAAGCAATATTAATACTAATACATAATTTGCTTATTTTAAACTATTATTTGTTACCCAATATAAAATTAAATAAATATAATTATAATTAACAAAAGAAATGTTTATTTAATAGATATATTTTTTGGAGGGTCAAAGACTTTACCTTTCCAATTATAAAGAGGAATAATTAGTTTTACCTAAGAACATAAAAAGGAAGAGAAGTTACAACTTCTTTTTTTTTAATCAAGTTACAATATTTTTAGTGATATCACGAATTTTGAGTGTGTAAGAGTTGGAAGCTTAACCCATTTGGCTAACCCATATTTTACCCATAGTTTACCCATATTTTTACCCATGAATACCCATACTTTTATGGGTTGAATATGGGTATCAACCCATATTTTACCCATGTAAAAAATCACTCACCCAACCATTTAAAAATATGGACGAATTGAGCGGGTTATCAAAATATGGGCTCATTTTACTGGCACTAGCTGCAGAATATGAGTGTCATAATTTTTTTTACGAGGGGTGATATTTAGAGAAGATATGGAGTTCGAGTTACCTCTCCCAGGGCGTATCTAGAGGGGGTTCCATGGGTTCACGTGAATTCATGCTCCCCTCTCTAGATCATATATAGTAGTGTTATATTTTTTTTAAAATATTTAAATATAGATGTGTGAACGCACGTTCAAAGTATCATATAAAAATACAATAATGATTGGGTGCATCTCTCTGAGTGAGGATAGAAATTTAAATCTTATATGTATATTGTTTTTTGAGCAACACCTCTCCAAGTGGTTATTGCCTTATCGGTGGCACTTTTTGGCGTTTCAACTAATTTTTCTTCTGTTTTTTTGCTTTAATCCTTCAAAGTTCAAGTGTGTTACATTGAAATTTTCTAAAATTTCTATATAATTAAATCAAATGTGTATATTAAAATTTAAAACTAGTACGTATTATTCCTTTATAGTTTGGACCTATAATTTTTAAAATTTGACGATTTATATTAAGAACCTAAAGATCAAACCGATTAAATTTACATTTTAAATATATTTTTTCGTAATAGTGCACTCATTCTTCTGAAATCCTGCATACTCCTAGTTGCATTTTGACTCCATCGTTTATTGATACTCAACATAAGTAATATATACCTAATGGAAAGATACCTCCAATTTCCAAATCCTCCAATTTCCAAATCCTCCAATTCCAGGTGCCAATTACACAGATTCATTCCTAGCTCACTAATAACAACTAAATTTAAAATTTAGTAAAAAACACTACCTTTTAAGTCAAAAATTAGCAACAATAAAATTATTTATTTATTTTTAAGTGCAATGACCATCTATTACCAATTGCGTGCTTCTTCAGTTTCGGCCCTAAGCCAAATTTGTATAAATTACTTGACTAAAATTCTATTGTTTTTAGCAAAATAAATTTATGTGGAGTTGTTTTTGCTACAGATTTATTATTTTTAGTCAATCAGCTTTTTAAGCTAAAATAATACTTTTTTTTATCTGTATATTTCCTTTTATTTCATCTTTAGACTCTATGTCGATTTGTTTTAACTATGCACTATAATTAGTTTTGGGGAAATTTGTATTGAAAAAAAATGGTAAAACTCTATTATGTGTAGCCAAATAATTAATAGGGTACAAAATAGTCAAATAATTAAAATAAGAAATAATGTATTATTCACTGAATAATTATGTCATTTTATGCATGGCCTTTACAGGGAGTCAGAGACAACGAGACCAAGAAGAAATTGAATTTTCTCTTATTATCTTTTTTCGAAATGAATTGAAATTTATGATAGAATAAGGTTGAGAACTTGAAGTAGACAGTAGTATATGCTATCTCTATGTTTCATTTACGAACAGTGTTCAGAGGCAGATTTAGAATTTAAATTCTAAAAGTTTTTCACATTGAATCCATCGTATTTTACTAATTATGGATTCAGGTTTACATTTATTATAGATTTAATGAATTTTTATACATAAATTTTGCTTGCTCAAAATATAGTATATAATCGAATTTGTTGTGAGGTTTAGGATATGCGGATTTATTGGACTTATAAAATAAAGATTAGCATTAAGTAAATATGTTGTTTGGTGATACAAGTGGGCAGTATCAAATATGTAATGATTTTGATCGCTTGCCGACGATTCTTATCTATGGAGACTTCATTCAGCACACTCTTTGATATTATTCCAATGCCACGTGTTTTCATCCCGTGCGATCATGTATTCACGATAATTTTAATTTCTTAATACAATTACTTTATGTTATGCATGGATTTATATCGATAAACCCGGTGCAACAACTTTATGCATCCATTCCTGTCAGTGACGGAGCTAGGAATTTTGAGATGGGTGTGCAAATTTTCTTCTCACCTATGTTAAGGATGTGCAAAATCAAATATACACTCATAATAACTAACATTTATACACTATATAATTTTCTGTTCACCGAAACACCTATGTTATGCTAGCAGAAGAGAGTAGATACTCGATGAAAATTATAAATTAATGTATGCATGAGCTTTATCAAAACACCAACCTTATAAAAAGAGTCTTTCTTTTTGACTTTGGTATTAGATTTGTATTTATTATTTAGTACGTTATGAGTAAACAAAATTAGCTTCATTTTCAGAGCTCTCTAAAGAGTTGAAACTATCGAAAGGCGGTTTCTTATATATAATCAATAGTACCTCCTAACATTTAAATTTAAATAAATCTAGAAATAACTTAATGTTAATATTAGTTAAATAGATGTTTTAATTTATATGATTTATATATTATAGTCCATGATGTTCTGGAGCAACTCAGGTTAGCAAATTGTAGGAGTAGTTGAAGAAGAATCTTCAAACTTATTATCGCGTAAGAAATAGTGGTATATTTCTTTTCGTAGAAAATATGTGAGAGCTATGGTACGTAGGAGCGGAGCCAGCTTATGGTCAGGGATTTATTAGAACCTCCTTCGGTGAAAAATTATACTATTTATATATGGTTAAAATTATATTTAATGTATATATAGTAGATATTGAACTCTTTTCCACTAGTTTCGTGTGTTTACTTCTTCAAATTTTAAACCCTTTAATAAAAATTCTAGCTCGCCTCTCATATGTATCCACCAAAAGCAAAAGGGATTGATGATTGATGAAACACTATATTGGACGGCTGGAAATAGAAAAAGAAAATTAAAGGACTTTTTATGAGCATCTCCTAGTTTTTTATCATCCAAAATATACTGATATTTATTCAAATTGACACAATAGAAAATTTAATATGAAGATTTCAACGCTTTTTATAAAAACGGACTCGATTTTATAATCGAATATGAAATCTCTAGAAAGTAAGGGCAAAAAGATTTTTACTACCTGATCACACATTCTTTGGTAGTCCGAGGAAATTTTTTACTATGTGTCCTCGCGCAACTGACATTAAATGTATGAGACAAAAAAATAAATCCAAATCTCATATAAAAAAGTCTCATACAACTAATGTCAGCTATATGAGACATACTAAAACTTTTCAGGCTCATTTTAAAGCTATGTGCAAACAGATGGTTTACTTAGTGTCAAGCTTATTAAAGATAATGACATATAACATTAATCTCTTACGACCATTTGTTGAAGATTGTAAATATTTATTAGATGTTAATAAAACCAACTCTATCAAACGCATCTGGACAAAGATGAACCAATATGCCAATAACGATTTAGTAATCTGAAAAAATGCGCTCAACATGAAATTTTTTCTCCTGATAGATCTAAGAGATATTGTATTTGAAACATGTAAACCTTTTGTCTTTTTCATGACACAAAAATAATAATATATCATACTCATTTTATGGGTCTTGTGCCCCTACCTACTTGCTAGTGCAAGTTTTCGTAATAGTTAAAATCTAAGAACCTCTTTGACAATGCCTAATACTATAAATCAAATAAGTTAATATGGAGAATTTAACAAAGAACATTTTTCTTTGGTTGTAAAGTTGCTAAGTTTTTCAAGAATCTAAAAACTCCAAATATATGCCTAGCTAGTTAGATTGACTGAGACAGGAAAATGAATATGGTCTTGTTGATGCTTTTAGAAATTAAAAGCAAGTGGAATCAAATTATATTATAGGTAAGAAATTAAAGTCATGTCACCAACAATTCGATACCAATTGGATAATGTTATTTAATATGTGAAAAGTCTATAAACCCTATATTGATGCCCAACCCAAGTGTCATTGTTTAGAATTGAAAAATCTCATCCTAATTTCATTTAGTTACGACTTAGCGATGCACTATAAGAAGATTCAATTAGTTAAGAGCGTTTTAACAGCGGATAAGTTAGAATTTATCGATAAATTTCATAGCTAATTTTATATTTTTTTAAAGTAATAAACGTACTCTATTTTTTAAGAGTAGAGTATATAACATGGGAAAAATTACATAAAATACATAAATTAAGATATTATAATCTCTAAAATTCCCTATCATTTAAAAAAATTACAAAAATTCCCTCTCAAATACATGCCTATCCCCTCTCGAATACATCTCTATCCCCTCTCGAATATATCTCTATCCCCTCCCGAATACATCCCTATTCCCTCTCGGATACATCTCTCCCATTAAGTAATGTATCATTTGCAATGTATCGGACAACCAAGAAATGTATCCGAGATAGAATATAATTAGCCCCCAAATTAAAGAGATTTCTGTACTTTATACAATATTTTAATCTCAAGGACCCACCACACGAATGTCAAACATTGTGGGGGTGGCTGATCAATTCTATTCTCTGTGGCAGCAGGCTCCATGCCTTTCTCCTCTAAATAAAAAATTATAGATATTTCTGACATAATAAATTAGTATTAGATACAAATTCTCATTTAATTGTCAACGTGTTAGGCACACAATCACCAATTTTATCCTTTTTTTCTCCTATAAAAACCCCTCACTCTATGCACTTGCTTTAGTGATTACACTTTCTTTTACAACAAATTAATCTCTCATTTCCAAAAACAAATTAAGTGAACATGTCTTCCTGTGGAGGAAGTTGTGGCTGTGGATCTGGCTGCAAGTGCGGCAACGGCTGTGGAGGGTAAGTTTCCATTCATTTTCCATCGAACCATCTGGAAAAATGCATGGTGAAAAATAGATTCTTACGTCCTAATTTTTTCATATGAAAGCATTACTATTTTTTCTTATTCAGTAAAAAAAAAATAGTGATATTTTTAGTGGCGAAGAAGATAACAATTGTGTGTGTTGATGATATATATTATTGTAGATGTGGAATGTACCCAGACATGGAGAAATCCACTACCTTTACTATCATTCAAGGTGTTGCACCTATCAACAAGTATGTATATTTTTCCCTTTTGTTTAAACATATACTATATAGTTATTAAATTGGGGAATTAAAGAATATATATTTAGAAATTGGAAGGCTAAAAAAAAGATTACTTACTTGTAATATAATTTTGTAGCTATGGGGTGGTTGAGGAGAAAGCAGAAGGAGGCAATGGATGCAAATGTGGATCAAACTGCACTTGTGACCCTTGCAATTGCTAAATTACTAATTTCCACAGTAACATAAGTGTGTTATGTTATAAAAGCTTAATTCTGTAATAATAAAGTACAGCCATGTAACTGATCACATGATGATCAGTTCTCAGGTTTGTGCCTTTATTCTATGTTTGTTTGAACTGATATATTTCTGTAGTGTGATTTGAATTTGGAGTGTAACAGAAATATATTATCATATATATACAATCATATAAGTTTGTTAATTCCTTCCTTTAGAGATCTCTTTGCGACTTTTAGTCTATTTAGCTAAATTTTTGGAAGGTCAAAAGTGTTTTAAGCTTTCGTAAAATTGAGGTTTTTGGCCAAGCTTTTGGAAGAAAATAAGCTTTGGTAAACTGTGTTCTAGCTGCAACTTAGTTAACTGATGCCTTTCAGTGTGCTTAACAATAAGTCACTATATGAAATGTTGTATGAGCATAGACCTTCCATCAATCACAGTCAAAAAATCTAAAGTCTACTACTCCATAAGGTATTGCAAATTACATTCACTATGATCTTCTCAAGCTTTTGTTGCTGCTAGTTCAACAAAGGTAGGACCATCAACTTATAGCGAAGCAGTCTCAGATCCGCAATGAAGGTAAAAATAGCTGCTCTAGAAAGTAACAACACTTGGAAAATAGTTCCTCTACCTGAAGGAAAGAGGTTTATTAGCTGCAAATGGGACTTTAGGATAAAATACAAAGACATGGTGAAATTGAAAGGTTCAAGGCTAGATTAGTAGCAAAGCGATAAAGTCAACAAGAGGGCGTTGGTTACAATAAAACATTTTCTCCTGTAGTCAAAATGTAACTTACAATAAGATCAACTTTAGTCATTGCTTCTATGAAGCATAGGTACGATGTATACAATCTTCATGATGAGATCTACATAGTTCTTCCATAAGGTTTTAAGAGCTAGGTGAGACAAGACCAGTATGTAAGTTTCTTAAATCCTTGTATGGCCTAAAACATGCCCCAAGACAATGGAATACACAGTTATTGCAAGCAATCCAACAATTTGGGCTCAAACAAAGCCAAGATGATCACTTCTTATTCTCGAGGAAAGTTAGAAATGATCTGATAGTCATCCTAGTATATGTGATGGCGTGCTTATCGCTGGTAACAACTTACAACTAATTGAAAAAAACAAAACAACAACACATCAAGCCTTCAAAATGAAGGACTTAAGAGAGCTAAGGTATTTCAACCATGAGGATAATAAGATATGTCAAACAGCAACCTGATCAGGAAAAACTCCTATTAAGCAGCCGCAAAGAACAAGTCTCAGCTTACTGTGATGTTGATTGGACAGCATGTCCAAACTCCAGAAAATTTGTGATAGGCTTTTTAATCAAACTAGGTAACTCTTTAATCTCTTGGGAATCAAAAGAGCAGAGTATAGCATCTAGAAGTTCAGCTGAAACTGAATATATAAGCTTAGCATCTACCCGTAGCTAAGCTATCATGAATTCTGGGATACTTAAGGAAATTGGAGTTCAAGTCAATCTGCCAGTTCAAGTGAACATTGACAGTAAAGCTACAAACCCAAAATCCATGAAAGAACAAAACACATAGAGATTGATTGAGACTTCATATGGGAAAAATTCAGAATGGAATGATCAAAACTATTGCAAACCCATAGTTTGGTAATCTTGTTCTGTTTCTCTTGGTTCAATCAGCCTCAGCCAAGCTGCAAGCTCTAACTAATGCAGAGTTTTTTTTAACATCTTCTCACTACAACAAGTAAAGATTTTTGCAACAATTATTTAACGGCAATAACATAATTGTCGCCAAATTATGTTTCAACATCAATTATTAGTGGAAATTAACCTTTGGTAGATAAACAAAACCTTTTAATGACACTCGGTTTAAAAAGTCGATAAACTTTTTTACTCCGTCTATTTCCCCAGGCTCACCCAAACATTCCTTCTGATTCAATACAGATCTGAAGAGGTGAAGCTACAATAGATTAGATCTAAAGCCTCCTTCATGTAATCTCTCTTTCTCTTCTCACTCGATATGGCTCTCTCTCTCTAATTCTCTTCCTATCTGAAGAGATATTTCCTCTGTAGTTGAATTCTCTTCCTATCAGATTTCGTTTTCTTCTGTGTTTAGCTCGAGAAGACAAAAGAAATTCTCAATCTCGGGATCAGTAGTCGAGGTGAAGTAAGAACGTAAAAGTCCCTTCGCTATTCATGATTTCTCCTTTTCATATCACTACAAGAAAAATCACTATAAGCAAAGGGAAATGTGGTCCTAAAAGTCTGCTTTTGATCCTAAAATTCATTAGAGACGACAAAAATCTGGTGGCCACCCATCCCTATGAGCTCCATTGCTAAAAGTAAAAAGCGACGAGATTTGATAACTGGTCCCTAAAACACTTTTAGGGATCAAATTTCTGGTCTCTATACCACAATCTATAGCATTATAAGGAGTTATTTCTGGTCCCCATGTCATTGTATTGTTTACACAATCGTAGCAAAAGATATAAATTATTCACCTAACACTAGAAAAATTATAAGAAACTTGACAACTTCTATTTTGACTTGCTCAACTGAACACTTCATTACCTGCAAAACATACATGATATATTATTTTAGTAGAAAAATGTTTATATATGTTTGGTAAGTTTACATCCTAACAGTAATTTAAGCATTCACCACAGTTGGCTTTGAGCCTCACTATAGCAGCTCCATGTTCAACATGAAATTTTCAGATCAGACCCTGTGGTCCAGCCCTTCCCCGGATCCCACGCATAGCCCAGCTCTAGTGCACGGAACACCCCTTTTTAGCTTTTATAATCAACGTCTTGAATACTTGCTGACAAGATTTCTTGTTTAAAGCAGTTTTCTCGATCATGTCTATGACATAGTAACCAATTATAAAAGATTGAGGCGTGTCAATCAGATGTACACTTTGAGAGCAATTAGGTCTGTTAAAAAATAAAAGCTTAATAAGTTGTCAGACAAAGAGCTGATAACAGAGGTAACATATCTGTTTATGAACCCACAAGTCATTGATCAAACTATAACTAAGTTATACTGCCAACAGTTAGCACAGTGAGACAAATTAGACGACAAGACTTTTTTCCTTAAAATGCATATGAACATTCAGGATTGGATGCGATAGAAAAGCTCTTTCTATTTTAGTTCTTCTCTAACTAAAATTAAATTACATGACTATTATCAAAATATCATAGAGCAAAATGCAGCTCAACAAAAGGAACCACGCAACGGTAAAACTGAAATTGCAAATTAACTTGATTATTAAAGTAAGTTAACTTACATAATAGGTATAAAAGAATGGATAATCATAAGAGCAAATTAACTTGATTATTGAAGTAAGTTAACTTACATAATAGGTATAAAAGAATGAATGCATGATTACCCTAAAGAGGTTTCGGCCTGCAAGTGTTTCATATGGTGACTAAGATTAACATACCAGTCTTATACAATCCAAGTTGTCTACCTCTCCTTTTCTTCGACATTTAGATCCTTGTTCGAATCTGAGAAAGACTGAATATTTTGTATAAAGTTGGTATCAATCAGATAAACATAAAAGTTTTATATGAGGGTATCTAGTTGGAGAAATCATAGACATTCTATTGAATAGATCATCAACTTATCCTAAAAACATCTGTTATCATTATCAAGAGCCTAAACCCATCATGTTGGAAAACTTAAAATAAACATCTCACGTACAAAATTGAGTCTGTAAGACCAATGGAATAGAGATATTGCTACCCCCTTCATAAAACAATTTCCTTGGAGTGAAAATGATGTATATTACAGAATTTCCGGAATCATTAAAAAAAAAATCAGCTGCAGAATCAGACATTATTGATCGAAACACCATATGAATCGTGCAATATCTACAAATAATTATCGATCGGAGCCAGAGAAATGGAGAACCGAAATCTATGTAAGTTGAAGAAAAAGAGGAGAACCAACTATTCATTACAATAATCATGGCACTGATGAGAGCAAATTGACTGGTAAACCAACATTAAAAGAAACAAGAAAACAAAATGTTCTTCGAAAGCATTCAAGAGTCATGTGCAAACTTGTTTAACATTACCATTTTGTTGTATATCCTTAATACTATACAAAACTACAATGGGCTAAACTTATAATACCAGTATGTAATATCACTAAGATCCAACAAAATATAGCAAAAGGTTAAATGGCCTAAACTTGGATGCCTAATTTTGGGGAAAGACTTGTACCCCAAAAAGGGAAACTATTTATAAGCAACAACCCCCTTACTTTCATACTCCCCTATTTTTAACTACTAACGGGGGGATCCGATTGTACTTTTGTGAAACTTTCAACAACTCACCACACGCCTAATCTTCTCCAACTCCTAACTCTTGCAATTTTTCAACACACAAAACCAGTTGCTTTCCATCATGATCAATGATGTTGTTGTTTCCATCATTCTTGACTAATTTCTTTATCTTCCTCTTCTTCTGTTTGTCATTCTCCATCTCTTCATCACTCCCACGATTTGTTCTCTGTGAAGTGAATGCAGTTTCAATTATACTTTGAAAGTAGAATGATGCTCTGTTCATTTACAGTAACTTACTAAGAAAACAAAAGAATATATTATATATTCCCCTTTAATCTACAGTTATACGAACTCATACTCCTTCAAATATTAAGAGCTAATTGGTTTATTGACCCATAGATAAATTCATCAACCCAATTGTTTTTTGACCCCCGATTAAAAGCTAATCGGTGTATATATTCTGATAATATCAAGAAGGAAGAGACAGTGTTTCAATGAAAACACTACTAAATTACTGCTCGATGCCATCAAAATATATCTATATACTCTAATGGTACTAAAGATGAAGAAGCAGTGGTTCAATGAAAACACTACTCATTTACGTCTTGATACCATCAGAGTATAATTGGGTTGATAAATGTATATGTGGGTCAATGGATTGATTAGCTCTTAATATTTGAAAAAGTAAGAGTTCACATAACTGTAGATCAAAGGAAAATATATAGTATATGCTTTTATTTACTTAATAAGTTATCGTAAATGAACAGAACATCATTTTACTTCCAAAGTATAATTGAAATTACATTCACTTCATAGAGAACAAATCGTGGGAGTGATGAATTGTCCATAAAAATGGGGAATGACAAATGGAAGAAGAAGAAGAAGAAGATAGAGAAGTTAGTCGAGGATGATGGAAACAACATCATTGATCATGATGAAAAACATTTGGTTCTATGCATTGAAAAATTGCAACAGTTACAAGAGGAGTTGGAGAAGATTAACAATGAGGCGAGTGGTGAGTTATTGAAAGTTGCACAAAAATACAATCGGATCCCCCGTTAGTAGTTAAAAACAAGGGGGTAGCCACTTGTAAATAGTTTTCCTTTTTGGGGTACAATTGTTCTTTTCCCTAAATAAAAAGACAAAAAAAGGAGCATTGGTCCGTGCAAACTAAGGGGCTTAGGGTAAATAATTTGGGCCGTGGGTCCAATAAAGGTAAATATATTGGGTTACGTCCAATTTGGATAAATACTTTCCCTAGTAGGTCCAATTTGTGTAGTTCTCCCCCTAATTTTTGACACTAGCATTCTAGTAAGAGAGTCCTTCACATGAAATACACCTAAAGGTAAAACAAGAATTCTAAACCATAAGGAGCCGTTTGGTTACTGGTTAGAGTTATGCAGGTATTAGTTATGCAGGGTTTAGTTATGCAGGTATTAGTTATGCAGGTATTAGTTATGCAGGGTTTAGTTATGCAGGTATTAGTTATGCAGGTATTAGTTATGCAGGGTTTAGTTATGCAGGTATTAATTATGCATGGTTTAGTTATGCAGGGTTTAATTATATAGGTATTAGTTATACATGATTTAGTTATGTACAAATTACAATACAGTAAACTAATTTTTATTTCTTAATTCCAAAAATGTTTAGCGAGCTAATATTTATTATATCCATTAAAATAAACAACTATCTTAATAACACATTAAAATTTAAATAAATGTCAATAGCTAAAAACACTAAAGTAAATAACAAATAACTAAAAGCAGTTAAGTAATTTGTATTGAATAGGATAAGTAATTAAGTAAATAAGAAATAACTAAAAATATTATAATACATGTATTGGCCGTGCGTTGCAAAGAAACTAAGTAAAGAACTAATTACAATTAACCGGCACTATCTTATCGCCAAAGAAAATAATTAATAAAAAATAAAGCAAAGAAACTAAGTAAAGAACTAATTACAATTAACCGGCACTATCTTATCGCCAAAGAAAATAATTAATAAAAAATAAAGCAAAGAAACTAAGTAAAGAACTAATTACAATTAACCGGCACTATCTTATCGCCAAAGAAAATAATTAATAAAAAATAAAGCAAAGAAACTAAAAATAATTAAGCAACTATCAAGACAAAAATAAATAGTAACTTTTTTAAAAGCACACATAATTAAAAAAAATTAAAAGTTAATTAATAAGGGTAAATATGTAAATATATTATTTAATCCATGTATAACTAATACCCACATAACTTATTCCACCTTCTACCCTGCATAAAATTATACATAGATTTCCTCATAAGTTATGTAAGTATTAATTATGTGGATTCACTAAAACACAACCAAACATTGTATAAAACTAATGCAGGAATAATTTTTATACAACATTTTAAACTTACCAACCAAACACCGTATAAAATTAATACATAAATAACTTTTATACAATATTTAAAAACCTATCAACTAGGGGTGGGCATTCGGTTCTTCGGTTCGGTTTTCTTAAATTTCGGTTCGGTGTTTCGGTGT
Organism: Solanum appendiculatum; assembly: GCA_018342035.1. Classification (NCBI taxonomy): domain Eukaryota; kingdom Viridiplantae; phylum Streptophyta; class Magnoliopsida; order Solanales; family Solanaceae; genus Solanum; species Solanum appendiculatum. The sequence continues at coordinate 208,312 of JAGDQO010000806.1, read as the reverse complement.
TCGGTTTTGAAAAATGTGCACCAAATACCAAACCAAAATATTTCGGTTCGGTTCGGTTTTTTAAACTTCGGTTCGGTTTAATTCGGTGTTTTTAAAACGATTTTTCGGTGCAAGCAAATAAAAAATAAAGTGAAAATTAAATTATCAAAACGTTTAACTAAAGATAAAAGTTGAAAATTCGAAATAATCAATTAACATATTTAATAGTTAAAGTTTCCAACAAAGAACTAAAGAAGTTTTTTTTTCTCTTTCCGATTTTTTGTTTCAACAAACACTCTTTGTAATAGCAGCCAACAATTTAAACCAAGAATTCAACACTTGAAATTTAAAAGTTAAAACAATACAAAGTTAAAAATGCCTTAATATTCAACTTCATTCAAATAAAAAACAATAGGAGTCACAACTCACAAACACAAGTTACCAAGTATATAATTAATAAAATTAAAATATTATTTTAAATTTAGTTAATAAAATTTCGGTTTTTCGGTGCACCGAATTTTTCTTACCCTGACACCGAATACCGAACCGAAAAACCGAAATTCCGAAAAAAAAACACCGAAACCGAACCGAAAAACCGACACCGAAAAACCGAATTAATTTGGTTCGGTTTTCGATATTTATGTGAGTATTAGTTATGTAGAATTACAAAAATATAACCAAACATTGTATAAAACTAACACAAGGATAACTTTTATTCTATTTACAAACCAAACATGGTATAAAAGTTAATACATGAATAACCAAGTTATTCATGTATTAACTTTGCCCTTATCCAGTAACCAAACGGCCCCTAACTCTTCTTGGAACCATTATTTTTTCCCTTCATAAAATAGATCTGTTTTAGCATTACATGTATATGTAATGTTTACCAAGAACAAGCAGCTTCAACTAAAAAGAATAAGGATACAACTTAACCATTAATCCTTTGAAACTGCTTTTGGAAGATTTATAGGCATTTAGCACAACCTATGACGAATAAGGATACCATTCAATGATTAATCATTGATTCAAGATTAATTCTCTGAAGCTTCTTCTTGAGGGAAAAAATATTTGTCGCACCAGTTTAGAAAAGTGAAAACTACTTACTTCTAAAAAGTTTGATTTTTCGGTTAGCCAAAGTATCGAACTTTAACACCAAAAATCAACGGACGATACGGTTCAGTTTTCTTATTTGTATGCCCACCCCTACCTCAAAGTATTTCAAATTGCAATAAACACGGGCAAAAAGCAACTGCAGTCACAATCTCAATTTAAAACGAAGTTTCAAGAATCAATATAACTGAAAATTAGCTAGATCAACAGATTATATATATATATATATGAAAGAACATAAGGCAAATCCAATGATAGTCTCTTATCCCCCCAACAAAGTGCAGTAAAAAGGGATTCTTTTAAGCAAATTGCACAATTACTATCATCATGTTTGAATGAAAAAACTAATTCATATACATATCAAACATACTAAGAGTCTTCCCAAAATAAAAACCCTAAATCAGAAGAAACAGGTCAAAGTGTTCCTCTGTTGACAAAATGAAGAAAAATTAGCAAAAGAAATACCCAAAATCACAGTTGTGCATCCAACAACACATGAAGAAAACATCCACATGTATACAAAAGTAAGGACAACAAAGCCACCAATAGGAAGAGAATCAGAAATGCTAGGGATATAAATTGTTAGGCTTTGAGTAGTAGCAAGAGTAAATTACGTGGGAGATAAACTGTAAGCTTTGAGAAACGAGGATTTATGATCCAGTCCCCAAAATGATGAACAACATATTGAAGCAGTCAAGTTCTTATTTCTTAATATTTAGGTGTTCAATTTATTTATTTTTCTGACTTTTTTATGAGGTAAAATAAGTAGCATCTTTTGTCCCCATTCAAGTATGATTATTAGGGACCGGATATTCATATCTTTAGGTACCAGATGTTGTCTCTCCGAAAATAGTATGGAAGACTCACATAGCCGATTCCCAACTAATTTGAGACTCAGGTGTAATTATAGTTTATACAGAATGGATGAACCCACTTGAAACATTGGTTAAACTCCAGGACATCAACAAAAGTGCAATTTAAAGTTGAAGTTGTAGCTTTAAAAACGATTTGGCAGAAGTCCATGAACTTAGCTAGCAAAAGTTTGACAACAAAAGGAGAAAACCAAGGAAAGAATGTACCTCTTGAAAAGCCGCAATACATTTTCTTCCTAATGTTTCTTCACTCTTTGCAAACTTCAATTCAGAGACAAAGCATTCATCATGATGGCCATTGAAAAACTTGGGACCATAACCATAGTTCAGCCTTGGGGGATAGGGTCCTGGTCGCGGAAGGATGCCAACTCCACTATCATTTTGCCAGCGACCCTGGCCAAAGCCTTCTCTTGTTTGGAGGTTAGTGTAAAGTGTAGGAGGAAAAACAGCAAAAGAGAATGAGAAAGAAGAGCTTAAACAACGAACGACCAGATTAATGGAATATTAATCTAAATGGTGGAAATTGAAACTAATGTTAATGTTAATAATGTATGAGCAATTTATGTTTGGTTAATAATGTATGAGTAATTATCTAATTAACATAGAGTAAAATGCAGCTCAACAAAAGGAACCAAGCAACGGTAAAACTGAAATAACAAATTAAACTTGATTATTAAAGTACGTTAACATACATAAAAGGGATAAAAGTATGGATGCATGATTACCTGAAAGTGGTTTCGGGCTGCAAGTGTTTCATATGGTGTCGCAGAGAGATTATGATAATCAGTTGGACAAGGCTCAAGTATCATGACTTTTGCTCCTAAAATCTGATTTAGCAGCAGAAAGAAGAAACAAATAATGAAATACACAATGAAGAAGAGTTTAATACATCCGTCTCTTCACTGCTAACTCAACTTGTTAAACTAAAAAATGAAAGTACAGTTTTAAACTATCCTACACCTCTCCACTTCACCAATTAATAAAGGGAAAGGCTAACATACCAGTCTTATACAATCCAAGTTGTCAGTTGAATCCTAGTTGTCTACCTCTCCTTTTCTTCGACATTTAGATCCTTGTTTGAATCTGAGAAAGGCTGAATATTTTGTATAAAGTTGGTATCAATCAGATAAACATAAAAGTCTTATATGAGGGCATCTTATAGGAGAAATCATAGACATTCTATTGAATAGTCATCAACTTATCCTAAAAATATCTGCTAATATTATCAAGACACTAAACCCATCATGTTGGAAAACTCAAAATAAACATCTCACATACAAAATTGAGTCTGTAAGACCAAAGGAATAGAGATATTGCTACCCCCCTTCATAAAACAATTTCCTTGGAGTGAAAGTGATGTATATTACAGAATTTCCGGAATCATTAAAAAAAATCAGCTGCAGAATCAGACATTATAGATTGAAATACCATATGACACATGCAATATCCACAAATAATTATTGATCGGAGCCAGAGAAATTGAGAACCGAAATCCATGTAAGTTGAAGAAAAAGAGGAGAACCAACTATTCTAGAATTATGCTTTCATTATTTCAATCTTCATCACAATAATCATGGCACTGATGAGAGCAAATTGGCTGGTAAACCAACATTAAAAGAAACAAGAAAACAAAATGTTCTTCATCAGCATTCAAGAGTCATGTGCAAACTTGTTTAGCATTACCATTTTGTTGTGTATCCTTAATACGATACAAAACTACAATGGGCTAAATAAACTTATAATACCAGTATGTAATATTACTAAGATCCAACGAAATATAGCAAAAAGTTAAATGGCCTATACTTGGATGCCTAATTTTGGGGAAAGAACACTTGTACCCAAAAAGGGAAACTATTTACAAGCGGTTATCCCCTTACTTTCACCCCTCCCCCCCCCCCCATTTTTAACTACTAACGGGAGGATCCGATAGTACTTTTGTGCAACTTTCAACAACTCAACAATTTGTTAATTTTCTTCAACTCCTAACTCTTGCAATTTTTCAACGCACAGAACCAACTGCTTTCTATCATGATCAATGATGTTTTTGTTTCCATCATCCTCGACTAATTTTTCTATCTTCCTTTTCTTCTTCCGTGTGTCATTCCCCATCTTTATTGACAATTCATCACTCTCACAATTTGTTCTCTGTCAATGGAATGTAGTTTCAATTATACTTTGAAAATAGAATGATGCTCTGTTCATTTACGATAACTTATTAAGTAAATAAAAGCATATACTATATATTCCCCTTTGATTTACAGTTATATGAACTCTTACTCCTTCAAATATTAATAGCTAATCAGTCCACTGACTCGCAGATAAATTCATCAACCCAATTGTTTTAAATGTAGCAAAGCTCTAAGCCATCAAATCTAGTATTGAAAATAAAAATTATCGACTGTTAACTTTTTCAATTTTTTTGAAAATTAAGAGACAATGTTTCAGTGAAAATACTACTAAATTACCATTTGATGTCATCAGAATATATACTACTTAGTTACTCTGAAATACCATTAGAATATATATATATACACTTTATTGATATCCAGCAATAATTGAGCAGTCTTTTCATTGAAGCACTGCATGTTCCTCTTTGATGCCATCAGAGTATATATATATATATATACACTTTGATGGTATCAAGAAAGCACTGCCTATTCCTCCTTGAGATGGCATTAAATGATAATTTAGTAGTGTTTTCACCGAAGCACTGCCTCTTAATTTCCAAAAAAATTGAAATAAGTTAACAATCGATAAGTTTTATCTTCAATGCTAGATTTGATAGTTTAGAGCTTTGCTACATTTAAAACAACTGGGTTGATGAATTTATCTGTGGGTCAATGGACCAATTAACTCTTAATATTTGAAGGAATAAGAGTTCATATAATTGTAGATCAAAAAGGAATATATAGTATATGTTTTTATTTACTTAATAAGTTGTCATAATGAACAAAACATCATTCTACTTCCAAAGTTTAATTGAAACTGCATTTACTTCACAGGGAACAAATCGTGAGAGTAATGAATTGTCAATAAAGATGAGGAATGACAAATGGAAGAAGAAGAAGAGGAGGAAGATTGAGAAGTTAGTCGAGAATGATGGAAACAACATCATTGATCATGATGAAAAGTAGTTGGTTTTGTGCATTGAAAAATTGCAAAAGTTACAAGAGGAGTTGAAGAAGATTAACAAAGAGGCGAGGGGTGAGTTGTTGAAATTTGCACAAAAATACAATTGGATCCCCCATTAGTAATTAAAAACAGGGGGTACAAAAGTAAGGGGTAGCCGCTTAAAAATAGTTTTTCTTTTTGGAGTACAAGTGTTCTTTTCCCTAAATGAAAAGACAAAAAACAAAAACAAAAACAAAAAAAAAAAGCATTAGTCCGTGCAAACTAAGGGGCTTTGCGGTAAATACTTTGGGTCGTGGGTCCAACAAGGGTAAATATATTGTGTTGGATTCAATTTGGGTAAATACTTTCCCTAGCAGGTCCAATTTGTGTATTTTTCCCCCTAATTTTTGACACTTGCATACTAGTAAGAGACTCCTTCTCGTGAACTACACCTAAAGGTAAAACACGAATCTAAAACCGTAACTCTTCTTGGAACCATTATTTTTTCCCTTCATAAAATAGATTTGTTTTAGCATTACATATAAATGCAATGTTTACCGGGAACAAGCAGCTTCAACTATAAAGAATAAGGATACAACTTAATCATTAATCCTTTGAAACTGTTTTCGGGAGATTTATAGGCATTTAACACAACCTATGACGAATAAGCATACCACTCATTGATTAATCATTGATTCAAGATTAATTCTTTGAAGCTTCTTCTTGAGGGAAAAAATATTTGTCGCACCAGTTTAGAAAAGTGAAAACTAGTTACTTCTAAAAAGTTTGATTTTTCGATTAGCCAAAGTATCGAACTTTAACACCGAAAATCGATGGATGATACAGTTCAATTTTCTTATTTTTATGCCCACCCCTACCTCAAAGTATTTCAAACTGCAAATTTGCACAATAAACACGGGCAAAAAGCAATTGCAATCGCAATCCTAATTTAAAACAAAGTTACAAGAATCAATACAACTGAAAATAAGTAGATCAACGGACTATATATATATATATATATATATAAAAATTGCACAATTACTATCATGCATCATGTTTGAATGAAAAAACTAATTCATATACATATCAAACATACTAAGAGTCTTCCCAAAATAAAAACCCTAAATCAGAAGAAACAGGTCAAAGTGTTCCTCTGCTGACAAAATGAAGAAAAATTAGCAAAAGAAATACCCAAAATCACAGTTGTGCATCCAACAACACATGAAGAAAACACCCACATGTATACCGAAGTAGGGACAACAAAGCCCAACAATAGGAAGGGAATCGGAAATGCCATGGACATTGTTCGGCTTTGAGTAGTAGAACAAGTAAATTACGTGGGAGATAAACGGTAAGCTTTGAGGAACAAGGATTTTGGATCTAGTCCCCAAAATGATGAACAACGTATTGGAGCGGTTAAGTTTTTATTTCTTGATATTTAGGTGTTCTATTTATTTATTTTTATGATTTTTTAATAGGTAAAATAAATAGAACCTTTTGTCCCAATTTAAGTATGATTTTTACTTAGTTGCGTGGACTCTTCACTTTTGATGCCGCACCCGTGTCGGATTCTCCAAAAATACACTACTTTTGGCGAATGTGACACGCACCCATTGACATTTTTGAAGAGTCCAAGCAACATAGAATTATTAGGGGCCAGATATTCATATCTTTAGGTATCAGATGTTGTCTCTTCAAGAATAGTATGGAAGACTCACATAGCCGACCCCAACTAATTTGAGACTCAGGTGTAATTGTAGTTTATACAGAATGGATGAATCCACTTGAAACAATGGTTAAACCCCAGGACATCAACAAAAGTTAAAGTTGTAGCTTTAAAAACGGTTTGGCAGAAGTCCATGAACTTAGCTAGGGAAAGTTTGCAACAAAAGGAGAAAACCAAGGAAAGAATGTACCTCTTGAAAAGCCGCTATACATTTTCTTCCTAATGTTTCTTCACTCTTTGCAAACTTCAATTCAGAGACAAAGCATTCATCATGATGGCCATTGAAAAACTTGGGACCATAACCATAGTTCTGCCTTGGGGGATAGGTCGCAGAAGGATGCTAGCTCCACTATCATTTTGCTAGCGACCCTGGCCAAAGCCTTCTCTTGTTTGGAGGTTAGTGTAAAGTGTAGGGGGCAAAACTGCAAAAGAGAATGAGAAAGAAGAGCTTAAACAATGAGCGACCAGACTAATGGAATATTAATCTAAATGGTGGAAATTGAAACTAATGTTAATGTTAATAATGTTGAGCAATTTCTTTTCTGTAGATAAAAGTTCCAATGAGTACGGAAATATAGGCTTTACCTTTGATGTTTCTCGTTAACCTAAAATACTGTATCTTATAACACACAGTTCCAAACCAATCACTAATTATTCAAGTGTTCTTAGCTTATATAACAGAGTGCCAATATTGTCACATCTCCATGAGTATTAAGTTATATAAGGACATTAAGTAGCCTTTTCATGAAGCAAAAAAGTCAAGGTTATCTAGACGACATTTTCTGCTTAGAATCATGAATATCTACAACTCTTTAATAGCTTTTCACTGTGCCAATTCTCTTAAACAGCAGATTGAGTTCTCTGTGAGATTGAAGAATTTAAATACAATGAACTGTACATCACCAAATCCAAAAAACTCGCTAGATGATACCTATCACTAGAATAAGAGTATTAACAAGCTACTTCAGCACCACATATCAATCAGAAGCACAACAACAAAAGATGCTCAACAGCAACAATGGACTACATTCCGTTGGAATCTATTCTGTTTCGCAATAAGAATTATGCAATAAGAACAATCAGTTTCATCAACAAAAACTAAATTACTCCAAATGCAAATGGATCCAAAACGTAGCTATTCATGGATTGAAAAGCATGGGCTGATATGCCCCTTGTTCACTTTTCTGCTCCTCAGTTAAAAAGTGGAGGCTTAAAGATTCCAAAAAAATAATTCCTTACTCCCCTTGTCTGTTTCTTTACGAAAAGGTTCAGGAAACAAGGAGAAGAATTCAAGTGTTATTCAGCATTGACAACCAACCCATACGGAAATCCAAAACTAAGACAAAACAAACTCTCTCCAAATCACACTTCAACATTGTTTATTTTCTCCGAGTTGAAGAAATCAAAGTAACAGATTCAAAATCCTCAAAAGTTCCAAAAGTCAAACCATTAGAAACATATAAAGTATACACACATCAATCAGAACAAACAAAAAAAGCAAATTTAAATGTCTAAAAATCAGGTGGAATCCAAGAAGCAAAGTGTTCAAATCAATCAAACAGAGTCAAAACTTGCAAAGTCCCAATATTCAACCCCAAAAAAGATTTCAAAATTACACTCATCTCTCAAACCAACCAAAACCCCAATCCAAAATATCCTAAACCAAGCTCAAAACCTAGAAACAAAGTGTTCAAATAAGACCAAAAACCTGAAAAGTTTCAAACTTTAACCCTCAAACTACTTCAAAAAATAAACTCATCTGTCAAACCACTTCAGCATTGCAGTAAAATGTTCATAAAAAAAACCCAACATCAACACATTACCAGGAACTGGAAAAGGACTGTTGGGAAGAGTTTTAACATAATCTTCATTATCAAACCCAAAAAGGTCCTTCTCATCTTCTTCATACTGATAACACCCACTACTATTATTAGTATTAACATGAGAAACCACTTCGTCGTTATCATCCTCATTTACTTCTCTTTCACTCTTATTAACTAATGAAGAACCCGATGAAAACAATGAGGATGATATTGATGATTGATGATTCTCTTGCTGTTTCCTTTTTTCTTCGTCTTCATCTCCGAATAACAATTCCCAATTAATCATGTATTGTCGTTTCTCTGCCTCCGTCGTTGATTGGAGTATAACGGCGGTTTTGGTGGCTTTTGGATTTCAATCTTCGCTGGTGTTGTCAAATAAATTTGTATTTTTCGTATTTATTGAATGCAGCAAAGAGTAATGAGTATCAATTTCGTACAAAAGAGTATGAAGAGTTCATGTAGATACAATATAGTGAATTTTGTATATCATAAATTTAAATAAAAAATTGTATCTATGTAGAACATAAATAACGCAATATGGGACGTATTCCTTCATAATCAAAAGAGATATAATTTTGTCTTTATTAATGTTACATATTTTGTTGTTAATCATTCAATAGTCAAAATTATGTGGATTGGTATGAACAGAAAATTTTTATTATGTTTGAGGTATAAATATTATGTGGCATGTATGAGACTCATCACATATTTTGACAAGTGGATTATTGAGTCTCATTTTCAGAAAAAGTCAAAATCTCCTCCCTCTTGCTCTCTCTTTCTTTTTGAACCTTTTCCCTTTTGATTCAATTTTTCCTACTCTTTCTTTGTATAATTATGTTAAATTTACTACTTTATTTTATCTTAATATTTTTATTCACAAAAGTGTGAAATTAAATCTTCCCAAATTCAAACTATTTTTAACATTCAAATATTAATTTTTTTACTCATATTAGTTATCTACGTAACTAAAAAATAGTTATTTAAAATTTCTTGTCAATTAATAAAATTATTATTTTTATTAATAATTTCTTAAAGGACGTGTAAAAAAAGTGAATAATTAATTTGAAAAATACTGGGGTTATAAAATTTTCTTCTTCTTCTCTCAACAGTTTCATAAATACCTAAATCAATCAAACATTCTATAACTATAAAATATAATGAAAAAAAGTATTAATAATCTTCACAAATATTGACATAAGTTTTGACACAATTTTCATGAAATTCAAAAGTGAAAAAATCCATAAACACCTACATATATACATGCATTCTCCGTCAATCTATACATACATTTTATAGCTTCAATTTTGAGAACAAAAAAATATTGTATAAATTCATGACGGAGAGAGTATGTATATATGTAACATTAATTCTCTTATTTAATTATTTAATGGATAAAAAAACATTTTTGGATTTTTATGTAAATAATGTCAAAACTTATGTAATTATTTTTCAAGATCATTAATGCTCTTTCCGTTATATTTTTATGTTTGAGAATATTTGATGGATTTAAGTGTTTACGAAATTGTTGAAAGAAGAACAAGAGAAAATTAATTTAAAGCCCTTTTATTTGTTTTTCATATTTGTTGTCCACTTTTTTTTACACGTCCTTTGAAAAATTATAAATAAAAATAATGATTTTAATTATTTACTCCTTGAAAAAATTTAATCATTAGAGATTTGAATTTAAATATGAATTACTATTAATCTACTCAATTTTTTATAAATGAACATCAAGAACTATTTTTAAAAAAATAAGAAAAATAAACTACATAAGAAGAGAATCGAAGAAGTAATATTAAAGAGAGTGAAAAAACGGAAGATTAATTTTCTGACATCACTACTTTTCACTATACCTTAATCTAGTTGTGTGTTGTGTATTTTTAATTTGTACAATGAAGTATATTCAAATAAATTAAATATATATATAATGTACTATAGTTAGAGGGGGTGATAAATGAGAGGTGAAAATGGAGGAGTGAGAAGAAAAAAGAATAAGTTATAAAGGAATGGGACCCATAAAATATATTTCTCTATTAAAAAAAAATCCGTATGAACACTGGAAAAAAGTTCAAAAAATTATCACAAAAATATATTTTTTTATGATTTGGCGGGTGGAGATTTGAGGTATATGTTGATGAATGTTTATATAATGGTGATCCTTATGAACTAATTGTTCTACACTTCTTACTTGCTTCTTACATGGATCGTGAGGAAGAGTTGTTTGTAGCCTTGTTGGAATTTGTAATTATTTTGTTAATGTCAGAAGTTTTTTTTTGTTCAAAAAGTTCCTCAAGACAATGGCGTACGCGAGATATTTTGTAAGGGGTGTCACCTTTTAAAATGAAAAATAACAAATAAAATAATGTGACGTCATTTTTTTAAAAAAAAATGAACAAAATATGAATAAAATATAATTCGCGCTCACAACTATACCTTTTTAAAAAAGAAATATTTTTAAAAAATTATAAAAAAATTCATGAGTTTTTTTAATTTTGAAATGTATTCAAAATAACTTTTTAAAATTAATAATATTAAATAATTCATAAATTGTTCTTAATTAATTTTATTGGTGAGAAAGAAGGTGAAAGAAAAAAAAACATAACGTGAGAAAGAAGGTGCAAGAAAAAAAAACATAAAAAATAAGCATATAAGAAGGGTCAAATGAAGAACTTCAAATTAAAAAGAATGACAAGCTCTTAATTCGAACACGTAACCTCTATTTTGTGGTAACATACCAAACCGACTAGGCTAAGTGTATGTTTGTGCCAAAGAGTGTCACTGCATATAATATATTCTCTTTTTCTTTTTTTGCCTTTAATAATACAGGTATATTTAGTAAATTTTTCCGACGAAGTAGTGTCACGTGACACCCCTTGAACCTACGTAAATCCGCCCCTGCCTCAAGACACTTCTCCAACCAAAGAAGCTTTTAATCAATCAACCATGCTTCAATCTCAATCTTCTTCGCTATGGGGAAATCTTTGTATTTTAGTTAGTTGACTACCTGAATTTTCACTTTATTGATGAGAGTTCGATTCTCCACCTTGTAATCCCTCCCCATTTCCCTTTCCCAAACCCCAATTTTTCTTTTAAAAAATGTTCTTTCACTATTTGAATTCACTTAATAATCAAAGAAAAGTGAAATTATTTTTCAGTTTTTCCAAAATTTTAGGATAGGAGCTCAAATTCAAAGTCCAGTCATTTGCCCACTATTTATCTGAAGTGCCCATAGCAGTATTCATTAACTTATAATATACCATGTAATAAAATGTAGTCCCACATTGGTCACAGGAGACGAAGCGAGCATGTGCAACCCTCATAAAAACAGCTCCTTCGCTGCAGTTGAAATTCACGCAGCCACGCAATGAGCACATAGCGAACTATTCTTTCGCCTTTTACTAAAGAATACCGTGTGCGTGTTGCAAATAGTGGCATACGCCAATTTTTGGAGGGGTTTTCTTAGCTGAGATCCCCAACAATTCAGTTAAAACTTATGTGTTTGTTTGTTCTAGTCTCAGACATTGTGTAACTTTTTTAACGATTTCCATATAAGGTGGTAAAATGATATCTTGAGCAGTTACATATCTAGGACCCTTGACACAAATATAGCTTTCTAATTCATTAAGATTTCATGTATCGATTCTTGAATGCCTATGGTAGAATATTCATGTGGGACTTTCTCAGATTTTACACGTGTAATACATGTTCCTTCTATTTCCCCAAGTAAAGCTCTTCGCGTCGCAATGCCTATTGTGTCGACTGGCCTTTCATAAGTGGAGACAGAATAAAGCGTCCATAATAAAGGCGTTTACTGTCCGTTCTTGATTCGATTTTTGTTTATTCTAATCACATAATTAACCCTAGAACAAATCAAAATATGTTTGTATTTTATTTTTAAATAACACAGCTGAGATGTTCTTTACAGTGTATTATGTGTGCATAGTTAAGTGATTTTTCCTGTAATAACCAACTGAAATATAATTTTACTAGATAATTTTAAATAGTTGAGTGATTTTGCTAAAGATAATTTTGAATAGTTGAGACTTTGAGTGATGGACTCAGATGAATGGGTATATCTGTGAATCTGTAATTTGCAATTTGTAATCAAGCTAGACATGAAAAAAAAAAGTTGACAAATACAAAAGACAACTAATAGTCAAAAGTCCAAAATTTTTTATTATGTTTGAGGTATAAGTGTGATGTGACAGGAAAACTTGTATAAGACTCCATTTATATTTTGCCAGGTAGATTATTGGGTCCCATTTTCCGAAAAATGTACCAAAATCCCTTTTCTCTCTTCCTTTTTAACTTTTTTCCTTCTCTTTCTTTGTATAATTATTTTAAATTTTGCTACTTTTTTTAATCTTAATATTTTTATTCACGAAAAATGTGGAATTTAATATTTCTAGCCGAATTTATCTTATTTTAACATTTTGATATTATTATTTAACTTACGTTACTAAAAATAGTTATTCAAAATTACTTGTCAATTAACAAAATTATCATTTTATTTATAATTTCTTAAAGGACGTGTAAAAGAAAAAGTGGACAACTACTATTATAAAAAAACACTAGGGGTATAAATTTAATTTGTTCTCTTGTTCTTCTCTCAACAATTTCATAATTTCTAAATACTTAAACCCATCAAATATTCTCCAACGAAAAAATATAACAGAAAGAGCACCAATGATCATGACAAATAATTTATATAAGTTTTGACACTATTTTCATGAAACCCAAAATTGAAAAGCATCCATAAACACCTACATATATACATGCACTCTCCATCAATTTATACGATATTCTTTTATTCTCCAAATTCAAGCTATAAATGTGTTTTTCATTATATTAACACGAGAAGAATTGCCACTTAGTGAGAAGATTTATTTATGAAAAAAAAAATACATTTTATAGCTTGAATTTTGAGAACAAAAGAATATCGTATGAATTCATAACTGAGAGAGTATGTATATATGTAGGTGTTTTAATAATTTACTCCATCAGAATTTTTCTTGCAACTTTACAAAAAAAAATTTACACTTTTAAAAAGAATTAATTGTTACGATAAAATGGGGGGAAATAATTAATTATATTTTAAATTTATTAATTGACAAGTAATTTTAAATAACTATTTATGTTAATCCTAAAACAGTACAATTGAATTTTTATGATGTTAAAGAACACATGCTTTATTTAATTCTTTTTAAATACATAGTTGTTAGAATTTAAATTTGAAATAGCATTAATCTGTTTAATTTTTGATAAATAGACGTAAAGAACTATTAGGAAAAAGGAAAATAAACTACATTAGAGGAAAATTGGAGAAGTAATGTTAAAGAGAGAGAGAGAAAAAAAAGAACGTAATACGAATTTTCAAAAATTACATTTGCTCACCGTGCCTCTTTAATTTGTGTAATAAAATAAACTTAAGTAATTTATTTTTTTTAAAAAGACAATGTACTTTATGTTAGAGGGAGGGGTAAATGGAAGGTGGAGGTGTAGGAGTGAGAAGAAAAAGATAAGTTATAAAGGCATGGGATCCATAAAATGTATTTCTATTTATTAAAATACTCTCTCATACTACTATGACATGGTATACCTCACTCACCATAAAAAATTTTCCAAAGTCCAAACCAACTACCGCATATTGACACCTAAAAAGGATATGAAATAAAGGATCATAATGAATAACCACATATTTAGTTAAATAGAAGAAACTTAAATTGTCCATCAACATTGTCAACGTTTTGATATTTTTCCTATGCAAAATGGAAGCATTTGATTGAACAAAAATGAACTAAGTATGAAATATATCATGCTAACCCATAGGAATATACTTAATCTTCACAATGTTTATAGCCAAATTTTAGCCTGTAAGCCAAACCCAAACCTGCCCTGCCTATTTAGTATTAAGGTATTTCAAAAATTATTTCTGCCATGCGTTGCCCCATTTAAAATTCCCTCGTCCGTTCTGTCTAGGGATGGCAATGGGGCGGGGCCGGTTGAGCTTAACTCGCAAAAATTTTTACCTGCCCCGCATAATAACTTTTTTCATTTTCAATCCGCCTCACATAAATTTTTGATTATTTGCCCTTTTTAATTAAGTTTGATGCTAAAAATAAAATTCATAAAAATAAATTTATTTTCTCATTAAGTTGTATTAATTTAATAGATGATAGCTTAAAATTTTATTTTTTAAAGGTCAATTGGGAAGAATGTAAGAAACCGTATTAATTTTTATTGAACCGGTTTCATTTACTATCTTGAATATTTTAGTAACTTTAAAGAAATTATCTTAATAAATATTGCTTTATCACTCTTATAACATGTAAAAAGTTAAAATTAAGTTTAAACCCGCATATACCCGCAACCCGCCCCGCATTAGTTTTTAAAAAACTCACTTCAACCCGCCCCGTATCCTACCCACCCCGCATAACCTTAAAACCGCCCCGCCCCACATAGCCTTAAAACCGCTCCACCCCACATAGCCTTAAAACCGCCCCACTCCATTGTCATCCCTAATAGCATGATTCCATCCAACTCCATAATGATACATATATAATGGCAATTTACTCTCATCAAATGTCTAACGTGTCTCAAGATACTCTATCTTGCAAAATGCTTAAATAATACACACAACTTTGGAGCTGAAATATTTTATGCATCTTTTTTATAATTAATTGGCTTTGAGGCATCCACTTGACAAGTATTTAACTATATATCCTTTTGCTTCGGACAATGATGCAAGTATATATTTATAATTTTTTTGGAAAATAGTTTAATTTAATTTGACATTTATCTTTTTATCTACTAATTTATCAAAAGGATATATACATCAAATCAAATAAACACTTATATATACACCACGCGCAACCTTTTTTTATTGAAGAATAATCAAACAATAACAAGTTGAGCAACGTACTTACCAATATAAATTATTGACTCATGAAATAAACAAAATCAGACTACTAAAAATGAAGAATGTACTACTTTTGAACATTGTTATATTGTCAATTGGTAGGTGTGGTGGCCCTTTGATTTCTCGTTTATACTTTCTTCATGGTGGCCAAAAAATTTGGATGTCTAGTTGGTTAAAAACCGTTGGCTGTCCAATTATTCTCATCCCTCTCACGATCGCGTATTTCCAACGTCGAAAAATTGATCCCCAAATCATATTTATTACTCGTATAATATATTGTGGAGGATAGCAGAAGAAAGTATAATTAGGGAAGTCTTCTGCTAGCCCAAGGTTGTTAATTCAACTAAGAAAAGGAAGCTAGAAGAATGTGTATTTTGGATAAGAGAAGTTTGTTATGGAAAAAACTTCTTGAATTGAATTTATTTTGGTTCATCACAAATGACAATGGTCACCCCTATTTATACTTGTATAGGGATGTTTCTACAAATTATTCTAGATACATCTACAAGAAAATCTAGATAACCTTATCTTCTAACTATCTAACAAGAATCTATACTGTTCTATAATTTACCATAAATATCTAATTCTTTAGAACATCTACACAATTCTCAGATACGTCAAGTACTTAAGGTATTATTTTACATAATTCTAGAAGTTTACCAGAATTGAGTGTGTAGCCCGGAATGAAGTTTAGAGTGTCAGGTATGAGATTCAGCTGAATTCAGTAGGAATGAAATTGTACGACAAATGTAAGACTTGCTTTCGAAAAATATAATGTGTCCAAATGAATTTGAATTTAAAAGCTAGATTCATACATGTAAGCGCCATAAGTTTTTCAGTCTTTTAATCTGTATTTCATGTGATTTTAAAGAGGATCATTTGAAAATTAGCTTATGAAGTTATTATATTAACAACCTAATGTTAAATCCTAAATGATCGGATCTTATATGATCTTACAAATTTGAGAAACAATATTTAGTTTAATATTATCAAACTAAAAAAATAAGGTTTTAGTTCGTGATAATTGTATACGTTTCGATATAGATATATCTTCATCACGTTATTATATTAAAATTGGTAAAAAGGCAATAACTTGATAACAATATTAGATAGGAATATTAATATTTCATGTCGACGTAAACTTGCAAAAATGGAATCTTCTACCGTGTGAAGCCCCGAGCAATGTTAGCGCTCCTTAAAGCCTTAAATTAATGTTCATGACCAATAAGATTATATGAGAGGAATAAATTTCTAAGTCCAAGCTGATATAGAGTATAAGTAAGTGTTTTTAAGGATGTTTACATACTAAGTTGAATCGGTATCATTGCCAAAACGAAGTGTGTGTTTTTAAGGATGTTTACATACTAAGTTGAATCGGTATCATTGCCAAAACTAAGTAGGTGTTAGACATGAACTTAACATCATGATTTGAATCATTGGTTTGGGTAGAGGTTACGTTGAAGTTGATTTTCCTATTGGGATAGATATTCTAACAACAAACTATCTAACTTAGCTAGTTGGCAGCTCCGCATTGTGAACTACATCGAAAAGGATATGCGAAATTTTTTATTTAGACATGTAATTTGAATTTTAAAAGTTATACTTATGATGAAGAAATCTTGTTGGCTTGATGCATACATGTGTTGCTACATGTTAAATAAACTCATCTCGTACCAAATTTCTGTTAAACCAACCAGCATTATCAATATAATTTCATAGTTTGAAATTGTGCTCTTAATTTAAAAATTTGAGCAAACAACTTTACAAAAATCAATTTGTAAGTTGACAACAAAGCACATGTGACCACCCCATAGATGCGACTATCATATAGTTGCAAACGGTTCACATGGCAGGTGAACGGGCCCATATTCACCTTTTTATATGTTTCAAAACCTCAGGGAATACAATCTCAATATTAGCTGGTACAATGATACAATGATCATTTTATTATGAGAACAAGCAACTCAAGATAATTCTTGAAGAATATTTTATTTCTTCATCATATAAGTCACGTGAATTTTCAATTACTTTTGCATCATATTTGAACCGAAATGGCCAACCGGTCACGCCAACTGATCTTTATTTTTCTCAAACCTCCCGTAGAGGTGAGTTGTGGCATATATCCAACCCATACTGATTTTATCACATCTTGACCCATTCACTTTCAGAAAGGTCGAGCATTCACGATGCTTATCACAACTCACATTCTCTTCAAGGAATGAATTAATCATTTATATGTGCTTCACAAATTTGCATTATAAGCACATTGCCATGACTTTGAAATTCATCATATTTTCATGACACACCTTAACATCACTCTGAAAGTTCAAGTATGCCGCCACTTTATCTTACTTTCTTTTGATGGAAAATTCATAAATTTATTGAATTATTAGGTCGCACAACGACCGTGGGTCCAATGACCTTTCATACCATTATGATCATAAGAATTGCCTTCACATTTTGAAGGACTATTTGGAGAACCCAAGTGTTCTTCTTTTTATAATTACCACAATGATGATTATTATAATTATGTCCCTCAACGCCTTTATTCATCCATTCAATCACTTGTCATCTTTCAGACTTATTATTCACTACTACCACATTCATATGATAGAAGGGAGCAATTGGACGGATTTCAAACTTATCATGTACTGCTACCAGATTCGCTTCAGGGAATAGAGTGAATTTAATGGGACGAATTTCATGACTTTTCATCAAAAAATATATTATTTTTTGTCATAGTCATCATTTTATCATCACTATGGTGCATTGAGACTCAAACTCAATGTCTTACCCATATAAGGTATGTTAGGCCATAAATCTATGGGACTTGAACCCAATATTTTATCATCATGATGCATCAAAACTCAAATTGATGTCTTACCCTCTTGGTTTGATAGAACTTGAATCTACCGTCTTACCCTCAAACATTTTTCATTATGGTGCATCGGGACTTTAACCTGATGTCTTACCCTTTTGGTGCGATGGGACTTGGATCCACCATCTTACCCTCAACCAATGGCATAATAGTATCAATTGAAACTTATTTCTAAATCATAAAAAGAATCTAGAAAATACATACATGATTTTATGCATAGAATATTCTTGATTGCAGTAGTTATCATTTTTCCTTCTCGATTCTCACAATGAGATCAACCAGAACACGAGCTAAAGAAAAACTAAAACTCAATCTCAATTGGCTAGAGTTTCGTTCTGCTAACGTGTTGTAAAATATGAGCTTATACTACAAGAAATATAGACAAAAGATATGGAGAGAAGAATGTAGAGATCATCTTGTTCAAATGTCTTAATGTCTCTCTTAAAATGATGAGTGAACAACCCTATTTATAGCTTGAGAAATCACTCCAAAAGTCACCATATTAAAAGCCCGTTTGGATTGACTTAAAAAAAGTAGTTTTTAAGTCAAAAATAAAAAGTCAAACTGAAATGATTTTTAAGTTAAAAAATAAAAAAGTAGGGGAGACCTACTTTTGGTTTTTGACTTATTTTAAGTCATTTTTGACCTTGCCAAACACTTTCTAACTTATTTTAAGACATTTTGGACTTATATTAAGTTATTTTTTATATTTGTCAAACATTTCCTAAAGTCAAAAACTGACTTAAAAGTAGGTTTGACCAACTTTTAAGCCAATCAAAACACCCTCTAAGTGTCATAATAAATATATACATTCTTATCCAAAAAGGTTCATACAACCTAGGGAATATATATCCATGAATGTAAGTAGTTTATGTATTAACTCAATGGACAACCCACTCATTCAATTGATATATAACATTTTGAAAATATTTTTAATTTATCCAAACATTATAAACCCCACATAAAATAAGTCAATTCAGGCTCTTAGAGCAATTGTATGTATAATTAATAGGCGTTTGGCCATGCGATATCATATCACGATATGCAATCGTGAAATGAAATCAGTGTTTGGACATGCGATTTCACGTTAATTTTATTTCATGATTTCATATCATGTCATGAGATGAAATCTCACATTCTCCAAAAATCATGATTTGGGATTTTTCAAATACAAAAATTGACCAACAAATTTATATTTTGTAAAAATAACCCCACATTTATATCTACTAACCATTTATTTCATATGTAAATTAAATTTATAATCATATCATTACTTTTTAAAGTTTATTATTCTCACCAACATAAAATTTATTATTACTTTAAATCAATTCATACTTTATCATTTATATTCACCAAAGTCATTATTTTTTATCAAATTTATTTAGCAACAAAATTTATTACCACTACTTTAATGTTTAATAAAAAATAGGTTTTCATTGTTATATTGAGTCACCAAGACTGACCACAATGGCACTAATTAAAGGTAGTGCCTTGATACTCTTACTCATACTCCGCCATTCATTCTGAGATAGTGAAAGTAAGTTTTTTCTTATAATTGAACCAAAGGTCATTGTCACGACCCAAAGTACCCCCTAGGTGTGACATGGTGTATAGGACCCCGAGATGCCCCCACACAAGCCACTTAGCATACATATACATAAGGTAAAGACAAAAATGAGGAAAGTAATAGGCAATCTCATAAAAGTAAGAGTTTACAAGCGGAAGTCTTGACTATGTCTCAAAAGCCATCTAATACAATAGAATGATCAGGACGTAACCCGTACATCATATACATGTCTGAAACTGAAAGTAAAGAAAGCAATAAAGTCTCTTCGTCCCCGAAGCATGAGGACTCACCAATGCTGATAGCTCAAACTCTGAAAGCAACTAACCACGAGAGAGTGCGAAGGGTGACTGTTTGACCCTACATTATAAGAGAGTGTAAGCACAAGTATGCATTAGTACATGGAATGTACTAAGTATGAAGCAAATGCATATAATCACATAAATCATGCCGATGAGATGCTTTCATATAGGAAATCATGCTAGTGAGATATCATCATGAACATGCAATGACCAAACTAAATCATGTGACAAAAGGGTTAGAAACTCAATGCATAAACATGGTCAATGCAAGCTAGTCATATCATAAGTCTTGTCTCGTGAGATACTTCTAGTACCCTAGTTCATTATTATGAGATTTTTACGTTTAACCGACATAGACCATGTGAGCTATAACATGGAATCCAATGTCTGCCCCACATCGAAAAGGGGAGTGATGTCTACCCCACACCACTAGAAGGGGTGTCCTACTTGCCAAGGTAAGGACCATAAATATGTAGCTTACGTGGATCCACTAGCTATGTATCTATCTGAGACAAAACCTATGAGGCACGTAGTTATGGGACTTAAGGATTGCCACTAAAGGTCCACGAACGCTAAACGGAAACCTTCATCTTAAAAGCCCGCTCGGTGCTAAGTAAAATCCCAAGGAATAGTCAATTAAGCTTATTCATATTTTAACCAAGGAAGAGGTACATCTAGGGTTACCAAATCCAAGCTAAGTTCATATCAAGACGTTTCAACTACCATGGGCTTGCCCCAAGCTTACGTCATTAGATTAGCTCCTAATTGATTCATAGGTGAGAAAGCCTTTCAACCATATGAACCCTAATTTATGTGAGAAAACCTTTCACATTCATATTCTTTAGCTTATTGTGAAGAAAACCTTTTCACAACTCATGGATGCCATTATCTATATGCACCCTAGCAATTATAAGCATAATTCTCATGAAACATGCATCTCTTATGCAAGCTATTCATATACGTGCATCTCTTATGCAAGTTATTCATATGTTCATAAATCATGATCTAGTATGGGTACATGTCAATTCATCTTAGAATCATGCAATAAACTAGAATCATGCATATTTTCATCAATTTCATAAGTTCATAAATGCATGGATCATACTTCATCATGAATTCATAACTAGGAATCATGGCTCATGCATGGGTTCATACAATTTCTACTCAAATCATATAAATCACGCTAGATAGTGCACTAGGAATCATAAAATCAACAATTGGAATCATAATTGAAGACTCCATAAGAATTGATCAAAATCCTAACTCAATTTGGGGAATTAAACCTTGAAAATTTAAGAAAAACTAGGGACCCATTGGAGGAAAGGACTCCAATAGTGAATGCTAACATACCTCAACAAAGCCCACAAGAAATTGCTAGAAATCGATGACCTTCAATGGAGGAACCTAGCCCTTCTTCTTCCTAGAGAATTGAGAGAACTTTCTAGAGAGAGAATTACCCGTAGAACCCAACTTGACCCTCAGAAACTTGACTAAGTCTGGAACACTTTGACGGGACCTTTCTACGGTTCGTCCTGCTAGCCCGTAGACTCGACCTTAGAGACTTGATTTTCAAAACATTTTACCCTCTTTCTACGGATGCATTCTACGGCCCGTCAACTGGTCTACGACCCGTTGGTTGCGTCCGTAGAAAGTGACTCTGGGCCAAAAACTGAAAAATTTTCTCTTTCGAAAACTGAGGTGTTACAGTCATCCTCGGCCTTCTTCGTTTTCGATGCACATCAAATTGAAATAAGGCCACCTTTTGATTGCAGCCAAGGCAAGAATGCCACGAATGGTGTTTAGCAACCTGAAGCAAATGTTTTCCCTATCTCTAAAGGGGGCCCAATTCCATTTCGAGAGTCATCATAGCTCTTTTGGACTTATACATGCAGCACCCTTTTATCTTTTGGCATAGACCCTTCTTCCTCCTTGAGATGCAAAGGCAATGTCAGGGAGGGCGAGAGAAAGGGAGCACGTATGGGTGGTATGAAAGCCATAAGCGGAGGCATGAATCTTTCTCACGAAGATGTGAAGCCTAGTGTAAGACATTCACTTCACTTCAGAAGGCAGGAGAAGCCAGATTAAGATGACCTTCTCAACGAAATAATCATAGTTAGAGTAGGAAGAGTTAGATGAAACAGACTTTTACTATTTTTTACAATGCTACAAAACTTTTTTCTTACTTAAATAGAGAACAAATAGTTTTGTAATAATTTATTATGCGATTTTATAAATTTTTGTTTATTTGGTAAGATTGAATAAATAATTAGGACTATTTTAATAGTTTTACAATGATTCTTATGTTTATGAGAAAATATACAACACAAAAAGTCCAAATCGCATATCCAAACAAAACTTCAACTTTAACTTCGTCTCATGATTTCATATCGCATACTTGACAACATACTTGATAGTTTTATAAAAATAAAAACAAAACATATAATTAACAAATAAAGAAAATAATTAACTGTTCTCTAAAAGACCTAAACGAAAGAGACTATTATCCCTGTGGTTTTTGCTGTTGATTATCACTGTGCCACTGTCAAACACTTCCCGCCGCCGACTGTCCTCCGTTCGCCGGATCCGAATATTCAAATTTCAGTCTTCAGCGGTGACTCTCTCTAAATTCTATCTCTTTCTCTTTTCTTTTTTTCTTCATTTGTTTGCCTTTTAATCTGTGAATGGTATTTGATATATACATGATTTTTTGGATGTTTGGAACTGGAAAACTGAAAACATGATTTTTCCAAGTTATTGATGTGTTATTTTTAAAATATAGTGTCGATAATGCACCTGAGGTTTAGCAGTAAATACTGGCTACGGGATGCAATTCAGCCCTAATTGGATACGTATTGTAGGGCTCGAGTAGACAGAAATGATAGCCTAACATGTCTGTTGAGCCGAAGGGAGGGAAAATCGATGGTGAATCTCCAGGCAGTTGTTTCATTCGACCACCAAAAAGGAGAGCAACGTCGGTGAATGCAGCACAAACAAGCAACATCAATCTCAAGCAATTACATGATAGGAATTCTGCAGTAGCTCAAGCACAACAAGACGGCTGCACTGGCAATTTTAGGATATTTGATTCTTCATTTGGAAATTTTCTTGTACCTGTAATTCCAACTCCTGCTGAACTGGCCGGATCGGATAATCCATCCATGCTTTTAAGTAAAGGTAATCTTTTGTTGATAAGTATTGAAAACACCCTTAAACTTGGCACGAATTATTAATTTCATCTCGAATTATTGACAGCCTTAAAAACACTCATTTAGTTGACTAAATGAACTTAAACATACCCATGATATTGCAACATGAGTGAAATACACCCCTAAATACTCGCCAAGTTTAGGGTATTTTCAACACTTTTTCAGCTTTTTATTAAGAGTTTAACTCTTACAAGAGTTTGAGACCACTTGTTATGTCATATTGCACATTGGGGTGTATCTAAGTAGAGGGGTGCTTTTAAGGCTGCTTGTAGTTTGGGGACAAAACTAATAATTTGTGTCAAATTCAGGGGTATTTTCAATACTTCTCTATAGAATTTAAGAAGAAGGTTGATATTTGAAGTGAAACAAAACATATTCTTCTATCTAAAACTAAAAACACAAATAAGTTTGTTATAGTTGAGTTATATATGTGATTGAGTTAACTATTTTAAGTATATAACTATGGCATAAATTTTTTTCAAATTAATGATAGATGTAGCACTTAGCTCTAGAGTGGTTTAGATGCTCTTTTTCTCTGTTCTGGCTTGAACATGCTACATTTGATGCAATTATTTGTTATCATACATTCATTTGGAACTGCATATTTAACAGATCTCATGCCAAAGTGTCGGGGTGTCGCTCATTTGCTAATTATCCTGTGTTGGTTTTGCTTCCTGAAAAATTACAGCAATGGTTGATCCATTGAAGACATTCTTTTTTGACTAAAGTATGTGCTAGTTGCATTAAATAATCTTTGGATGTTTATTTGATCTTCTTTGAATACCTGGACTGAGTTGCCTTAATTTCTCCTTGTTATCTCTGGTTGAATGCAAAATGTAGCACTAGCAAGAATTTTAAATATTTCCTGCCTTTTTCTGTTACTCATGCTAGCAGGTGATTAAATTTAAGAATCAGAACTGATTTTTTCATAGTGTGGAACCTCGGTGACTTCGAAGATAGCAGAGTAGAACAGGGATATGTCATTAAGCCAGAAAGTCCTCTACTTGAAGGCTTGGCAAAGATGCTTGTGGTCTCCATGGCTAATCCAAACCTATTCTTTCTCAGACATTGTCCACAAGAAAACAAAGCTTGCTCCTCTACAGGTTCGTGATGCTTCCACTTCTCTCCCTCCATGAGTACTGCTTTCAGTATACTCACTTTTATTCCCCTGTACGTATTTGTCTGTTTATACAAGTTTACATACAGGAACGTAGAATGATTGACCGCTTTCGCATATGGGCCAAAGGAGGTGATGGTGGCAACGGTTGTAACAGTATTCGTCGTAGTCGACATGATCGCCGTGGCAGACCTGATGGTATGTTCTCTAATCACTTTATGCTTTAGTGGTGGCAGGGAGGAAAATATGTAACTAGTTGACTTCCATCTTGCATCTTCTGTTCCTTTTCTTTCCCTATTAAAGTTTTACCCATTCTTTAATTTAGTTCTTGTTCTTCTCTTACATTGCTCTTTTTCTCCTTTAATTTTCTTTCTTTATTACATTGCTTGGCTGCACATTTCATCTCTTGGTTACCAAAAGATCTTTTGGTCAACTATTCACTTTTACTTGACATGATGGACATATACAAGACGACCTGCTCAATTACTGAATAAACAGTTAAGATACTGTCAACAAATCAAGGTACACCAAGTAACCAACCCATGGAAAATTATAAAAATTTGACAAGCAATATGTCATATATGTATCCTGAATTTAACATATCAACTGTTTACTAGTAAAGTTTGAGCTATAAACCAACTATTCCAGAGGCTTTAGCTCCAACACTAACTACTTCATTTGTTGATTGGATGAAATGCTTGTTTGGAGTGAAAACTCAGTAAACAAAAAACCAATTATTTGTAGAGTTAGAATTCTCTAAAACCTCAATTACATAAAGAGAAATACAAGATTGGAAGAAAATAAAGAAGAAACTCATTCACCACAATGGAAAAGATAGCTGTACTTTGTTCACTTGCCTTGAGAGAGGAATGTTAACCTGAGAGAGAAGGATAAATCTAATTTAGTTTGATCTGCTTTAAGCAAGTTATTGTAACTCAACTCTTATGAGGACAGGGATTAAGAAAGCTGAAGGGTAGGTCTATAATGAGCTGACAATTGCAAGTTCGTTTAGTAGGAAATCTATATGGTTCAGGGGTAATATGGTATGTGACGGCAAAAACAACAAGGTCCATGAGTTTTCCAGTGAGAAGTGTAGTGCACGATTAACCCATTTAAAAACTACAAACATCCATGAACTTAGTAAATATAATGATCAAATTGCAATTGAAGTACTTATTTCAGCATCCGATATGCAATAATACTGATACTAATCCGACTCTTCAAGTTTGCGATTCAAAAAACCGACCAATTCTTGTTGGGATCACCTGGTGCATCATTGTTTTAGGCGCACACTTCCTTGAAGCACATGCCTCACTCCTGAAACAGTTTCCCCCACTTCGCATTGTTTCATCCCTTTTAGTGACGAAACGATGGCTGTTAATAACACTGACCTAAAGAATGTTTTTTCATTCTTGCCTCCTAGCTAAAGTTACTCCACTTTGTTTTTCAGAGAACTTCCCGTTCCCGAAAAAGGTTTAGTATTTTATATGTTCCTAGTCTGTCCTTTTCTTTTTACCTTTATAATTTGCTTCTTCTTTTCCTTTTATGTTCTTCATACATTTTGTTTCACCAATGTAACTCATTTTATGATATGCAGTCAAGCTTGATTTGCTATGATGATCAGTTGTAGGGTTTCCTCTTTTCTTTACCTCCTTTTTGGACTGAATGCAGGTGGGAATGGTGGACGGGGTGGTGACGTTATATTAGAATGCTCCCCTACGATGTGGGATTTGAGTGCTCTGCAGCATCACATTGTATGTTTTCTTACCTGCTGCATGATATCTGTTGCACAATTAACTATTAATTGAACTTATCCTGTTATTGATTGATATCTGATTGCGTAATTGTTTGTAACATGTTTCAGAATGCAAAGAGAGGGGGAAATGGGTCTTCCAAAAATATGATAGGAAGCAGAGGAGCCGACAAGGTTAATTTTAGTCTCTCTTGATCTTCAGAGTCTTTGGTATATGTAAATCGCTTGTCTTAATCAAACCTAAACTAAGGATGGCTTGCTTGTGTGGCAGGTGATCCAAGTTCCTGTCGGTACGGTCATTCATCTAGTAGAAGGTGAATTTCCATCTTCTGTGGAGAAGAGTTCAAGTCCTAAGTTGGACCCTTGGGAGATTCCAGGTACAGTTGATATTGATTCATCAGAGTGTTCTACACAGTCAATTTCAGCTGACCAAACCAGGCCAAAAGTTGAGAAGAAAGTCAAATCAAGTGGACGTCGAGCTTCTGGTGGTGAAGAATACTCTACAGCTAGGACAAGAAATTTTGGTTTGCCAACCAATTCCCGCACTCCATATTCAATTGCTAGCGACAAATTCAAAAGTGATGATGATGATTTAAGTGATTGGGAGGAAGAAAGCTGTGGACAAATGGAAGATCAAGATGGTGATGATGTTATGGGAACAGAATGTGAAGATGAGTTGGAAGAAACTGAACATATCGAATACAATGTGGCAGAGTTAACAGAACAAGGCCAACGAATAGTTGTTGCTCGTGGAGGGGAGGGTGGCTTAGGCAATCTGTCTATGAGGAAAGCATCAAAGCTGATGCAAAAGGGAGCCGATTCTGATGATGAAGTATCTGATGATTATGATCATGCATCACCAAGTGTTGGCTTGCCTGGCTCAGAGGTAGTACTTGTGCTAGAACTAAAGAGCATTGCTGATGTGGGTCTTATTGGGATGCCAAATGCCGGCAAAAGCACCCTTCTTGGGGCGTTGTCAAAGGCTAAACCTGTTGTAGGTGATTATGCGTTCACTACATTGAGGCCTAACTTAGGTAACGTAAATTACTACGATTTTTCTTTAACTGTAGCTGACATCCCAGGACTCATAAGAGGAGCCCATGAAAATCGTGGTCTTGGGCATGCTTTCCTTCGGC
Source organism: Solanum appendiculatum (assembly GCA_018342035.1). Classification (NCBI taxonomy): domain Eukaryota; kingdom Viridiplantae; phylum Streptophyta; class Magnoliopsida; order Solanales; family Solanaceae; genus Solanum; species Solanum appendiculatum. The sequence continues at coordinate 180,813 of JAGDQO010000806.1, read as the reverse complement.
ACATAGAACGTACAAAAGTTCTAGCATATGTGGTAGACTTGGCTGCAGCACTGGGTGATAACAAGGGAACACCACCATGGGAACAGCTAAATGACTTGATTTTGGAACTCGAGTACTATTCCGAGGGTTTATCTGATCGACCATCCTTAGTGGTGGCTAACAAAGTCGATGAAGACGGGGCTGAAGAGGTATATAAAGAACTAAAACGCCGTGTATCTGGTGTGCCCGTTTTCCCAGTTAGTGCTATCCTAGAGGAAGGAGTACCAGAACTGAAAGATGGTTTGAGGATGCTTATCAGTGGTGAACAAACACACAGACTAAAATTAGATGGTATAGTTCTTCACCAGGATGCTACTTCTATGAGCATCTAACCTTGTATTTTTTTAACTTAGGAATAAAGTTGCGTATTTTTGTTTAGCACGTTACGAAATGCATGATCTGTTATGACCACTTACAAATTAAACAGAAAAAAGTGACATTAGATCTCTTATGTGCAAAAATGAAGAGCCCTTATAAAAAGGACAAAGTGAAAACAAGTATGTACAGAGCTACAAAATTAAATCTCTGCGTTATGAATAACCAATTGTGGTTTCTTGCAAATCTCTCAAATGAGTTTAACACTATGGCAACAATACTTGATAATGTATATATTATATTGAAATAACTTAACTTTGAATACGATTTATATTATATAGTCTATGTTGTCATGGAGCCAATCAAATTAACAAATTGTAGTGGTAAAAGAATCTTAAAACTTTTTTAAGAAATAGTGATATGCTTCTCTTTTTATTTATTAGTACAAAAGAAGAAGACATATGCTTCCTCTTTTGGTAAAAGATACTTGAAAGCTTTGGTATGTATTTTCTAAAGCAAAAGGGGATTTGATGATTGATAAAAACACCACTTTGAAAGGCTGAAAATAAAAGTATAATAAGGAACTTTTAATTGGTATGTCATATCATCATCTTAAAAGAATGAATAATTTTTATAAAGGTGATGTAATCATCCACTAATGGTGGTAGAGATGAGAGCTTATTGTGTTATAATCCTGATAAATGAAAATTTTTATTTTATATATTTATTGAACAATACACGCAAATCTTGACGATCTGTCAAAATTTGTGAATAATATGTACCGAAATTATTATATAATTCGTACTTAAGTTATGATAATTTGTCATAATTCGTAAAAAATGCAAGATTGTTTATCGATCGAACTCCTAATAGATCCCTCAAGACTTATGAACAATTTGTTCCAAAGTTATTACACAATTATTACTAAAGTTTTGATGATCCATCAGGACTAGTGCAAGCAAGACAAGTTTTGTTTTGTAATATTGTAGTGAATTTTGAAGAATTATTTTTAGGCATCATGAGTGAAATATAATACTTTTAACATTATTTACCTTTCTTTCAGTGCTTATGTCCAAACTCTTATAAGTATATTTTTAATGAATTGAAAACGATAAAAGATTATATTTTCGTGAATCGTCGCAACTAGGCCATTTTGCAACTTTTCAAGTACTTGATCCTAAAAGTCATCACCAAACAATTGTGTCAAACTAATAACGCTCTAATTAAAAACATTTTCTAGCAATTATCAATTAATCAGATGTTATATGGAGAATTTAACAAAGACATTTTCCTATGTAATTTCATAGATTATATAAAATTCCAAATAAGCCTAGTTAGATTGGTTGTATCGATACATATGATCTTGCCAATTCTTTTTAACAATAGTTTAAATGAAATATATATATATTCTACACTAAGCAAATCACTTTGCACAAGTCTCCCAACAATACTATGCTATTTGGATAATGTTTTTAATTTATTAATATTAAATCCAAAAAAGTTTATAAATCCTATATTGATGCCCAACGCAAATGTCACGTCAATGTTCAATTTTTCCTTTTTGTAATAAATGCTTATTATATTTTGTGATTTGTGATTCAATACACACTCATTAAGATACGAAAGAAGTATTGGAAATATTTTGAATTTGTCGCAAATTATTAGGTTTGTTTTTGAATTATTGACAACCTTAAAAACACTCTTCTACTTGACTTGTAACTAAATTAAACATTTAAAAACATAATTTAGACCATATTTTCCACTATTGCCCTTTGTAAAATCATAAATATAACTTTATAACTAGTGCAATTTATCTCCTAAAAAATACAAAACTTCATTAAAGGAAAGGATAAATATGAGGAAAAAAATTCAAACATCCATCTTTAATTTTGAATAATTCAATTATATTAAACAATAAAAATAAGGGAAAATTGCACTAATAATCCTTGAAGCTCAGTTAAATTTGCACTTTTCAAGAGATATGTATCGCTCTTAAAACATAATTTCTTCGTTCTAATACGTGCGATGTAGTTTGACTATCCACAAAGTTTTAAAAACATGAAAATTTCTTTGATATTTCAATAATATAGTTACTTTTTTATAATTTAAATTTTCTTAATGAAAATTCTAATTGCTAAAAAATATTGGAATCACTATTAAGCATGTCAACGTGTTAGGCTCACAATCACCAATTTTATCCTCATTTCTCCTATAAAAACCCAACCCTATGCTTTACCTTTCATCATAACTACAACAAAAACTTGCTTTTACTCACTAAATTTCTTTTATATCTCAAACAACAAATTAATTAAGAAAACATGTCTTGCTGTGGAGGAAGTTGTGGTTGTGGATCTGGCTGCAAGTGCGGCAGTGGCTGTGGAGGGTAAGTGTTACCGTAGATTATCATTTCACTCGAAAAATCGACTTTTGATCGACCTTTAAATTCTCAATTTCAAGTTGACGTTGAAATAATGGACACAATTAAAAAGCAACATATATAAATTTGCAAATAATACCAATGTCTATCCAAGCTTGTTAACATATATAAAATGATCTCTCAACTAATAGTTATTATCTGAAAAATCGACTTCATCAATTTGTTAAAATTATTGTAGATGTGGTATGTACCCGGACATGGAGAATTCCACTACCTTTACCATCATTCAAGGTGTTGCACCCATCAACAAGTACGTTCAACTATTTTTTGTTGTTGTTTAAATTGGTATATTTAGAAATTGGAAAGGTAAAAAGAGATTACTTACTTGTAATATAATATAATTTTGTAGCTATGGAATGGTTGAGGAGAAAGCAGAAGGAGGAAATGGATGCAAATGTGGATCAAACTGCACTTGTGACCCTTGCAATTGTTAACAACATATTGTATTGTGTGTCTCTATTAAAACTATGTTTTAAAAACTTTTATATATTTTCTGTAATAATAATGATAAGACTACTGCTGGCCATTGAGCTGATTATGATATCAGTTCTTAGGTTTGTGTGTTTCTCTAATTGGTATATTTATGGAGTGTGATTTGAGGTTGTAACAGAAATGCCATCATATAATATACCATTTAAGTATGTTTAATTTGTACTTGTCTCTCAAATGTTTCATATTTCTTTCAATTGCAATCTTGATGAGTAATGAGTATTGAGATATATATATATATATAGTCCACACATATATACAATTTTATCTACTTATTAATCATAGTTAGTTAATGTATATTTTTATTTTATTAAATCATTTAATCATGATAAATTATTAGAACTATTTTTCCCCATTCGAACTTGTGCTTGTGTTTGAGGATGTTCTCTAAATAGATTTGAGAATATTTACACTTTATTTGGATGGTTGTTATGTATTTTTTCATAATATATTGTATCATATTGTAATGTGTTGTATTGTATTGTTTTAATGAAGACAACGTTTGGATAGATTGTATCACTCTCCATCGTTACATAATGTCATACATTCATAATTTGCATGATAAACCTACAAGAAATTGTAGTATATGGGGTAGCGCTACTATGAAAAGGTAATGTAAATGATAAAATAGAATTATTAAATAATAAGTAAAGCTAAAATGAGAGGAAAAAAAATATTAAGATAACGACACAATCACACCAAATCGACTGTTACACAAAATGTTGTTAGTAGATTTGAGAATATTTAGACTTGGGTATTGTTTTGTTTTAGTACATGTGTGGTGATGGATTAGATTATTAGTTAGAAGTAATAGTGAATTTTGTGACCATTCTATTTATTTATTCAGAGATCAATAAAATCCTTTCTTTCCCTATTACTTTTGTAAGCCACTAAAATAGTTCAAAGTCCAAGTTGTAAAAATCACTTTTCCGCAAATAAATTTTATTTTAAATGGATGATATCTCAAAAGAATTGAAACGTCAAAGGAAGGCGAATTTAAAATTTGTGATAATTTAAATAAGATAATGAGCTGATTTTGGACTAAATTTTAGTTGTAGTTCGTTGACTTTTGAAGTTATAATCGGATTGTACCAAATTTTACATTGAAGTTGTATGAATTATATTTTAAGTTTATATGTTATTGTAATTGTATTGAAAGTTGTATACAATATTGTTGTAGTTGTATTAAATATCCAAAAATCAACATGGTTTTATATAATATGTATATGGTTAATTATATACATATTACATACAGAATTTATATAGATTATACATGAATCATGAGTATAATTACATGTTTGGTTGTTTTTTCTTCCAAAAATCTAATATGAGTTTTATACAAAATTTATACAGTTATATACATATTTTATACCTATTTTATATAATTTTCATGCACGAAATTTATGAGCGAAAGACTAAACCTTGAGCGAGATATATACCTTTCATACCTATTTTATACAGTTTTCATGCACAAAAATCATGAGCGTAATTCTAAGCCTTGAGCAAGATATACATATTTTATATCGTTTTCATACAGTGTTCATTTACAAAAATCGTAAGCGAATCTAAATCTTGACCAAAATTCGAAATGTAATTTCGTATATGTTTTAAAAAGCTTATCCTATAGTAGATAAACTAAAATCTCCTACTATATTTGATAAATATGGGTTTATGTCTATCACTTTTTCAGGTTACTATTTAAATTCTGTTCTTATTTTTAAAATTGAGTAATAGAACCCTTGAGAATTCTTATGGACATCGTTAAACTATCTAATGTTTGCTTATATATTATTTATTTTTACACATAAATTGTTAGAAAGGTATTTTAACGTTTGCAATAGCTTATAAAATATTGGATTGTGATTTAACGTTTCTCATAATATTTTTAGTCTGTTCAAAAAAATTGTCCCCAATTTCTAAAAAATCCAGAAGTTGCACAGAGAAAAAAAAGGGCTGTTGGCCCAAGACTTGCCCATCACTTTATAGGAAGCCCCAAGAAAAATGGAAAATACAGAACTAGGCAATTTTTAAATAATATTAATTCATTCTCAATTATGGCACCAAAAATATTTATCTTTCTTGATGTTTATAGTATAAAATAAAACCCACTGCTTTCTTTATGGAGATTGAAATTGTTGACTATCGATAAATTTAAAGGACCAAAATTATTCAGTACACACTTTGATCATTTTTGTCATTTTCTCAGTTTCTTTTCTAAATTATTGAATGTTCACAAAATTTCTTTTAACAACCATAAATTTATTGTGTTAAGTGATTGAACTCATCTTTAAGACTTCGCATCTATATTGGCTTCTCACCAAGTTATTCTAAATACCTTATCACATATTTAACCAAAAGGCTTTTAATCCAAAAGAAGTATAGTGCAAAGCGGCAACAGAAAGCCTTATAAACTAGATATGAAACTCGCAAAATAATAATAATTTAGGAGAGTTTTAACCCATTCACTCATAAAACTAACGTATAATTTGTTTTCTTTTCCCTTTTTTCACGATTTACCCCATGTTTAATTATATATTCTATAAAAGATTAATTAACGGGATTTCATCATCTTCTTCTTCTTCTTTTGACAATTGGTTAATTTCGATTTTATGTATGATATATTTAAGATTTTTTTTATTATATATATATATATATATATAATAATTTAAAATGGAGAAAGTGTATTATTCCAGTTATTCACCAATCCAAGGTAGTTGTTGAGCTGATATGACGGCTGAAGACTGGCACTTAACTCCACCACCGTCAGAGACTTCGACTTTTATGCATTTTGTTGTAACACGCGTAGACCATTTGGACCATTTAATTATGTCCTTATTAAAAATTAATGGACTAAAAGATTTTTTTCATTTTTTATTATTTAATTTTTACAATAAAATTATATTTTTCTTTTTATTTATTTATTTTAGTGAATTAAGATAATTTTTTTAATATTATCTTTATTATTAAATAACTAATAAAATGGTAATAGTTATGTAATGACCCAGTTGATCACTTTTTGTATTTACGTAGAAATTACCATTTTGCTCCTCCCGACTTTTGCTTCTAGTTGTTTCTTGGTTGAGTTTTTTGAAGTTGGTTCTAAGCCTTGTGTAAAAAGTTGAGATTTTGGCAAGTTTTGAGCTTGAAAGACTTAAGTTGCCTAAAAGTGATTTTTGGTGTCATTTGGGTTTCGATTGCTCGGATCAGAATTTTGAGAGTTCCATTGGATTCGGGGAATGATTTTAGGCCTAGGAGTGGTGTTGGTTGATTTTTGAGAGGTCCCGAGCTGATTTTGGCTTTTTTGGGCATTTGTTAGTTTCTAGTGATCTTCACGGAGGTCGGATAAAGGAGACCTCGGATTCATCTTTTGACGGTCCCATTGAGTCCGGAACGTCGAGTATAATCAATTTGCATATCTGGTTTGTGTGTACGGGGTTCCGAACGTAGATCTGAGGGTCCTTTCGAAGTTTTGAGAGTTGGTTGTGTTTTCTGGTGCTACAAGCCTCGCTTTTGCGAAGGTCGAAAGAGAAGGACCTGTCGCGTAAGCGACCCTCGCAGAAGCGAAGGAGGCTGAGATTTTTGTGGGGTTCGCTTTTGCGAACTCATGGTCGCTTTTGCGACATTAGAGGGGGATTTTTGAGCTGCAATTTCGGGGTTTTAGCCTCATTTTTCATTTTTGAGCTTGGAGAATCCTTGGTGGCGATTTGTGAAGGATTTTCTTGTGCTAAATCATTTGGGTAAGCTTTTATGATCCTAAAACTCCTTTTTCCTTTGATTATTTATGGATTCTAACATCCAAATTTGGAATTTGATTTGAAAAATGGCAAGGTTTTTGTAAGAACTTGAGTTTTGATCTAAAATTGTGATTTTGATGTGATTTTCAATCCTTTTTCGAATTGATTTTCCCTAATGAGTTCCTAGAACCTTAAACAACATTTTCAAGTATTGATTTTCGGATCCAAACTTTCTTGTTGAAATTGGATTTTGAGGTGATTGACTCATTTCTCCAAATAATTGGTGTGGGTATTGTTGTTTCTGATGGGTAATTGTGAATACCTGATTGTTATAGATTGTGTGGCTTTGGAAGTGAGTCGGACAGGGAAAACTCAAGCTTCGGGATTAATTGATTGATTACTTTAAGGCAAGTGTTCTCTTAAACTTTACAATTTGGTTGAATTGTTTACTTCTCTTCATTGTTTATGTGTTAGGGAGTAATCGGGAATGAGGTGAAGGATTATTTGTTCCACTTGATTAATGTTAACCAACAAAAAGGGGAAAATGAAAAGGCTTCTTGATGATAATGATAAATTGTGAATTGCCTTGTTGTGGCCCCTATTTGATTGATTGGTGAATTGCTTGAAAGCATAAAAGTAGACTTGAATTGTATGAATTGTTGTCTCTCCGTGTGGTGTGATATTACTTGTGTGCATTGATTGTTGAGCACCATGGTGAGACACTTGATGTGAAAGCCGAAGAGAAATGGTTCCGGCTAGTGATATAAATGTCGAAGGGAAATGGTTCCGGCAAGTGATATTTTGTGATAAAAGTCGAAGGGAAATGGTTCCGGCTAGTGATATAAATGCCAAAGAAAAATGATTCCGGCAAGTGATATTTTGTGATAAAAATCGAAGAAAAATGGTTTTGGCTAATGGTATAAATGTCGAAGGAAAATGGTTCCAACAAGTGATTAATGTGAAAGCCGAAGGGAAATGATTCCGGCTAGGGACATTGTGCCGAAGGGAAATGGTTCCAGCAAATGTTGACCTTTGTGATCAATCTACCTGATGTCTATATTTGCCTTATTTGATGCATGTGATTGAGCTAGTTGATGTGTTGGATTGATTATTTGATATGTGAGTTGAATACTTGATATTTGTGATTGATATGCCTTATACTTGAGAGTAACTGATATGATACTTGTCGGTTGTTGAAATGTGACTTTTGGGTCTATAAACTTTGAGCCTTGAGACTTGTTTATTGTAGAACCGTTAGGTTGGGTTGTTTTCTGTGCAGGTTGTAGTTTCTGAAGGTTCGGTTGGGATGGAAAGGAGTATTCGATTTAGCTAGCAGGTTGCCTAGTTTATTAGGTTGCTTGCTGGGTACAGTGTTGGTGTTACTCACTTCTTGCTTCTACACTTGTGTAGGTTCCAAGCCCGGACCCATGTGATCTTCTTTTTCTTCTGATTGCGAGGCTCGTGGAAGGACTTGAGAGGTAGCTGCTTGTCATCTCAGCGGGCCCTCTTTTTCTTTATTATGCTTTGTTCTATTTGAGAAGCAAAGACATTTGAGACTTGTATTTATCTTTTGAATTCTATATTTACTTTAGTGGCTTGTACACGTGACAATCAAATTTTGGGATATTGTTTAGAATGAATAAGGTTTCCGCATTTGTCTTGTTCTTGCTTTATTTCCTGTCTGCTTTTTTTTCGTTTTCGTCGGGTTGAGGCTGACTTGTCTTGGTGGAAATAGACAAGTGCCATCACTTCCATTTTTGGATCGTGACAAGTTAAATTTAAAATTTTAAAATATACTATTAATAAGATTAAATTAGTAAAATATAATTAATAAGAGCGTGTTGAGTTATGATCTATTGTTTAATCCATTATAATTCAATTCATTTCAGCTTAAATAGCTTTGAGTCATTTTCACAAATTCCCCTATTTTTGGATGTATTTAATTTTGTCTCTCAAATATGTGCTTTTTAGTTGTCTCTCAAATATGTGGGTTTTTTAGTTTTTCCATTTGATACTTTAAGTAACAAAAAATTATCGAAAATATCTGCAACATCGAAATAACAAATATTTTTTTGCGGACAATAAGTTTATATTTAATCTTTATAATATAATACCCCCAAGTTATGTTATACTGCATAACTTTATTGCTACAAAGCATATGTTGAGCAAGACAAAAGTTCAGCTGGATCAAAGATTTTCTTTGGTTTAAGCGGGATCAATTTTTGGTCTATATATATTTTTTAGAAAACAAATCAAATATACTTATATCTACATTATAATTTTTTAACGAGTCGAATTCATATGAATCCTCTTGATACCATGTAGGTCTATCCTTGTGTATAAGGATATATTGTTAGTTGCTAGGATTAATAAGATTGAAATCAGTTATGCTAAGACTATTTTCTACCACTATTTGATTTAGTGTATTAAGAGTAATTATGTCTTTACTCATATTTATCCATGTATTAATAGAACATATATTACTAATATCATAGTTTGTCATATTAGTTATAAATCTTATGATTAATGTTGAATAAACTGTATAACTAATACATGTATTAATTATACATAGACTGAAAATTCTACCAAACAAAAGATTAAATAATATTATGACTAATACTTATATTAAATTTTCTAATAACATCCTATCAAATGACCCCTTAATGATTAGTAGGGACAAAAATAAAAGACCTCTATATTTGAATTTTGAGGACAAAAATTAAAAATCATCCTGAAATAAGAATAATTCATACAAAAATTTCAATAGCGTTTAAACAAATTATTGAATATCGACTTAATTTATTTTGATCCGCCTAAATTCCATTTATTTGTGGAATATTATCATTCCCTTCGATAGACCGCAAACTCTTCTCCTGAAGTTGATTTAACGTTGACTTACTTATTCACGCTTGCACGTCTTTCCCCTCTACTAATTTTTATTTTTTTTTGGCTTAAATTAAACAATGTGTGTTTTTCACGAGTAGTACACAAATTATAATAAAAATAATTATAGTTAGTGTGTACCCAATACACTAAATGATGAAGATTTGGTCTATGGCTATAATGTTTGGTTTTATTCTATATAATGACACAATAAAATTCCTGATGGCATAGTAGAATCTAAGCAAAATACTATAGAGGAGGAAAGGAGAATTCCACTTAGAGAATAAATTCTCCTTTCCCCTTACCATGTGTTTGGATAAAAAGAACAAACCATAGAATTTTATCTTCTTCATAGTGGTTTTCTTATCATTATTTTCAACCTCTAGAAGTTTCATTTTAAATTTCCAAGCAAAGGTCAATGTAAGTTCCCTTCTACTTTAGTTTGTTCTTCATAAATACTTGACTTATAAAGCACTTATGTATATGTAATTGAGGCGATATATTGTTTATTTAGACGTTGTTGTTATTGTTGTAGTTCCTCGTTTGATAAACGGTCATTTTTTTTTATTGTAGTTGTTGTTCTGTTATAGTTCTTTGTTTGATAAACACTCTTTTTGTTGTTGTTGTTGTTGTTGTTTTGTTGTGGTTCTTCGTTTGATAAACGTTCATTTTTTTGTATTAGAATGTCTACGTTGAACGAAAGCCACATCCAAAGGATATTCGACAAGCTTGATGAAGATGGTGATGGATTAGTGAGAGTAGATGAGCTCAAAGAACTTCTTGATAAGATTGGAGCTTGCGCGGGGCTTGATGAGCTTCAATCTTTGGTAGGTAAAACGAGTCTTAACTTCATCGATTTCTTATTCTTTTACGAGGCTATGGTGAAGAAAAATAATGGAGAAAAGATAAAAGAAGACAACAATAATATTGATAATAGTTTGGAAGATGATCTTGTTGAAGCATTCAAGGTGTTTGATTTGAATGGAGATGGTTTTATATCATGTGAGGAGCTTCAAAAAGTGTTGTCAAGATTAGGATTATGGGATGAGAAAGAAGGAAGTGATTGTAAGAACATGATTCATATGTATGATACTAATCTTGATGGAGTTCTTGATATTGAGGAGTTCAAGAACATGATGTTGGTGTCTAATTCTTGAGGGTATTCATAATTTGTAACTAATTGTTGACTTTTTCATATTTTTGAAACTTTCTTGTGATCATCATTGCTATGATGACTTTTTTTATGGTTTATTAACTTCTTATTGTATTATGCTTAACATATTCCATATTGGTATACTCAAGACTTGTATATTTTGTTCATCAAATATGAAATCTCTTCAAATAAGTAGAATATTAACTAACTACATTTCAGCAAAATGGTGTGTGGGTGCCACCCATTCTCTTTGACACAAACACTAACTTACAATTTATAGAGAAAACTAGTAAGATATATGAAGAATGAAGGATAATATCCTTGTGGTTAGGTTCTTTCCTGACCCCGTATGCATATATAGCACAAGAAACTTAATGAATTGAGTTGGCTTTATATATATATATATATATATAATGTTATAGCGTAATTCGTGTTAATAACATGTGATTACATTATCATCTACTAGTGAAACAAATGAGAAGGATCTTGAAGAATGGTGTGTTCTCAATTTATTGTTTTTCTTCAAATAGAATTAAGCTGTCTAAGCACCAAATTTTCTTTTCTTGTTGTGATTACGAAAAAATCCTTTGTTAAGAAATCCTTTGTTTAGGCATTTTTGTTTGGTTGTAGGTAGAGTAGTTATGCCGACTTTAGTAATGTAGGGATTAGTTATATAGAATTTAATTATTTTATCTTTTATTCTACGTAAAATATTACATAGGATTTATCTTATCTTCTATATGTATTACTTATGCGGGAAAAAACAACATGATCCATACTGGCATTAGCAATGCTATGTTTTATGTGGAAAAAAAACATTATAACCTTAAGCCATTCTATCTAGATAGAGATTATTTTCTCCCATTTTTATAACTAAACAATATATAAAAATCAAGTACGGAAAGGAAATAGAGTAGTAAGAAGTCATGCTCAAAATAATGGAGAAGAGAACAATAGCAACAACAAATAATACGATAACTGAAACAATTTGTAATAATAAAATGGAAGAATATTTAATAAGACCGTAGAAGAGTAATAATATCAGAACTTATAAAGGAAACTAGACAACACTCAACTACTTACTAACCTTCTACTCTAATCCTTCACCTCTATATCCTCCTAATTAATCCTGGATTAAACTTCAAATAATTAAAAACACATAGTACATTATATTACACTAAATAAAATAATAAATAGAAAAAATACATGTTAGACTACACTTATAAAAATAATAAATATTGAGCAAACGTGAAAGTACATATTTATTGATAAAAGAAGGAAAACAAAAAGAACCATTGGTAAATAAGATAATTTGGTGCATAAAATATTTCACGTTCATTTATGTAGGATATCAGCGAAAGAGCTCCCCAAGAGTATACATGCTGTAGACAATCTATCTATTTCAAACATTATTGAATATTTTCACGACTCAAATATGTAACCTATAGATCACGCATAAACATCATTAAGTTTGCTCCAAGCCCCCCACCCCCACCCATTTGAATGATATTGATATTGGGAGAAAAGTTTAAACGTACAAATGGAGGAAAAAAGTTTAAGAATATAATGCATGGTCCACGATTTTAAAAGTTATGGACACAAATGGTATACGCAGATAATATCTTGTCAAGAATCTTCACCTCTGTCTTCGGATAAAATAAAATGTATCTTCCATATATTTATTGTGATATGTATTTTAAGTTTTTACTGATAAATTTAAATTATTTGATTTGATATCAAATACAAGTAAGTTTTTGTTGTTTGTGGTATTAATTAATTGAATATTCAAGATCCATAAATCTTTAAGAACGCGTTCAGTTCTACGATGATAGGCATATAAATCATAATTAGTTTTACAAATTTCACTATATTAATCATAATAAATTCCTTTTTACTGTACCAAAATTAAGGTCTAAATTAAAATAATTAAGTACAACATCACACTTGACGCCTCGACAAGCAACTACACATGTTTGAAAAAAGAAAAAAATTATTTGCACTTGATATTTACATCCAACTAGATTAGTTTAGCAATATGATTAATGTGTTGAGGACAAAAAAATATCCTTAATAATCAAAATAGATTAAAGATGTCATGGCTAGAAATTCCACTTTCCTTGTACTTTAATCGCCTAGTCAAACAGCATTTTTAAATATGAATTCCCAAATATTCCTTTATCTAACTTTAACAAATCTGATTATTATTTATTTATTTTAGCTAGAATTGAGGAGTATTGTATTTGAAATGGATTTTCTATTAAGAAAAAGGACTTGTATAACACGTGCCAGTCAGTCAAATTTATCGTGTTCTTCGTTTTAATTTAAATGTCTTATTTTCTATTTTGATTTATTCTAAAAAAAGTTTTTTTTCTTATAACAACATTTAATTACCGGGTAAATTTAAAACCACAAAATTTAAATAAATTACACACATTAAATCACAAAATTCAAAAATCTTACTTTATTTTTAAAATTTCATATTCAGTTAAACTAAGATATTTAAACTGAGATTGAAGAAATATTATTTTATGGGCACACATAATACACGCCAAACTGTAACGTCATTCAAAAAATTGGAAAAAAAAAAAAGATTGGACTTTCCTTTTTACTTTTTAGATATATTTTCTAAGTCTTTGGTCTGGCGGCGCCAAATTTCTTAAGAGATATAAGCAACGAACATTAGTTTGTTAATCCACGAACTTCTTAGGTTGATTATTTAAAATTTGTTTGGTCAAATTTTTAAAATTATTTTATATATTTTGTGAGAAATAGTTTATGTTTGACTAATTAATTTTTAAGCAATAATTAGTGTTTGGGGATCAAGCTTTGCAAAAGTGCCTCCAAGGGGTCATTTGATAGATTGCATTAGAAAAAAAATGTGTGTATTAACTTTGTGTATTATTTGTATCTTGTTTTGTTCACTTTTTCAACTTATGTATAACTAATGTATAACTAATACGTAAATATCCATATATAATATAAATAATGTAAAGGATTATAATGCATGCATTTGCATGGTCAAAGATAGAGACGGAGCCACCCTTTGCCGAGGGGAGTCAAGCGACACCCCTTCACCTGAAAATTACATTGTATATAGAGGTCAAATTTTGGTTTAATAAATATTTATACAAATATTGACACTTCTTGACACAAGTTAAGTTTTAGTCTAGTGGTTAAGGGATCATGAAAATTTCATGAGGTCATGTGTTCAAGAGCTCTACTAGCCTCATAATTAGTTTTTACTACAATCATTGACACCCCTTAATGAAAATTCTGGCTCCGCCACTAGTCAAAACACGTGCCTCTCAAAATATTTTCTACATCCTTTTCCACCAATTTGTAGAGAATATTTTTGTAAGAAAATAATTTTTTTTAAAAATTATGCACTACATGTTATTTTAAATAAATCAAACCAGACACTGCATAAGAAATAATCTCAGTATAAGTGTATAACTAATGAACTCATAACTATACCAACAATATTAGTTTGCATTGTGGATATGCCATATTCAATATTATTCTTCTACACACTATCAACTGACTCCTAAGTGTATTTTCTCAAAAATATTTTTCCAAAATGTACTTTTGGAGGAAACATACTTTTTTTAGTTTTAGAAAAAACAATTTTTGTTACTCTCAAAAAAACTTATTTTTCAAAACAAGCATATATTTTTTAAGAAAAAAAATACTTTTTAACTTTCCAAAAATTTGACCAAGCAAACTATTAATGATACAATGAGTTAAACATGTATAACGATTTTTCTAGAGAAAATAACCTGTTCAAGGAATAGTTTATGAAATGTGTTTTACGATTTTCTGTTTTTTCTTTCTGCATGTGGAATTTGAAGTGGGCACATTTGCTTATTTTACACAAATTTTATAGTGTTAAGAGCTAATTACATTCTATTTCTATTTTTTTCAAATTACAAAAATCCATTAAATTAGGTGGAATCCGGATACATCCCAAAACGTCCCGATATATTGTGTTCTAGTTTCGAATACATCACTCAACGTCCTGATACATCACGTGTCGATTTCGGATATATCACTTAACTTCTTGATACATCACGTAAAGTGATGTATACGACCGATACATCGCGTAAAGTGATGTATTCGCGTCCCGATACATCACGTACGTCCCGATATATCGTGTAAAGTGATATATCCGACTAATACATCGCGTAAAGTGATGTGTCTCAGAATAGGAGAGAATAAAAAAATTCGTAATTTTTTCAAAATGGTAGGAAATTTTTTCCTATTATGATATCATATGTTTAAGCAAGTGTATTTCTGGTGTTATTGTGTAAAGTTTTATGTTTCAGAATAAATCATTGGAAACAAAACGTACTAAGGATATACATTGCTAAACAATCATCATGGATAAATTGCTAAATATATAATTACCTCTGCTGCATCTATTTGCCACTTCCAAGCTTATGAGCAGACTCAATACTGAAAAAAAATAAAATTTTAAGAGACCAAATAGGTTATAAGCCTACTATTCTATATTCTTTGGGGATATTAATTGTGTTCTAATATTTCATATATATGTAAATTTAAGGGCCTATGGTGAATGAGACTGCTTGGGTAAGATTTATTGGGCAGAGTAAAATACTGAAGAGTTTTATTTGGAATTCGAGCTTAATTAACAATTTAATCGATTAAAAAGGATTAGGAATTAGAAGGAAAAAGTTTATGTGAATTATTATGAAGTAAATGCATCTCTCATCCTCTTTTTCTTTCCCTTCTATGTTCGTTATTAATAATTTTCCTCCAATTCGTAATTTCCTTTGTAATTCCACCAGCTTACAAGTCAAAGAGAAATATATCTATAGCTTATTCGGATTTGTATTGAGTTTGTTATATTGATGCTTTCATTCAAAGGTCGCTTGGACCAAATATTTCGAACGATGGACGATTCAATTAAGGTCATGAAGAATTTGTGGTCAAAGGATAGTTTTGAGATTCAATGAAAAATGTCTCAGACCACTCCTTAGTTTCTTGTTAGTTCACGTTCATCCATAAAAGCTACGTTGGTGTAAATACTCAAATTTAGTGGTAGTCATGATTAGGGGTGCCAAAATCAAGCTTAACACATTCAACTCGTTTAAGTAAGACTCGCCTATTTATCAGCTTAATTCATTTCAAATTATTAGGAATTGGGTTGATATGTAGTTCAAATCAACTCATGAGATATCTTGTTAAAATATTTTTTTAATTTGATATGTTATATATTGTCATAATAAAGAAAAATAATAATTTTATAGAAAAACTACCTAATTACACAAATATTCCTGCCATACTCATTAACTCTCCATATAGTTTGAAATAATTACATATTGTCTCACTAATTAATAATTTGATATCAGATTTCAAGTCATGATACACCTAGATACATAATTACCAGATACACTGAAATAAGAAGAGAGGCTAACAAGATAGTATGTATCCAAAATGTATGTGAAACACATTAGATACATGTATCTGGGATACCAGATACATTTCAGATATATTCTGAAATACAGATACATAGGGAGAGAGGTGAGGGAGGGAGAGAGGCGAGCAAGAGAGTCAGAGACATGTGAATTCAATTGAATACAATGTATCTGGAATAAGTTATAGCTAATTTTGACTCCATGTATTCGAAGACCAAATTCTGGTAAGATTCGTAATATTGGAAACTCACTTGAAGGAAAATTATTTACTTCTAAACTAGTGGGTTTGTGTTGTTTGCACTAATTTTATTAGGTACTAAAAGTTTATAAAAGAACAAATAAAGCAATTAAACCTTAGTAAAAATTGAGTGAGTTGTGTTATGACCTGCATTTAAGCTCATTTTATTTCAAATAGTTTTTGAGTGGATAAATAACCCATTCATTTATTAACCCAACCTAATTTAACCTGCTCAAATTTAACTTAATCCGCCTATTTGATACCTCTAAATTCATGACCATGTATTGCATGGTATTTTAGGTGGAGCAGTATTTCACTCCCTATAACATTTTTAGATCATAAATTGCCATTAACTTCTTTATATTTGGATGGAGAATGTTTGAATTGGTAGTGTTGGTTATTTCAAAACAAACAACTTGTGGATTGGAATCATTTCTGTTTATGCTAGGGGTTAGAAAAGAAGAGGTTTATGCTAATTATTATGAAGTGTATGTGTCTCTCATCCCTTTTTCTGAGTTATGATTCTCATCCACTTCTTCTATATGTGGTCTTTTCTTTCTATGGTTTTTTTTTTATTTTTCATTTCATATTCAGTATTTATATTGGGCTCTGATTAAATTTGAATTTGCGCCGAAAAGTCCTACATTGGAAAATGGAGGGTAAAACATTCTCTAACAAAGACGATTTCATATCCAGGGGAACTCAAATCTGATGAAAGAGTACTTCCAACTCTACCACAATGTTCCTAATTTTTTTTATAATTCCAGTTTACAAGTTAGAAAAATATATCTATAGCTTATTTGGGGGTGAAATTGTGTTAGTCTGATTATTGAGTTTTTTTTTTTTAATTTCTCATTTGGTGTTTGGTACTCACATTAAAGTCTAATTAATTTAAATTTATGTCGCGTAGGGTCCCATTTGAGGAAAAGCACTCCCTACCAAAAGTTATTTCATACTTATAGCTCGAACTCAAGACCTTTGACTAAGAAAGAAATAGCATCATCCACTAGTTTCTTACAAGTTTCCTACACAAATTTTGGAGACGAATATTTTGATTTTGAAGAATTGATCACCTCTTTACAAATTTATTTAATAAGTTAAATGGTTGGATTCCCTTTATTTTAATAAAGTAGTGATGTTTGATTGGACATGAATTTGAAGAAAGAAAAAAAAATCATTTATTTTTCTTCATTAATTTGAAAAAACAATTTTAGTTAAAAGAAAATGAGGGGTGAATTTGTTGGGGGCAAAGTCCCTCAATTAGCCCAAGGGACAGAAGAACCATAACATAATAAAACAAAATATTTGCAAGACACAAAGTAGGACTTTTTATTCTTTGTGGTCCTAAATATATTAATTATGGAACTGCCAAAATCCAACGGTACTACTTCTTCTTGGATGATGTTGATTCTTGATAGCTCTTTGTTTATCTCATATTGTTGTATTCTTTTCACGTAATTTGTAATCATTTTTATAACGATCACAAAATGATCAAGTAAAATTAAACACAGAGAGAGAGCGATTTTCTATAAGTATATAACAATCAATTACGATAAAAAAAATATATATATATTGAAACAAATGAGATGCACCCTCTACCACCATTTATGTGACATCATTTCTTTTTTACTCCGTCCAAAAAAAGAATATTATTTTTTTTAATTAGAAATAACTTAGCATTAAAATTATTTTTTTACTCTAAATAAAATAATTTATAGTCATACAAATATCTTAAGTTTATTTTACACCACAAATGATATCTTATAAATTGAGACGAAGAGAATATAACTTTGACCATGCCACTTGCTACGACATCGTATCTTGAACGAGTGAAATTTATTTTCCATATTTCTATTATTCTCCTTATTGGAACTTGTGATAAAGACAAAGGAAATTTCTAGAAAGTTTACTTGTATAAATCAAGTCAAGAATGAACATAACTCTTCAAGCTAACGAAAAAACACAGAAATTACTATTAGCGAATACCAATTTGTTTTTGATTGAATTTATAAATGCTTGCCTATTTTCTTATAAAAACCTTTCTTCCAAGAAACTTCCTATTTAATAATTTGTCCAATTTCAACCACAAGTAATGTATCGTGATATTAATTTTTTTAGGTACATATTAGTCCGTACAAGTAAAGGACAATGCATATTTCCTCTCAATTCTTGATTGAAATACTATATATACCACATCTTCTTTGAAGTTTTTCTCCGAAGCGCGTCAGAAATTTATTGGCTCGATTAATTCAGAAAGCCCTCGATATAACTTCATTGTTCGACCATGTCTCCAAATTTGTCAAGAATCTTCTCAAAGCTTGACAAGAATGGTGATGGCTTTGTGTGTCTTGATGAGTTAAAGGGATTTCTTGATACCATAGGAATTATTGCAAGCCAAGAGGAGCTAGAGTTGCTACTTGGGAAAACAAGCCTAGACTCTATTGATTTTTTCTTCTTCTATGATGCTATCACAAAAGCAAATATTAATAAAGGTAGCAATTATAAGCACCACGATCGAGAAAATGTTTTCTTGGAAAATGACCTTCGTAAAGTGTTCAGAGTATTCGATTTAAACGAGGACGGATTCATATGTTGTGAGGAGCTGCAAAGAGCATTGTCAAGATTAGGATTATGGGATGAACAATGTGGGAAAGATTGTAAGAGCATGATTAATGTTTTTGACAAAAATTTAGATGGAAAACTTGATTATGAGGAGTTTAAGGAAATGATGTTTGATAATTAATTAGAATTAGAGGTATGTAATATATATAATCCCACTTACAATCTACCAAAAAAAATTCTTTTGAATTGTATGCATTTGGATTAATGATGTTAGATGGTTTGCTGGTGATTTAATTTTATAGTCTTGTTGAACTTTATATTACTATTATTATTATTATTATTATTAATAGACTTTTAATATACTCTAGAAATATTTAGCTGGTGACTTTTCTCTTCTACTTTTTTGTTCATAATTTCGTATAAATAACTTTCAACATTTGAATTTGAATGGTAGTATTTGCATGAATTTAATAATATTTCAACCAGATCTTTTTCTTGCAATATCAGCAACCTTAATTGACAGTTAAGGAGGTCTATTAAATAATTATAATACAATAGTATGAGCGCCTATTATTTTATGTGGGGATTAGTTGTGTTGTATTCATCATTCTACCTTACATAAAACAATATTGACACCGTAATAATTTTGTACATGAATAACTTACTTCCTAACCAACTACCAAACGTAGTATTACTTATACAGAACTTAATACTTGCATAATTTACCTTCAAATCAGCCACGAATAGTGTTAACGATTTTTACACAATTAAGTTACTTTTACCTGTTATAGCAAATAACATGTCTTATATATAGTGATGTATATAACTTATACTTAAATTCAAATACATATTATACAAATGTAAATATGAAAGGATTAGATAGAGGATGAGAGTAAATAGCAACTGAAATTAAATCTCAGGCTCTTGCAATCTCTCTGTTAGAACCAAGTAACAAAAGATTACTTGTAAAGTTGGAAATAAATACAAATTAAATTCAAAGTAACCAAATTGCTCAACTATTTACAGTTTTAAAAAAAGATTTCTCTCCAGAGACATTAAGGTTTTTTCAATTTTGTATTAAACCATCTTTCTTCTTTAGAAAAAAGCGTTGTATCAAAACATATAACTAGCGCGGGATGTTTTGTGCACTGCTCTTTTTTATCATAGACGCTTTTCGCCAATCAAAAGCTTCCAATTCGAATGAGGTCCCTCGCTGCTATCATATTTAAATGACACCCATCTTAAGGCCTGTGCAATTTCTACGAGCTCTTCGATAACAAGTGTGGTGTCACGAATATAAACTCGTCCCCCAGGTCGAAGAATTCTGTCTATTTCTAGCATGATAGTTGTCACATTGCACCTGCATGAATGAGATGTGAGGATATATAATCAATCACCTTCACATAAAATGAACTGCTTTGATGAATCACATTGATCGATAAGTTAAGGCAAGGTGAAGAAGTACTATACCTGTTTTTTTCTACTGAGAAAAGAGCAGCTGCATGGACTAAATCGTACGTTCTTGGATAAGTATCAAATGGCTCACACCTGGAGATCAAAACAGGTCAAGCTTTTCGTGATAACGTTCTAATTTGTTGGTAAGAAGTGGTTTTCAAACCACTGAAATTGATTTTGGTGTAAGCCAGCACCATTATTAGTTTGATACATAATCATCTAGAGTGCAATCTAAGATGTTCAAATCCACAGAGATCGGTTATGAAATCTACTAACGAATAAAAGAGAGTATTCTATGATCTACAGTACAAGCCACATCGTGTAGTGCACTAATTTTTGGCCGTGCATGAATACCATGATCCTTCACCAACTCTGATTATTTGACTCCAGAAAAAGCTTATAAACATTTGATATAAATACTATCCACAGAAAGAGAAGTGTCTTTTACCAGTCATGCATGACTCCAATGAAACCTCGGTCATTTAGAACAGGCAATGTATTAGGACCACTAACGGGAATAACATTCATAACCCAGCAATCGAAGTTGAAATCATGCAATGCAGCTGCAAACCTACCAAAACATCTCAACAGTTAGGAGCTTCACACTTTTTTTGAACAGCAAAATCTTTAGATGTCAGCAGAGCATATATAAAATGGAATGAATAGATCCAATTCTTTTAAATGAAACATACCCCCCATATACAGCTCTCATGTCCAGCACGTTTCGTAGGTTTAACGTTTCCCAACGGAAAGCACCAATATATCCTTTTACTACGGCATACCAAAATTTTGACTCTGCTTTATAAATTTCCCTCCTAGATAATTCAGCATCCATTTTTATACTAAACAGCCTGTCCGGTGGAGAGTGAAGGCGTGCAGGCCAAGCAGTCACATTAGCTCCATAGCCATTCTCAGGTAATTGTGTAATACATTTCGTTAGGTTTACGTTCCTGCCACAAAGAATCAGTAAAACGAGCATCAGCCACACATAATTAGGAATTCAATTATGACCTTGTCACTATATATTTGGCTTTCTTAAGACCCCTATCGTCAGTCGCCCCCTGGACGACTAAAACTTTTGTAAGGAAACAATATGTATACACACGGACATACTCTCTTAAGATAAATTCATGCAGTAAACAAACAACAAATAGGACTAGTAGATATGAGTGAATGACTAAACAGGAGCCAAGGAAAATGTTTGGCAAGCATCAATATTGATGAAATTAGAGCATGCTACATTATGAAATAGGCAAAAGAGTAGGAAATACCAGACATTATCTGGATCATCACCGGCATCACATAGAGAAGGTTGAACTGCTGGAGCACGACTGAGATAGCAACTATTATTCAATGGCTTCCTCCAAATAGAAATGTCACCCTCCTTTAATAATTCCCAACATAGGCGCTGAGTAAGATCCTCCATTTCTGCATAACAGTAAGGAACATAAAGCATAAGCAACGTTTCCTCTTAACGCAGTTAAAAGAACTAACAGTAATGATATAACTGTAAATAAAAGTAACAAAAATGGACATAGCATTTCATTTACAAGAAGATTTCTAACTCATTAAGATCGCTGACTCTCCTTGGGCTACATAAAGAGAAATTTAAATATAGACTCTTTGCACAATGCGCAAACAGAAACAACTCCCTATGATTCGTGTCTACATTTTTAACTCACATCAGCCTCTATTTGATAGTGCCCTATTGCTAGATAATGATAAAGCAGTTACCTTTAAGTGGTGCAAACAACTTTTCTTCATGTTTGTGAATAGGTTCTGCTGCCCAGATAAAATATCCACCTGCCCTAAGCATTCTGTTTACCTCTAGAAGCAGAATGCCATCTTCACCAGAAAATCAAAGAGCAATAGATGAGAAGCGAAAAATTAGGTTGGCAATATCCACCCCTTAAACAATCTAGATAATGTAGCAAAGGAAGAGAAGAAGCCCCAAAAGATACTTACATAGAGATGCAAAAACAATTTACTTATTAAAGAAGAATACCTGTAAAACTCACAAGATGTTTTTTTCTATAGTCGATATGTTCCTTTCTATTTACCATATTATGTTGCTTGACCACATGTCTACTATTTTTTTCTTTTTACAGGGGAGATGACATTGATTTTAGTTAAAAGGAAAAAGGAACAGTTTAAGGCATGTCACAAGATCAAAACATAGTTTTGCATCAGATAATTTGTACCATAACAAAACATTTCAACTTTGTCTTGGAAGTAACAGAATTCTGAACGATTTCTTGGACAAAAACTAGATGATGAATAGCAATCTATAGTGAAACAAACAAGATATATACCATCACGGGTCCAATTTATGCCACATCTGGAACAATGTATCAAGTCAAATGCTTGGCTAGGGTACAATAGACGGTGTGTAGTAAATGCTGCGAACATAGCAGGCACTCCACGTTCCAATGCAAATTGAATCTGCTTGTTATGCACATTTTTTGTTGCAATGGACAATGTGATGACATTGCGGTCCATCAGATATGCCCCAAAACTCGCTATTCCACAATTAATATCCATGACAACTCTTGTTCGTTGGCCAAAAGCAATTTCTGGAACCATCTATGGTTGCATGAAAATAGTGGCATAGTCAAGTAATATTGATGAAACATAAACCAAGTTGGAAGTGGAGAAGCAGAGTACCTTAGAAATCTGATCTAAGTATTGATTTACACCCTGGGCAAATTGTGTCCAATCTCCCGGAAATATGTACTTGTCACCCTTCCTTACTACCCATTTATTGCCTGCTTTGCCTTTGGCAAAGGGTGTACGGGCCACATTGGATAACAATATCTGTTTAAAGTTGCAGCTTTAGAAGTAATGCCTTGAATATTCAAATAAAGAAAATAGCACCACTCTTTTTCGGTTTCTAATATCAATAATAATGGTTTAGTTGTGCCGAGGGTCTATGGGGAACAACATCTCACCTCCACAAGGTGGGGCAAGTTCTACGTACACTCTAACCTCATCCGACCCCACATTATGGTATTCATTGGGTATGTTGTTGTTATAATATCAATAATAATGGTGGATAAGACTAAATTTTAATATTGTTCTCTCGGTCATTTTTAAAACATAGAAATGCTCGTACATCTAGACAGACTGTTCCGACGTGTGAAGACAAAGATTGTGGATTAATGAGTGTCATCACAGCTCACACCAGAGAATAAATGATCACATATTGAGCCAAAAGAGGAGCAGTTGTGGCATTTTCCCTCTAACAGGAAAATGAAAGAGAAGAAAACAGAAGATAGTCAACGACAATGGTTAGAAAAATACCACAATCTTAAGAAACAATTAGGCTAGTTTCTAATTAATTGGATGACTAACATATGTGGTGAGTTCACTGGCGATAATATTGATCAGAGAATCCATAATGATAATTACCTAAGACTAGCAAGATCAATTTACGTAGCACATGGTTAGAGGACAAGGGAAAATTAGGTGATGAAAACATGGGGTGTGTGCCTATCAACTAGCAGCTGCCACATTCTTAATACTAAGTAGTTATTGAGATCATTCAATCACCATGATAGCGCGGTAAAGAAAAGTCTAATACCTAACCAACACCACCTCAGAGAGTTTGGTAGGACCAACTTTACGCATAACTTACAACTACCCCCAGACCTGTCTCATGCAAGTATGTAGCGTGGAAGAAACTATAACCTAATCAAGCACCAAAAGTTCTAGACAAGCCATTTGCAACATTCCCCTAATTCTAAACTATAAGATCAACCATATTCCATTCCTGCAAATGAGCATCGACGAAAATAATACTTGTAATTCAGTTGACCAAATTAGCCATCAACATTAATTAAAGATGGAGCAAAACCAAATAAGAAACCTAAATAACTAAGTATGTTAGTAATTCAATTCACCTTCACCATTAATTAAATATGGAGCAAAAACCAAACAGGAAACTTAATTCAATTGGCCAAATTCACCATCACCATTAATTAAAGATGGAGAAAAACCAAATAAGTTATAAGAAACGGGATCGACGTCCTGACTAAACAAGAGTTTCTTCAATTTGGTCGAAAGTCGTAAAGCAGACACCAGATAAGTAGCTAACATAAACTACTACCATATAACACATCCCATAGGTGGCCTTCAAAGGCTATCATTCTTTAGCCCTAGTAGAAGTCTGAATAGACTATACTATAAGTGCCAGCGTCCATAGACTTGCCAGACTGCTGATTTCACTTAACCACTCGATGTCACAAATAGCTATAAAAAGGGGCAGGATTAAGGATCACTCACTGCCTCGGGCAGCAGATCCGACTAGCTCAACATTAACTAAAAATATGTTAGTAATTCAGTTAAGTCAAATTCACCTTCAACATTAAAGATTGAGCAAAACCCAAACAGGAAAATAATTAACTAGAAGTATAATAAGCATGAATAAAACATGAATCAATACCTCATCCCTGCTCTTTGGCCATGTTATTCTTAATTTGTAACCTTTAGGCCATGGCACCAAACAATCCAATCCTTTTCCTTTTGGAGGGCAATGCCTTTCCACAATTCCCTCCATATTATCCAAACAAGGAATATAATCCCTCATACTCTCATCACAAACTTTAAATTTCCCAATTTTACCCCTCAAAACTCCTCCATTCTCATCACTCTTCAACCCTGCATCACTCCCATTCTTCCCATCCACCACACTATCTATCACCTCCTCATCAAACTCCCCCACCACAAACTCATTCGTCATTGCCCCATTCTCATCAACAATCCCCGTCCGCTCCACCTCCATCCCCGGCGGCAGCGGCGGAGATGGGTTTACACTGGCGGTGGGTACAGAAGTGAAAGACATTGGAAATTTCAGAGAAGGGGTTGCGGGGTTTGAGACAGTAGTGATATCTGATGAAAAATTTCTGAGAATGATGAAAAGGGAAAGGCAAAGAAAAGAAAACACGATGATTTTGACAAAAGCTGGAGTCTTTGTAAGTGAAACAACATTTTTTTCTGAACCTGAAAAGCTAGTACTCATCCCCTTCATTGTTCCTCCCTCCCCCACCAAGAAAAATGAAAATTCAAGAACTGAAGTTAGGGCTCACAAAAGGGTTTGTGGGGGTGAGTTTTTTCTGAACAAATTCTTTGCTGGGGGAGGCGTAAACGTGACGATGGGAGAATGGTAACTCAAAAAGGATATATTATTTCACTTATTTCAAGGAATTGTAAAGTTCAATAATGGCAGAAAATCAAGAATCAGCTGAACTGATTCTTTTTGGCAAGTGGGCCCAGAACAACTTGTCCGACCTGTGCGTTTCGGGGTAAAGATAACTTGGTACAACTATAAGGGGGTGTTTGGTAGGGAGTATTACGAGAAATAATTCATGTATTATATATGGTATTTTTTAGTATTACGTTTGGTAGGAATATTGGGTTTATGTATAACTAATCCATGGATTAGTTATACATCCTAAATGATATTATAGGATTTATAACTAATACCTCCTATTTGGTTGTATTAGTAATACATAGGATTTAATACTATGAGATTATCCATGTAAAGACAAAAATATCCTTCAAATCCTTTTAATCATTTTATTTATTTTCTTAATTTTATGTTTTATATATGTACTAGTAAATTTATTTAAATAAATTAGCTTACAAATTTTATTATTTAGAAAAAGTTATTTGTTGCTAAATAAATTCAATACAAATAAATACAATATTTGAAATGTGAGTTATTTAACATTTACTAATTGAAAAGGCAAATATATCACCACATGACATATGTGATTTTCATTGAATGTATTTTTTGTTGATATATATGGTTTTCTAATTATTTGTATTTTGAACAATTTATAAAATTGCATACATATTAAAACTACAACTTGCAATTTTTATGTGTAAATGTGGATGGTTTATTCGATTTTACTATTGTTTACCATCTTTTTGATTTTAAAAGTAGATGGTCTGTCCTTTTAAATTGAAAATTGATGTTTTGTGAGTGATCAATTTAATTAGATGACAATCATTTACCCTCAAATAATTCAATTGAGAAAATAGCAAACCAACAAAATTGTTTTTTTCCTAGCTAGTTAGAAACCATTAAAAAATAATATTGTCCGGCAAGTATCTACCTTGACCAAATTACAAGAAATAGAAAATCCCATGATAATTCAAGGGTATAATTGGAAAGAGCTTTTTGTAGAGTTTTAATCCAAATACAAAATAAGGTGGAAAGCAATGAATCAAACACTTGATAAAAATAATCCTTGCAGTACTAATTCATGCATTACTAATCTTTGCATTGCTAATCCCTGCATTACTAATCCCTGTGTTATTAATCTTTGTACCAAACGACCCCTAACTATATATAAAGCCGGATATTGGCAAAAAATAACGGGAAAAATCATATAACAAATATATTTAAGATATTAAATTACAATATATGAATATATATATTTTTATTTATAAAATGTAGTTGACATATAGTTGTGACTTGTGTCATGTATATCCACGAAAATAGGTATGTGATATACATGTATATTTGATGTATAATAAGGAATTTGTTGGCAGATAGACATGATTTTTTTATTTAGATATTTTAATTAAGATTTGTATTATTTAAATATCTAAAATGAGGTCGAACTATATTATTTTGACACGTTTTGCTAACTGAATTTGTGTAGCTTTCACCTTAAATAAGCACGTGAAAAGACTAAAAAATCATATTTTTGTTCTTTTTTTTCTTGTTTATACTTTTTCTCTTTCTACTTGAGATTTTGTAATTAACAAATCCTCCACCATTGTTATTTTGTTCACGGAAAAAAATGAAAACCATCACCATTCTCTACGAACATGTAATAATTTTTTTTATTAAAATCAATTTCATAAAATGAATTTTAAGTTCTTAAAAACATCATCCAAAAAGGGAGGGAGGGGAATATCACCGGCCCTATTCTTTTTCTTCTTCATTTTTTCTCTACTATTATTTTTTCCACCACCAATCAGTTGACGCTACCATCATCGTTGTTGATATCATTATATGAAAATCATTATTACTATCATCTCCTCTTCCTTTTTCTTTAAATCCAGTAATTGTAAGTGTTAAATAATTGAAGATCACAATCATTTTTCTCTCTCTTCCGACTGTCTATGACTATAAATATATAAATTTACAAATTATAAAATAATAATTATTAATTTTTTAGAAGAAGAGGAGGAGGAGGAGGGTGGGGTAGTTGGATTGGGATTTAGAAAATAGGTATTTTTATTTATTTAATTTTGCTGAGTTTTTTTTTTTCTTTTCTCTTTTCTGAATTATTATCTGCACTTAAATGTTGTATGTCCTTTTTTAATTAGTTATCATTTTATGTCATCCGTAAGTTTAATGCACATTTTGTTTTTTAATTGACAATCAAAGAAGTGTTTACTAATATAACTTTTGAGTTGTATAAGTGTTCAATAGGTACAAGGATTAGTTAAGGTATCTAAGTGAAAAGTCGAACCATCTTTAAGTGGCCGTTGATGAATTCTGCCAAAACAATATAATATACATGTGTGTAGGACCGTTTTTCAAATCTGAATTTTCATTCCAAATCAATCTAAATAACCTTCATGTTATCTTAAATTTTCTATATAACTTTGTGCAAGAGTTTCTAACCAATCTCAATTACTCTATCATTCATTTTTGGACTTTTTCACACTTTTGAATACATTTATGATATTACAGTTCATGAAAAGTTCTTCTTTCACTAAAGAACTACTACTAAAAATAAATTTTCAATCGCGAGAGATAATGGTTCATATAATTCGACATACGCATTATCCTATAATTGGATGAAGTCTCTTTAAATCGTGGATCAATTTGACACAAGGTAGTTTATTAATGGACATAAATACGCTATGGCTATATAGAGTTATCTTTACCAAATATGCTACCAATAGAATTTTGATTTTGCTCTTTTAACCATTCTAGTAAATATTTTGACATTTTACATGTTTTGACTGTTTACCCCTTTTCATGACTACATTACAAAAATTGTGGTCTGCAGATGTAAGTGACACGATTTCTTGAGTGGTTAAATTAGATTTGGATGAATTTTCAATTTGAAGTTGGAATGGTTGACACCAAAACTAACATCTGAGGAAGATGAATTTTGAATGCAATTTTGACAGTGATTTTAGCTCCGCAAGGAGATTTTTACAAAATAAATTGTCCATGTTCAAAATTCAAGCCATGGGATTAAAATCTCCCATCCAATTGGCAGATTCGATTCTCATTGCAAAAAGAAAGTTGTTAACTCCACATGTAAAATAAAATATACCATAAATTTATATTCTATGACAAAATAATATAAAGAATCAATATTATGCACAAATGACCTTGTGTTTGACTTCATTTTTTTCAAAACAATGTATTTTTAGAAGCTAACTAATTTGAATTTATCAATAAGTAAAAATTATTTTTCTCTTTTGTTAATTGTTAATTCAAGAGAAGACTATTTCCTATGATAAAACAAGGGATCACTCTTCATATCAAAATTTTTTGACATGACACTCTATGACCCAATTGGATTGAATTTTTAAATTAAAAAATAATAATTTATTATACTCCATAAATAAATTTATTTTATAGTGATATTTTTAAATAATTATAAAATATAGTTATATCTTACATCTTAACATATATACATTGATATTCACATTTCTAAATTGAAGACATAATTCTTATACGGGTGTGCATATTGTGTATATGACATCAATATATATGTATAGACTTTATATGCGCACACATATACAATATATCAATTTATATACATTGATATTCTATGCACGTTCATATAATATAATATATGTGATATTTTAAAAGAAAACTTTGTTATGTTTTGAAAATAAAATGTTATTACTTAAATTTTTCCTTTTAAATTTCATAGGTCAAATTTTGAGTATATTAATATTTTGGGGTCATGAAGCTCTATTACTTTTAAATAATATATTTTAAATGAGCTGACTATAATTTTTGATGAAGTTGAAATAACAAAAAAGACATTGTATAAAATTAAGTGAAAGTTAAATGATTTTATAGTTAGATTAACGATTTTACTACAATTATACTAAATTTTAATGACATTTGTGATATTAACCTAAAACTATTTCTTCACTCAAATTATTTTTTCTTTAGTGATGTATCTATAATTGTCTTATTTTTAATTGTAATTATTTCGTATAAATTTTTCCTCACTTTTTCCCCCTTCATCTCCCATTTCTTAATCCAGGGTTTATACTCTTCAGTTTTCTTAATTATATTAGTGTCTTAGAGCTATTAAACAAGAATTTCTAGTATACATTCACATCTTATTTTCATCGTCAGTATTAAATTTTATAAATTTATATATTTTTAATATTCATCAAGAATGAAATCAGCTAGAGCACAGATCTCGCACGTCCTTGATTCAAATCAAGTCCCCAAAACGGATTACATTTATGCTTTGTTTCTTCATCCTGCAGATATCATTGATCTCCAGATTATCTCATGTCAATTGACAGGTATCAAAAAATACTTTTATGTCCATCAAGAATGAAATCGGCTAGAGCACAAATCTCGCACGTCCTTGATTCAAATCAAGTCCCCAAAATGGATTACATTTATGCTTTGTTTCTTCATCCTGCAGATATCATTGATCTCCAGATTATCTCGTATCAATTGACAGATATCAAAAAATACTTTTATGTCCATCAAGAATGAAATCGGCTAGAGCACAAATCTCGCACGTCCTTGATTCAAATCAAGTCCCCAAAATGGATTACATTTATGCTTTGTTTCTTCATCCTGCAAATATCATTGATCTCCAGATTATCTCGTATCAATTGATAGGTATCAAAAATTACTTTATGAAATTTAGATCTGTAATAATTGTCTTGTTCAATTAAAAGAATTTTAGGTTATAATTTATGTAAGAAATAAATTTTCTTTCAAGAATTATGTGAAATCACTTAGAAAAAGGGTTTATTGCGATTATTCTTTTTGGACAATGAATTATATAACTTGAGATCTTTGGGAAAAGGCATAAATTCACTCCCGAACTTGTCTTGAAAAGTCAGTTATACACTTAAACTAATATAGTGACCTATTACACACCTATGCTACTAAATAGTAAATTTTTTTACCCCTGAGACGTGTAGCACCACTCTCACAATGGGAGGTGTATCATACTTGCGCCAGATCAATGACATGTCACTGCCACATCAGATGACATGTCAAATTTTGACTAAAATTCTCCATGTCATTCAACTGTTTCTTCTTCAATGAACACCACCATGAAACTAGTACCATTGCCGCCATATTACTACCAAATCTATATATTTCACCATGAAAATCAAAATAGTCACCATAAATTTCATCACTTACGATCAAATTCACCATCGAAATCATACTATCACCATTATCCCCACAAAAATTATAAAGATCCACCACAAAATTTGACACCCATAAACAAACTCATCACCAAAATTACATCATCACCATCAAAAGGTGCAAATCCACCACCAAATATCACTACCACCATTGTCAATATCGATTTTTTCTTCTCCACAACCATCAATTCCCGCTTCTTTATCACCCCTCACCAACAAATCCATCATTATATTTTATTTTTTTAACTTAATCATCAATTTTATCATCCACCAACAAAGTCGAAGAGAAAAATCAAATATAATAAAAATGGTGAAATCGAATAAACATTAAAATAGGATATGATGAGAGGTGGGGGGAGAGGATTTTGGTGGAGGTATAGTGGGGTGGATGAAAATTAGGTATGAAAAAATGATGAAAAAAAATAAAGAAGAAGAAGAAGACCGTTGCCTGTGAAGAAGAAGAAGAGGCGTGGGGTAGGGGTGGAGGGTGGGGGTAGAAAGAGGATTTTAATTAATTTTTTTTACTTTATTTATTGTCAAACACGCTTTTCTTTTTTTAAATTTTTTGGCATGTCAGTTTTAGGGGGTAAAAAAAATTATTTTTAAATAGTAAATATGTGTAATAGGTCGTTATGATAGTTTACGCGTGTAACTGACTTTTTGAGACAAGTTCAAGGGTGAATTTATGCCTTTCATATACCCTCAAATGTACATGTCGTTTGAAAAGATCTACTTAGAAGATTTAATAATGTAGATAGTTCTAGAATATTCAATTTACATAAAAACATACCTATATTGACACTACATTGTAAATTTGATTTATCATGAAAGAAATTAAACATAATAAAATTAATTATCACAATTGAAAGAATCTAATGTAGTCTTGTTATAATCAAATGCATCACTAGAGAGGATTAACCTACTGATGTTTTTACCAAAAATTCATCAGAGTGCAATATAAGTATTTGAATTCAGATTAAGTTTCCTTAACATCTGTTTATCACAATTAACTTGAGAGGAAGTATTGAAAATCAAAGATATTAAGGTTATTTCATTTGTCTATATATAAGTATTTGAATCCGGATTAAGTGTTTTCCTTTTTGAATTACATCAAATTGCATCTTCATAATTTTTGTTTTTAAATTTTCCTCTAAGTATTTGATAGTGAACTAATTATAAATATATTGTTTTAACTGAGAATTTGGTGACCCTGGTATTATTATTGTGCTTAAAAATCATACTTGAATTGTTAAACTAATGTTTCTGTATTCATTTATTTGAATCTTATAACATGATTTAACAGATTTATTTTTATCTTTTACCTTGGCCATTTTTATCTTATAGTAATACAATAATAATTTACTAGTATAGTCCTCACATAATGGAGCTGGACCCTCCTCAGTAATATTCTATTTATTTGATTTTTTATGATAATATTAAACGTGAAACCTTGATTATGATTTTTACAAATATAGTTATAAAAAGAATTAACATGATATTTTAAGAATAATTAATATCTAAACTGAGACTGAAAATACCATATGATATTCTAAAATTTGACATAATTTCCAACCGGGTACCGACATTAGCCGGTCAATTTCCGGTCAACAGTGAAACTGCAGAGAAAAAACTTTTTTTTTTCCTACTTAAACTACACAAAAAGCAGAAAAAGCCCTCTTTGTTTTCAAAAATTTTAAAGTACTCTCTAGGATAAGACCTAGTTCTCTCTCTGCCATTTTTTCAGACTGAATCACTCAAAAATTTCTATATATATACTCAGGTGAAGTTAAATTTTGCATTTTTATGGTTATTTTTTGTGTAATTTATTTGAATGCAGTATTTGTAAGTTGATTAATTTGGTGAAGTTTTGTTTTTTTGTTGAAATGTTGGAGTTGTTTTGTTGTTTTTTGAGTTTTTGGATTAAGGGGTTTGTTTAGTATGTATATGGTGAAATGCTTGTTATTTTGTTGCATGGTTGAGGAATTGGAATGTGTTTTGATGGACCATGTTGGGATTTTTTTTTGTGGGATTTTTGTTTTTTTTTTATGTAGGGATTTAGGAATTAGGGTTTTTTTGATTGGTTTATTGAGGAGGTAGAAATGGTTGTTGATGTAAAAATGTATGTCTTTTGTTGATATGTTTTTTTTTTTTTTTTTACTTTCTTTGCTATTGACTGTGTTTTGTTGAAATGTTGCAGTTCTTTATGATTTTTGAGTTGTTTGGATTAAGGGGTTTGTTTAGTATGGATATGGTGAAATGTTTGTTATGTTGTTGCCTGATTGAGGATTTGGAATGTTTTTTGATGGACCATGTAGGGATTTTTTTGGTGGGATTTTAGTTTTCTTTGATGTAGGGATTTAGGAATTAGGGCTTTTTTTGATTGGTTTATTGAGGAGGTAGAAATGGTTGATGATGTAAAAATGTATAGCTTTTCTTGCCATGGTTTTAACTTTCTTTGCTTTTGACAGTGTTTTGTTGATTGATAGAGAAATTTGAAGCATCTTATGGTGCAAAGTGGGGTTTTTGTAGTGGAAACTTACTTTTCTTTGCTATAAAGATTTTGGAATTAGGGTTTTGGTTGATTGGCCAAGGAGGCAGAAATGGTTGGTGAAGATAAAGGAAAGAGCGATGGTGCTAATGTTGCACCGGGTTTGTTGGCTGAAAATGGTCAAACTGTAAAGAAATTGAAGGGCCACCTAGTTGAAGACAAGGATGGTGATACAAACCTTGATGGTTCATCAGATGTTGTTTGTCGGACCTACAAGAGGCGGAAACGTATGGAAGTGGTAAAAGATGGCCTTGTGGTGGGGCACTCTTCTGCTCAAAGTATTAACAAGGTCTGATAATCCTTACATGAACTCTTGAAATGACTTTTTTATCTTCTGTTTGATACCTTTTCTTATGCATAATGTCTTAGTCTCTTCTCTATCCTTCATGGAATAACCAGTTTTGAATCTGATGATGTAATTTGATTGTTATGCCCCAGCTTGTACTGTATAATATGTTTATCTTGTTTCTTTATCAATAAAAAATTCCTACTCTTGTTATCTCTCTTTGCAATCATCTCTATATGAGGTAGTAGTTCTTTTTTCTTGGCTCTTCTCTGAACTTAGGTTGTCTACGGTGTTACATGGAAGGCAAATACTAATTTAGAAAACCTATCTTTTTTCTCTTCTCAATAAAGAATTAGTTCTACTCTATATGAGGGGTGCCCATGTGAAGCTTCTTGAGAAGGGAAATGGAGGTGGTGGCTCTTGGGTAACCCCCCTTAACCAAAAAAAAGTTTTAAAAATATATAATAAGGTAGAGATAAAGCATTGTTATCCAGTGGCAGATGACTTATTTTGCAAACATAATAAAATAATAATAATAATAATATTTTGAAACTACATTGATGTATATTTCTCCTTGTTGCTCTATGCTAATAATTCAGTATCATGGTTATGGTTGGCGACTTGGCGTCTTGACATAAAGTACCCCTCTCTTCCTTGCCTGTTCCACCCCAGTTTTTTTTTCTCTATCTCTATCTCTCTGAGATCAATGACATATAACAATGATGAATGGATTTACCAGATAACAGAAGTATAGACCATTTGTACCAAGATATTAGAGATGTTGTTCATAAGCATAATTCAGAAAATACAATTTCATTCATCATTTATATTTTGAAAATAGACAGAATAGAATGTGGTTTTATCTTTCAAGGTTGATTCTTCTTCCATCAAATGTACAAGTAATTTTTCTTCTCTGCTTCTGGTCCCAGAACCAATATCAATTAGCACCAAACTTCTACCAAGTTCCCAGATGAAGATCCATTATGACGGCCATCATATGATTAACTCCTAAGTGAAAAATTAAG
This sequence comes from Solanum appendiculatum, assembly GCA_018342035.1. Taxonomy (NCBI): domain Eukaryota; kingdom Viridiplantae; phylum Streptophyta; class Magnoliopsida; order Solanales; family Solanaceae; genus Solanum; species Solanum appendiculatum. The sequence continues at coordinate 145,819 of JAGDQO010000806.1, read as the reverse complement.
CTCTAGTTCTGCTATCTGTAATGTGCTGCGAGGAAGAAAAGCCTAATCGTCTCTGTTCTCTTTACACAAGAACCTTACAATTTTTCTCCACAAATTACTTAATACATAAATAATTTCAAGCTACTACAGCACAAGTGAAGCCACCTTCCGTGACTTTTTATGATTTCCAATGGGAGAAAGGATTCTACTCAATCACATAAAAGCCAGTTTTAGATAGATCTAATAATTCGTGATTCTGTGCCCCTGCATCTTCTTACATTCTTTTCTCCCCAACTCTTTTTTTTTGGTAAAGTTAATCTTGAACTCATTTTCATATCAAATAATTTGGATGCTGCCCAGGAAGACCCTTAGTTGCTTAGATTAAAATAACCAGGGTGGATGCAACATTATGTTAGCGGGTTCATCTGAATCCAATACTTTCAAAATGGAACCCAAATTTATGTGTAAAAAATCACTGAAATTGCAACAGATAGTAGATTTGAACCCATAAGTTACATATATAATGAGTTCAATACTAAGAACCTTAAAAGTTGAACCCATAAACTGTAATTCTTAGATTCGCCTCTTGATTTAAAAATTGTCTTCTTTTCACTTCATTTAGATGATGCCACCTTTGACTCTTGGAATTTGTGATTTTTTTTTGATAAGGTAAGGTTTATTAAATATGTACCAAGATGGTACTAAAAAGATACAAATGAACTGCAAGGGATGGTCAATTGGCCATGCAGTCAGTTACATCCTGCTTCCTAGAAAGTTAGGGAAGTCCATATATTAACTAGGATTATCCGGCGTACAACTTTTACTTAAAAATACAAGTTATGGATGCATTTCTCCTTGATTCTAGAGACATGTATTTTCTGGCCCTCAAAATATGCCCTGATCATTCTTTTTTGCATGTCTCATGTGCGTCTTTGGCATGTTTTCTTGTGATTCTTTAGTTTTGCTTCCTTCGTGTTTTCATTTTTGTCCTTCTATATTAAGCTTACATTCTGTTCATGTTTTCTGCAATTTCGGCACATAAAGATGTTCTTTATGAATATTATATGATAAAATTTCAAAATGTAGTGTGAGTTATGCTGTCTGTCTAATAGAATTTTTTATGGTACAAACTTCTATTTGAAAGAAATGTTGTAAATTTTGATAGAAATTTCTATTAGACAGACATTTCTTTCAAATAAAAGTCTGTACCGTAAAAAATTCTATTAGACATACAACATAACTCACACTACATTTTGAAATTTTATCATATAATATTCATAAAGAACATAATGTGCAGAATTTAGGGAAGATGAAAGAATATCCGACACAAGAAAAAATTTGATATGTACAGCAACAATGATTTTGATAGAGAAATCAATATATTGTGATTAAGTGGATTTATGAAGTAAAAACCATATTAATCAAGGTGGAAAAACATATCAAATTTTGGTTCAGATGCAAATATACAATTTCAAGTTTTCTTACTCCCAAGTTTCTAATTTCCTATTATGAAGTATTCACCTAGTTTATTTTCTTTAACGATTATGTTATATATGTACTGCTTAGTACTGCTTCCTTATAAGGAGAGCTCATGAGCCTAGTGACTTATCCCCATTTTTTTTTTGAAACCGGTAACATTACTCTATATCCACAGGTATACTACAACCAAAAGTGTAGTTCCCCTTCAAAAGTATTACAATCTATCAAAAGCTCAAGGCTAATACTTGTTGCCTATAAACAATCTAGAACATCAAAGATGTCTTCAGTTTGAGCTAATAAACTATGTTTACACCAAAAGTAAAATAGAGCTGAACACTTCATTTTGACATCCTGTAGACTGTTTTGCACATTTTCAAATCTCCTGTTGTTTCTCTCTTTCCAGATTGACCACCAAATGCATACTGGGACTTATCCCGATTCTTCAAAATGCAATTTGTTGGATGGTTTTTGCTTAGAGTGCCTTGCATCATCGCTACCTGCAATACGCCTTGCTTCAAGGCTTAAATCACGATCTTGACAATGTCATAGTTACTCTTAAGTGATGCACTTCCAATTAAGAAATTCCGTCCTTTAAGCACTTGTTGGTGGTCTTCTTCTTGTTTCTAACTTCCTCCTGTTTTTCTTTGTCCATTTGCACTGTACTTTTCTTGTTCTTTGATGTACAGCTGGTTTGCTTTTTGGTATTCTCTTTGTCCATATGTCGTGTTGTAGGTTTTTACTTTTTGGTATACCTGTATATGGCCAATTTTGTCATTTTCATTAATAAAATTGTTTACCTGATAAAAAACAACTGGTTTGCTTGATTTTATGCAGTCGATGAATGAACCACTAGATACAGCTCTTAACAAAAGTTCTTGCACGCAAGCTAGTGTAGCTCATATGGAACCGCATGGTCTTCTGAAAGACTCCAGTGATTTGCTTGTTAGAAATTGGAAGGGTGCTGCTCTGAAGCAGATGCTTCAATCATTAGAGAGTGATGGTGGTTTGAAAGGATGTATTCAAGAGGCCCTGACATCACATTCAGAAGCCAGTTGTGCTGTTGAAGCTAAGGTATTTCTATTGCAAGTATCTGGATAACTTAATATACAATAGTAAGCCGCTATTTCCTTTGCTGTTAATTGTTCTTTGATAGCTCGTTGCTTGTTTTTTCAGGAATCTGGAAAATGTTGTGAAGATGGGAACCGAAGTTCTCTGCCATCACTGTCTGTATCTCATGGAATCCAGAATGGAACAAAAGCAGTGCCTAATGGATCAGTGGATGAGCCAAAAAGTCACACAGTGACAGAGTTCTGTCAGCACATGTTTCTTGATATTGTCAAATCAGAAAAGTTTGCTCAGCTATGTCACGTGCTCTTTGAAAATTTTGAAGGAATGAAGGCTGACAAATTTTTTGATATCAGTTGCATACACTCAAGGATGAAAGATGGATCTTATGAGGGCTCATCCCTCCTTTTTCACTCAGATATTCAACAGGTACTGTTTTATATTTTCTGTTTGCGCTTTGGTTTCAGGAAAGCAGCCATGTTGTGCATTACTTGGACTTAGCTAACAATCTAGCTAGAATCTCTTAAGTTCATACAGTATGATTATGGTGTAAAGTACTTAATCCATCTTTCATCCTCTCTGCTTAGTTTCTGATTTCTTGAGTCTGGTAAATGAACTCTCAGCCCAGGAGTAGCTTTAAGATATTTGTTATTGGCATTATTCATTGTCTGCTTTAGTTTGTGCATTTGTTAAGTTTTATGAACCTTCACGTTGCATTTTGAAAACTGAGTGAATATAGTTTTCTGACTTCTCGGAAGTGGTTGGGTAAGAATACTAAAATCTGGTACCTTCTATTCCAAACCTCACTGCAATTCTTCTTGTTTTTTCCATGGTTAGGAATCCACATGTCTCAATTCCTAGGCACTCTTAAAGGATTGATACAATCAGTTATGGACTCCATATGTTGTGCTGTTATGCTGCATTAACTTCATGCATTGAAGCTTACAGCTAACATATCCAGGAACTTTATTGCACATAGGAAATACACTAGATGAAACTTTTTATAAAGACTTTCTTTTGAGTAAATAAACTTTTTTTTAATAAAGACTTACAATTACAAATATATTAAAGTAATTCAACTGATCAAACAACAACAACAACAACAGCAACACACACAAGCAATTCAAATCAAAATCAATAGTCCTAGATCTGCTTCTGTTTGTACTGACTTCATGAGAGACAAACACTACAAAATTCAATTTAATTTGTTGTATTGATAAAACTGTGATAAATAAAATGAACTGTTAATGAACTTCATCAAAAATAAAATAAAATAAAATAAAATGAACTGTTAATGTACATGGGAACTCCTGTTGGAGAAATTTTATAATGGGTGAGACACAAGTATGACTAGTTGTGTGAGGGATTTTCAATAAAAATATGAGTGTAATGTGGGACCAATTATTGACGGGAAACAATATAGGACCCATTATCTTTTTTTTGAATCAGATGACATTTCTGGGACCCATTATCTTTTTTTTTTTGAATCAGATAACATTTCTGGGACCCATTATGTTTTCTTTCCTCTTTCTTCACCCAACTCCACAAATTCATTTCTGGCCAGTGAATTACCTGCTACTTGAAATGCAGCTCATTACAATAAAAGAAGTGTCCGAAGTTGCTGGTAATGCAGCTTGTTACAACACGAAGCATCCTGAATGGGGATTGCAGAAACTTTTCCTTTTATGGTATTGCCTGCCTTGTATGTATTTTTGGTGGTAGAACATATCTATCTTGCTCAGAGATAATGAAAGCAAAATATTTGCAATTGTAAGATTCGGTTCCTACTAGTCTTCCTTTATTGCTACTGAATAAACACCGTAATTTCAGAAAAGAAGAAAAAAACTTTTCTACCAATTTTGAACCAATACCTCTTCAAGATGTCTTCCTCATTCACAACCTTCTTTTCACTTCCACTAAATACCCATTTTCAGTTTACAAAGTTTTTAATAATACTATCCTTTGTTTTACTCTCCCAATTCTTTTTCCATTTTCACTATCCATATTGTCAATTCCTTGAAATGCTAGTATTTTTCTAATTTTTTGATAATTCATTACCCAAATCAAAATAGAGAGAGGAAGGGAGAGAATATGGATGATAGAGTTGTGGATTGAACAGTGGCATCCCCATATCTGACTTTGAACTCGGGGCTAGGGTTGTATTGGGATTTGGGGGGCTGTTCTGATGAAGAGTGAGAAAAGATAGAGTTGGAGAAGGATGGGGGTGTCTAGGAGTAAGAAATGTGGATAGGGGATAGATTCGCAAGGGTGAGGAGGGGAGTGAAAGAGAAATTGATAAATTAGGGGTTCCACAATTTACACTTGTCATGAAATGTGAATCTCATACAACTAATAATTTTGTGTCTCCCACCAAATAAAATTTCTCCTCCTATCGAAACATACAGATAAGTTGTAAAAGCTGCATGGAGCGTCTGAATTGAAATTGAGTAGCTGTACCTGATGATAAATCTTAATTACTGGGGAACCTTGTTAGATATCTGTATTAAACCAAAGAAGACCATTTCCATTACAAATCTTAGGATCCTGTTCAGTGTTGTCTAAAACTTGCATCTGCAATCCATTCAAATCAATATGGCACTCTTGAGCAAAAACTGCTTTGTGCATCTCTGGGAATGATCTGTTTTTAGTGTGAAATTCTTTAATGCAACGTAAACATCTCTGAGGATAAATTTACAAGGTGTGAATTCTTTGTCTGGGTCTCTGGGAAGGTTGATGATGGATGGGGAAGTCTTCTAGTCATATTATTGATTGATGTATTTTTGGGTTGGGAGACTTGGTAGTATTTTGGATTCCCTGCTAATTGTATAGAAGGTTCATCTAAGTTTTTCAGTTTCATCTGATAGGTTTTTTGCTTAGTTATTGCTATGTATCATCTTTACTTCGTTAGAGTATTGCATGCATCCTATTGTGGTATTTAAATGTAGGTGCTTTATGATTGCAAACTTACGTATTTGACCATGAAAATACTGTCAGTGTCTCCAGTTAAATGAGTTGTTACTTGATTAAAGTGAGATCCTTTGATTAGTAAAATGGTCTAAAGATCAACGTAATGAGGGGAAGAACTTTAGCTTATGTGTAAATTTGGCTTGCCGAATAATACATGTGAGTGGTGAAAGCTATGTATGATTTTATGCTTTTAGCGGTTAAATCATGTCTTGTTTCGGGAATTGGGTCTTCATAATCTGAGGAGATGGTTTACGAGGAAATATGATGCAGACATTCTTCACTAGCGAAGATTACATAGTTCTTTAACCTAGGAAACTAAGCTGTCTTACTGCTGCCAAACTATCAGGGGAAGGGATTTTGTGTGTTCTCCTCCGTCGTAGTTGCCTGTTTTGATTGTTTACGTAGTTATCTTTTAAGTAAGATTCTTGTATGCAATCAGAAACTGGGCTGTAGATGAATGGGGAATGACAGACGGCCTGAAGATTACACAGCTGAGCGACGCTCAAGTTTTATTCCGATTTGCGAGTGAGAAGCAGGCTGTTGAAACTTTTCATAGACGAAAGAGGTGGTTTGGTGGTAATTTCTTGAAACTGGATAGATGGAAGGAGCAAGATGGGTGTGTTGATACTCATCTTACCGGTGATACTGTGATTGTAAATTTGGTGGGTTTGCCGCTTCACCTCTGGAATGCTTAAGTTGCTCGGACTCTTCACTTTTGGTGCCGCACCCGTGTCGACACGACATGGGTGTGGGTGTGGGATCTGTGTCCGATTTAGTCAACCGATTTTGGGTACTTTGACCAAAATCGATGGGAAAGTCTGGACAATTTTAATGATTTTTGTAATCAATACAAAAGCTAAGGTGAAATTGAAGGAAATGGAATACCTTTTATATAGAAATTTTTACGTCACTCCTTTTCTTTTGATTTCCTTTCAGGATTCTCCTCAAGTTCTCCACATAATATCTCATAATTTAGGTTTAATAACTGTATTTTTAGATATTTAAATTATTTTTAGGCGAATCCCTGCACCTGTACCCATACATGGATCCATATCCCCGAATCTTAAAAATTAAATCATGAAGGATCTGACCTTTAGATCCACACCCGTATCGGACACCCGCACCCGAGTCCGAGCAACTTAATGTTGACCTTTTCAAGAAGCTAGGGGAGCTGTGTGGGGGCTTTGTTGATGTTATTTGCAGCATGCACGCCATTTCTAGAGTGAAAATTAGGGTGAGGTAAGGGGGGAGGGTCTTTGTTTTTGTGAAGGTGATGTTGGAGAAAGTAGCAATAGAACATGGATGTGCATTGTATTTCAACCTGAGTTTTTTACTACAGAAATGGAGGAAAACATGAATCTATCCAGCAGGAGGGGAGGAAAAGGAGGTGGGAAGGGGAGTAGGGTGGCGGGATAAAGGGGAAATAGATCATCGGAAGCTATGCAAAGAGTTGCTGGAAGACTATAAAGTGACAAAGAATTTGAATTCTGGAGGGACGGAAAAACCCTAGCAAAGGAAAAAGATAACACTACCCTCTGGATTAGTGCATTGGGTTGGAGGAGTAGATTGGACCAGTTCACTAAGCCTCTAGGGTTGAACTGCGAGGAAAACACAGTTCCGTTTGGATCTATGCCACAGAGAGGTCCAACCAGCCGGGATATTAAAGATCGTGCCTTATGCTCAAGCTTTTTCCAGAAATGGAATGAGTAAGAGCCCGTTTGGCTTAACTTAAAAAAAGTAGCTTTCTAAAAGTAGTTTTTGAAAAGTCGAACTTTAGTAACTTTTAAGTTAAAAAATGAAAAGTAGGGGAGTACCTACTTTTAACTTTTTTCAAGTCATTTTAAACTTATTTTAAGTTACTTTTTACCTTGCCAAACACTCCCAAAAGCTAAAAATGACTTAAAAGTAGGTTTGACCAACTTTTAAGCCAATCCAAACAGGCTACAGTCCCATAACCAATTTTTTGATGGGATGAGATGCTGATTTTTCACATTCAGACCTGTCCAGGAAGTTTTTTACAACTGGCAGCAGTACAGAGGTTCAGGGAGCTGATGTGATGCTGTTAGCTAGCTTTGAAGATGGTAGGTTTCTTTACGAGGTGGGTGGGAGAGAAATTTCTTAGATTAGGGGAATTTTTGGGAGTGTCGTTTGTGGGGAATGAGGCAAGGGTGTTAGAACTACTAAGGAACATTGAACATGAGACAATAGAGGAGAGTAGGGAGGGATGGGAAAGGAGTTTGGGGAAGGAAAATGGGGGAGGGAAGATTGTGGTGTACAAAAGGAGAAACAAGGAAGTGCGTGGGGAAATTGAGGGTAGGACAGGGGTCAAGGGGGAGAGAAAAAAGTAGTGTATTGATGGATTGCAAAATTATTAGTTGGAATGTCAGGGGGATGAATGACCCCAACAAAAGGACCATCATTAAAGCTGGCTTTAGGGAATGGGGAGCAGATGTGATATGTATTCAAGAAACAAAAATGGAGATTTTGACATATAGTATTATTAGAAGTGTGGGGTAGGGGGTAGGGGGTAGGGGGTAGGGGTAGGTAGTAGGTGGGTGAAACATGACTACTTCCCGGCCCAGCGGGAGGAATTCTCATTCTTTGGGATGAGAGAAATGTGGAGCACTGGAGTGTGTGGAAGTTTATAAGGGAGATTTCATGCTAGGAATGCTGTTCAAAATCATGGATAACAGAATAGAGTGGGGGTATGGGGCTGTCTATGGACCGGTGGGGGAGAGTTCAAAGGAGATTTTCTGGGTGGAGTTAGTTGTTGGTATGTAGGGGTGGGTATCGTATGGTATAATACCGAATACCATACGGAAAATGATATTTTCTATCCCGTGGTATGGATATCATGGTATTTGGTATGACTTTTAATTTTTTTTGGAATTTGATATGGTATTTGATATTTATAACATAAATACCATATACAACTTTTATAGTAATATATAGATCCCATATATATATATATATATTTAAGACTAGTATATTGTATACATACCTGTGCGATGTGTGGATAATGTTTTAAACATTTATCATTTCAAATTGTGGTCTTATTTGTCAGATTATTCAATCATATTACATTAGCTTAAATTTAATTGCCATCTTATTTCTAATTACAATGTATATACCAAATAACAATTTAGAATGAATGTTAGTCATGTCTGAGTGAGTGTGTTTGCACTGGCAAATGAACCATTTATTGAACCTGAGCTCCATTAAAAAATTAGAATCTTCCATTTTCTTTAAAAGTAAGTAGATTTTTTGAAGATAAGTAAGTGTTTAAAGAACAAAATACCCAAGTTGCAACTCATTTATTTAAATAAATATTTGACGACAATTAAGAAAAAATAGATATCATTGGCCTTTGATCCCTTGCTTGACAACAAAAAAAAACACTTTTGCCAATATGTTTGCACCAAAAATCCGCAGCACCTTGAGTGAGCTTAAAATATATTTATCTTGAGAACATATGGTCCCATTTTTTTTTAATAAACTCAAAAAAGCATTTATCCCTCGCTTGCTTCATCTGCAGAGCTTCCCCTCACAGCAGAGAGAGCGGATTCGTTCAAGCAAGCTTCCTGATAAGTTATTACATATAGAAGTTGACGAGACAACCTGACTCTTGCACTTGATTTTTCAAGGATATAGCAGCTACTTAGAAGAATATGTACAGGTTGAATTTGATTAGATAGAAAAGCAACAGAAACACAAAGTTGTGAGATCTCTTCATTTAAATTGAAGGGAAGTAAATAAGAGTTACTTGCAGAACCTAGTAAATGAGTAGTGTTATTACTTCATATAGGAGATACAAACACAAATATAAACTCTAGACAAATGTATAGAGAACAATGAAATCTAAATGATGCATGCCTAAAAAAACATAGAAATGAATTTAAGAATGAAATCACATGTCATTTCCAGAAACCAAGTTGTCCCTTGACCATTGATCGATTAATGCATCTATACATAAATCGTCCAATCTTAGTTTTGATTTCTGATTTCCTAACCAATTGCCGATCAGCAATGGGAAAGAGATTAATCAATCTTAAGTTTATATATTGCATTGACAAAAGAGATCTCTACTCTTGTTGTCTCTAGCTAGAGTAAAACAGCATGACTAAGCACCTTAAATGGAAATGCAAAAATGAAGACGGCTTCCCTGATATATGCATTCAAGTTTTCTTTCTTGTTCTGCTTCCTTCTTTAAATTTGTCAAGAATTCCATCTTCAAAAGTTAACTCTATTAGTTTCTTCATCGACTTGAACCTGATTCTGTACACATCTTTTAATCTATGCTTCAACCAATTAAAAAGAAAATTGCTTAAAAATAATTAAAAATTACCAAGTCTGGAGGACTTCTGTATCTTCTTGTTAACAGAACCAACTAATTGGAGAGCTTACACAAAGTGAAAAACAGAGTCTATAATTAACTAATTGAAGGACGTTCTGTTACTCCTCTGCCCTTGAAATAAACATGCTCTTATGAATGGTCTAGAAAAGACGTCGACAATGGTTACACATTAAATACGGATTGACATGTAAGCAATCACAAACATTTAAACATAAATGCAAGGAATCACAATTCCAAGTGTCTCAAATGAACAAAATACATTAAGACACTGAGGTAATATATCACGACATGAATAAACATTTAAGCAAAAACCTTGTCGTCATCACAATCTAAGCTTCTCAAACACAAAATCGCAAGCCTTACAATAACAAAAATAACTAGCCCGAGTTAACAAATCAAAAACATGCATAAACATTTAAACAAGTGCCTTGTATGCAAACACAATTTTAAGCTTCTCAAACACATATAATAATAGAAATTACAATAACAAAACAATCAGCATGGACCTTCGACTTGTAGGAAATCACACCTACCTCTCACACCTCTTCACTAGGGCATATGCGCCTCTCCTCTTCATGTGCCCGCATCATTTCAGCTTCGCTTCCCTCATCTTGTCCACCACGGGGCCCACTTCACCTTGTCTCGGACATCTTCATTCCTAATCCTATCTTTCCTAGTATGTCCACACATCCATCTCAACATCCTCATTTTCACAACTTCCATCTTCTGAACATGGGAGTTTTTGATAGGCCAACACTTTGTCCCATACAACATAGTTGATCTAACCACAACTTTGTAGAACTTATCTTTAAGTTTTGGTGGCACTTATCACACAAGACTCTAGATGTGAGCCTCCATTTCATCCACCCTGCATTCTAAGCTTCTTTATGAACACCATCAAGAACAGAATCAATCAACTCAACACCCTTGGTATAATGACCCTTGACCTCTAGCCCAATTGTTGCCAGCACCCGACTGACCAAAAATAAAGTTATGTACTTATTAGGCCTGAAAATCTGACCGTAAGGCATATCTAACATTGTTCAAAGTATCAGGCTCTAAATCCAAAAGAGTTTCAATTGCAAGTCTAAATAAACTAATCTAAGTTATCAGATGTAGTTTGCAAAGAAGTTCCTCGCTAGAAAATGAATGATTGGTTTGTTTTGAAAAAGAAAAAAAATTGATCCAGTAGAAGGAGGATAAGATAGTTAAACGATTTAAATATGACAATAGTTAACCCTTCGGGGTGGCCTATGGTTTGAGCTTGGGACTTCCATGTTGGAGGTCTTGAGTTCGAAACCCCTTGCCAGCGAAAGTAAGGGGTTTGCCTTTTGGGTCTAGGTCGTTGTATAGGGCTTGCCTAGTGTAGGTTACTTCTCCTGTGTGGTTTGCGAGCTATTGCATAGGAGCGGGGGTTTTACCCTGTGCGCACCCAAAGGGTAGCGGCTGCGGGTTTCCCTTGTCATAAAAAATATGACAATAGTTATGTACGGGTTCTAGTTTTTAAAACTTGAAATGACAGATTTTTTCTATTTTAAAATAATTTGTCTATTGAAAATTACTGTGCTTACACGTGACAACTAGCACTTTTTAAAAATACAGATTTGATTTTTTTTTTTTCAATTGAGAATTTTGTTTTTTTGGTGGTGCTAACACGTGACACTTTTTGCCTCTCCTATTATATATAGATAGATTATTAAATATAAATCAACAAATTGTACAATGAATGGAGCTACATATGTCAAGTTAGATTTTAGATGTTAGTGAATGAAATTTTTTGGTGCAACTTATATAGGACTATGCTTAATTTTAGGCAATAATGTTTAATGGATTTATAGTTTCTAATGATATATCTGTACTGGTATATCGTGAGCTATGACGTTTGCAAGTCTTCACGAATTTGGTAAGACACTACAAAAAACGCCTTGCCACTTCCTTTTTTATCTTTGTTACTGTATGTACATAGACACATTATCATATTGTATACATAGCACAATCATAGATAAAATGTATTTAAGGATTTTCTGATTTTGTTTCCTTGATAGACTTGCTTGTACACATATAAATAACTCTCATTCTTGGAATGATATGTGTAGGAAGATTTTTCCACTGTCTCTATATTTTACATGGTATTAGAGCCACTAGGGCACAAAATCATTGATTAGAAATTCCACACCTTCCTGATAGCCTGAGAGGAGGTCTCGGCTATATGGTTTGTCTTTGACTTGCCAGTCCGTGGTCTAGCAGAACTCATTTTGGCTTACTGCTCCGGTATCGTCTCGGCATTCATGACATTTTGGTAATCTTCTGGCACTAAAACTCTGCTTGGAAGGTGTGTTCTTCACTTCTTGTTTTTGACTCTAGCTCTTTAAAAGATCTTTTCTGATCTCTTTTCCAACCACAATTAATTTTGAGCATTGGGTTTTGGTATTTGTTGGGTTTTGGTATCTGTGGATCTCAGATTCAAATTCTATTTGAACCTTTCCGGTGGCACTGTCTTAGATTCAAGAATTCTGTTTTGCACTGTTTGTTTCTAGGACTTGGGTGAAGTTTTAAGTTTATTTTAGGTCTGTTCAAGTCTATTTTCAGACTGGGTTTAGGTCTCACCATTGTCCAACTATCTTCTTGGCCTGTGAGGGACATCTTTGTTGGCAGATAACTTATTCATAGGTCTTGTTAATTTGGTTCCAGCCCTTGTTACCTGTAGTCATTTATAATCTATTTTTAATTTTTAATTCCTTTTGGACTAAACATTAGTTCAAAAATGTTTGGTTCTAGTCCATCATTTGAGAAAATCATTTGGGTTTTGGGCTATGAGTTTGCTAAATTCTTTCAATACCATAAATCAGAGAAGGAATCCACTTCAATTAACTTCTTTATTGAGTCAAATAAAACATGTCTTATCACCTCTTCAAATACATGGGTAATTGATTCAGGTGCCACATATCACATGACTGATAATCCTAACATTTTTCTTAGCTTTCAATCACACAAAGCACCCTCTCTGGTTACTGTAGCTGATGGATCAACTTGTAATAGTCTTGGATCAGGGATTGTTAAACCAACCTCATCTATTACACTGTTATCTGTATTAGGTTTACCAAATTTGGCCTTTAATTTGATTTTTGTTAGTAAACTTACAAGAAACCTTAAGTGTTATATCACTTTCTTTCCCGATCATCGTTTGTTTCGTGATCTTACGACGAATCAGGTTATTGGTAAAGGACATGTATCCGATGATCTCTACATCCTTGATGAATGTGAATCTTGATAACAGCCTGCTCTAGTGTTGTGTCTCCATTTGAAGCACATTGTCGTTTGAGTCATCCTTCTTTACCTATGTTGATGAAACTTTGTCCTCAGTTTCAAAATACTTCTTCATTGGATTGTGAGTCATGTCAATTTGCAAAACACCATCACATCTTATTAGGTCCAAGGGTTAATAAACGAGTTGAGTCAGCTTTTGAGTTAGTTCATGGGGACCATGTCCTGTTGTTTACAAAACTGGGCATAATCATAGATAGAAGATATTTAGGGATTTTCTGATTTTGTTTCCTTAGATAGATTTGCTTCTGATTTTGTTTCCTTAGATAGACTTGCTTGTACACATATAAATAACTCTCATTCTTGGAATGATGCGTGTAGGAAGATTGTTCCATTGTCTATATTTTACAATCTTAAAGTAAGAGACAATTAATATAGGGTCCCATGAGAACCAGTGGCGGAGCTAGGAATTTCGAGATGAGTGTGCAAATTTTCTTCTCACCTATGTTAAGGATGTGCAAAATCAAATATACACTCGTAATAACTAACATTTAACCTTTATACACTATATCATTTTCTGGCGAAGGGTGTTCCTAAGGTGGCTCCGCCCCTAATGAGAACATGGTTCTACCTTTATCTGAAGCAACACATTGATGATGAATCATTTTTTAATAGTTATTGTGGGACTTGGACAATCCATGTATCTTCATCCTGAATTATTTGCAGATGTGGACAAAGCTTAATGAAGTTGGCAGTGAGATGATTTCTCTTTCAAGGAGTCTTTCAGAAATATCAAGGGGCTGTTTCCGAGCTCAGGTATGTGGTTTCTTGCGCTGTGAGCTCAATCTTGGTTCATTGAGCTGCTTCCGTCTTTTGATTTTAACCTGTTATCTCTTTAGGTGAGCGGTTCAGTGCATGAAAACGCTGAAGATGCAAAAGAGGAGGCAAGTCTTCTTTTCCGTCATGCTTTTGTGTTTTCGTTTTAGTGGTAGACTGTTGGTCATTTTGGTTGTTCTCTAGTTAGCTTCTTGGAGGAGAAACAGCTTTTGAAAATTGTCGGCCCGGAAATTTCAAATCCTTCACTGTTCTTGTAGCATATAATTTCTCATTCAATGGTAATACCTTCCAATTCTGGAAATTTGGTTGTGGCAACTGGCAAGTGCATGTCACCAACCAAGTACTTGCAGTTATTCCAGATTTCTTGGGGAACCACTCAGGCAAATAATGTTACCAAGCTCCTATAAGTGGTATTGCAAGCCCTTTATGGGGAGATACCATCTAAAAAAGCTCTTTATGGGGATATATAGGTACCTTCCATATATAGTGTTTACTGGACCCGAGGGTGTATGACCTACGGTCAGTGAAGTGGGTGCATACCTTAGATACCAAGGTTCAAATTCCAGCAGCGCCAAAATTACATTAGGTCATTTCTTTCCATGTGTACCTGTGCCAGTTTAAGGTAGTACCTAATGGAATAGTTGAGGTGTGCGCAACTGGCTTGAACACCACCATTTTAAAGAAAAAGCTTGTCGTATACTTATTTTGCTTTTGGTTTCAAACCTTGAGGTCCACATCGTTGGAATTATCTCTTAGTTCTAATATGAAAGTATAAAGTAAAAGATTCTTGCTTTTGGCTGGACTCAGTGCTGCAACTTGATATCTACTCTATGAAACCCACAAAGTAAAAATCTGAGGGATTGCCTTAGCATTGTATTTTATTTCTTTCTACAACTTGAAACTGCAGATATATTTAAGTATTAGAATTCAAGTTTAATATGTTTTCTTTTCTTTTTGATGTTGACAGTTAGTTGCTAAAATGGAACAAGCAGAGACCTATGGTGTAGATAAAAGATGTGCTTGCCAATGTTGTGGGGAGAAAGCGGATGGTGGGGTTAGTTTAGCTTGTGATTCATGCGAGGAGATTTATCATCTCTCTTGTGTTGAGCCTACTGTTAAAGAAATTCCCGTAAGAAGTTGGTATTGTGCCAAATGCACTGCCAAAGGAATGGAATCGCCCCATGACAACTGTGTAGTATGCGAAAGACTCACCACGTCTAGCTCAGTGATGATTGAAGATGAGGTTGAAGACCTTACATCTGAAGATATGGTTCTGGAATTGGAGGATAGCACGAATGGTTTAGTGGATGGTGAACTTAAACTCTGTGAAGGAGTTGAGGATTCGCCCTGTTGCAATGTATGTAGAACTGAGGTGGGTAATGACAATGTTAAAATATGTGGTCATTCCTTCTGCCCTCACAAGTTTTACCATGAGAGGTGCTTGACCAGAAAGCAGTTGGTTGCTTCTGGCTCCTGCTGGTACTGCCCCTCGTGTCTGTGCAGAGCTTGCCTGAATGATTGTGATGATGACAAAATCGTACTTTGTGACGGCTGCGATCACGCTTATCACATTTTCTGCATGCAGCCACCACACACTTCAATTCCTGTAGGGAAATGGTTTTGCAAAAAATGTGATGTGCAGATACAGCGTATACGCAAAGCAAGAAAGGCATTTGAAGCTTCGCAAAATGAAGTGAAGAAGAGAAAAGAACCATGTGGAGAATTAGGTGTACCAAAAGGTAAGGATGAGGAAGCTTTAAATGAATCTGGAGGTATGGAAATGCTTCTAGATGCTGCCAAAACTCTGAACTACCAGGATGATTTAGCTGCTTTAGGATCAAAAGACTGATAGGACTCAGATCATTGCATGAATTATTGGTAGCTCTGTATATGACGGATGTGGTTTGATTCCAGTTGACAGTGGTACATGACCTGTTTACCGGTGGTTTGGCCTGTAAGGAAGATACTAGTGGTGAACTTTCAGATTTTGGTAGCATACAATTTCTTGTCTAACTGATAGTCCCAGCAAGCCGTGCCTGTAGTGTTTCAGATTGTATTTTCTAGTACATATTGCTTCTTGGGGTTATCAGCAGCTGATGTTCCATATGTTGTAAAATGAGAGAAGGGCATATGGATTAGGCGAAAAGGGATTTTCTCTATCCTGATTTGTTGTTTATGACATTTGTTTAGGGATAGCAAACAGGGCGGTTTCAGGGCAAACCTGTGAAGACTTCAACCCGTTCCCCTCCCGCCCTGCATAATTTGCTGCTACTTTTTTTTTATATAAAATGAAAATAGAAACTTCAAACTACAGTGTTTTTTTTTCCACTGGCGTCCTCTTTATCATGCAGTGACAGGTAAATATTCCAGGCGTTCTTTACTTTATTCATGCATGTGTAATGATGTTATGTGTATAGTTCTAATTTGTTGAGATTGAGAAAGTTTTAGGTACATCAAGAATGAAGTGAAGAATGGTAAGATTGAGTTGTTGATGTCGTAAATATTTTAAACGTCTTTGTACAAAGTTAACAAGGTATCTCCCATATTTTTTTACAATCTGTGTATACTTGCACATATTTTTACACTTGATTTGATCAAATTCTCTGTGTAAATTTCTGTTCTCTGTACTGTACACCTAATCAATTCTTTAGGTGGTTGTTTGGTACATGAGATAAGAGGGGATATCTTAAAATTTAACATGGGATACAATTTATATTTATACGATATGAATTAATACTTTCTACCAAATGCAGTATAAACTTTATCCCAAGTTTAATCGTGAGCATCCCCACTTATTGCATTCAACTTAGGTTTAATTTATTCCATCTCAATTTGTAATTTAGTCATCGTATAAATGGATTCCTTGGTTTCTTAATTTTGTTTTTGTTTAAACGGAAAAGGGTCATATTTACCCTTGTACTTTTACAAAAGGGTCTACCATCCAACTTTGAGCACATATTTGCCCTTCTATAGTTAAGTCACATTGGTTGGGTCAGGTTTTACTAAATGGGTCGAAAATAATGCTACATAGAAAGTAATTTTTTAATTATAATAAAAATATATACACATGGAGCCATGTAGGCGCCACGTAGGCTTATAAAAATGGTGGCATGTGACTTAACTGTAGAAGGGCAAATATGTACCCAAAGTAGGATGGTAAGGGCAAATATATCAAAAAAGTATGACGAAGGGTAAATATGACCCTTTTGTAAAAGTACAACGGCAAATATGACCCTTTTCCGTTGTTTAAATCTTCTTTTTCTTTATTTATTGATTTTTCTCATATTTTTCCTTTTGCATTTTAAGTATTGACCTGGAACTCGCCCGCGCCAAATTATTTGAACCAATTCCGCCCTGCATAGTTGTAAACCCGGCCCCGTTGCCATCCCTACATTTGTTGCATCGATTGTATGGAGTTAAATAGGGATCATAGTTAGCATTAACTTGGCTTGCTGTATATCAAGTTACGCGCGGACTGCGGAGCTATGTTGATACTTCACTGAACTCTAAGCCAATAAGTGTTCAGAATGTTCTATTCAAAAAGTATATGCTATACCGCTGATCGTTCACCTCTAATGTGACACGTTCCCTACTAGTTACAAGGTCAATGAGATCAGTCGACCAGAGAGCAGGGCTATTCTTCTTTTGAGGAGACAAAATCATCCCTTCTATTGATCGAACCATCAGTTCGGGAGCCTCTGCCAACATGTTACGAAACTCCTGTCTTTGGTAGGTCACCATTACTTGACTTAGAAAAGCAAACATCTGAGCAAGGGAAAGCGCAGTGCGCTTGGTGTAAATGGAAGAAAAGTGTTTTTTTTAAACTTATTTTTTAGTATATGGTACGTCAGCAAAAATAATATTGTCCTAAGAGCATCTATATATAATCTAGAAAAAAAATTATGAAAGGTGGGATGAGGTGGAGAGTGGGAGTTTGGGTGGCGGCGGCGAGTGGGATGGTTAAGGGTGGTGGGTGGCTGGGCAACATTGGTGGTGAAACAATATCTTTCACTGGGTAAAACATTTCAGATGCACTATTTGAACGTAAAAAGCGTCATTCACTTGATTTGCACACCAGAACCTGTAGATATATATTACTAATCAGAATTATCAAACTAACATAGCTATGAAGCAACTCCCATAGAGGATCATCTATATATTACAAGTAGACATTTCAGTGTCTGGGCATCATGTTTTATCATTGTCAACCCTTCTGGCTATTTTCTCTCCTCACTGATATGCACACCCTACAACTCTTTCTATTGCTGAACCAGCATTTTGTAACCATGACTTGAAGTTAAATGTGGCAGAAGATATTCCCTAGCCTCAGGGTTTTATCGGAACAAAGCATCATCTGTAATGAGATTAATCCTATGTTTTCAAATCTTCAAGTGCTCTCACTTTTGTCCACTACAGCAAAACGGTTTTGGTCCATGCTCAAACCTGATGTCTGTAACTGTTTTCTCCTCTGAATATGATGCAAGGCAGCTTGTCGATCATTACGAGCCTCAGCAGAATCTGGCTGCAAAACAAGTCCGATTTACTTGGGTGCATAAGTGGTTTACTAAACACGTGAGCATCAATTACAAAGGCAATCAATCTGACACGCTTAGCACAATATTTCATTGAACAGTTAAGAACTAGGATGTGATAAAAGCAAGATGAACAGAGTTAGGCAATTGCTTAAATCTCAAAAGGCAGTTTGTTCTCCAAATACAAAGGTAATGTTGACCTTGGGCCTTAAGGTATTACATTAAAAGCAGAGAGTATCCATTTATTCATGAAGGAAACATCTCAGTGAAAAAAGGATCCGATCCTTAGAGGAAGCAAGTGTGAGCATTAGTTATAAATTTAATCTATACCTTGATGGCTAGTGCTCTGTCTAAGCTTTCGATAGCACTGTCAGGCTCACCATAATTCAGCTGTGCTCTACCCAGGGTGACCCACGCCTGCAACAACAGAAGAACTAGCAATAAGCACTGGAATAAAGTACTGTCCATTCTAAAGAGAGTTGAATTTGACTGTTGCCTAAGAATCAGAAGCTTGCAGTCAACTGCTTTTTAGTCTAAGCTTTCATTTTCCAGAGCTGTAAATACTCCGGATAAAAGGAAAAAGAAAAGGAATAGAAAAGAGCCTGTGCCTTTCGCTTGATCACTCCATAGAGCTCTAAGCTTAACTATGCATGCAAGTATGACCAGGAAACTCAAAGTGCAAAGCTGCTTCTATCATGAGCTAGCTTGTCAGTATAGCACTAATTACCAATCATACACTCTGAAACAAGTAATTTATGACCAAGTGAAGACAAAGAAGTATTGGATTTGCATAGTCTAGGGAATAGATGCAGGAAGAGGTTGAACAGAAAGGAGGTAACATGCACATTGGGTGAACAATTAAGGCTGAAAGCCGGAGGACTTTGTATATGAAAACTAGCCCATGACACTTGTAGCTAGTTGAAGTTTGACAAATTAGTAGTATTGAAACTGAACAGATCACAGATAAAAAATATATTACATTGTTCGTAAGGATTCCCCATGATATTAAGCAAGGATGGTGTGGGTTCCCAATTATTGCAGTGCACTAAGAGTTGCGTTTACATCCCTAAAGCAGGTATATTAATAACAGGTGAAACAATAGCAAAACTGAATGATAACAGTTTCACACACCTCACCCCAGCTTGGTTCCAACTCAGTTGCACCTGCTCAAACAGGAAGCAGGTTACATATGAGTCATGAAATATATCATCAGAAGTTATTTTATACACAAATGCAGATTGATGACTTAAAGAGGGCATTAGTGACCATGAAAGTAGGCTAAAATCCAACTTTGAATATCCCTGTGCCAGATATAGATTTACAATGGGAAGAACGCAGAAAAGAAAATTCTCTCATGTTAAGGAAAAGTATAATAAAAAATAACCTTAGTCTTACTCTAGCTTCCCACATTTGGCTGGTATCAAGATCATATGTGAAATGATATATTTGTCAGATTTGTCCATAACCTTAAAGATGAGTCTAAAGTAGGCATTAAGAAGCTTCAGAGCCTAAAAGTAGGTGCACAACCTTTCATGAGATATAACATTGAAAATATATCCAAGTAAAATATGATTTCGAATTGACATTATCTCAGCATAATTTTCTCAGTAAATGAGGAGAATTCATTCAAATTAATGTGAGTGTCAAAACATACGAGTAGCAGCTTTTAGCGCCTTCCATGTTTCTCCAAGTTCAAGCAAAATTTGAGCCTTCTGTTCATGCAGAATGGCACGATCTGGCATCAAAAGTAGAGCAGATTCCCACTTCCCAAGCGCTTCACAATATTTCCCTTCCTTCAAAAAAAGAAAATAACAGAGACTTAACCCCAGCTGCTGGATCATGCTGTTGGAAATAATATCAACAATCAATGAAGTGTTTGAAATCACTTATCCAAAACAATATTCCTTAAGGACTCAATGAGGGTTTGAATGACCAAATGTGTTAAGAGTCTCACACCCTTATCCAGAGGTGGAAAAGATCCTTGCAACATAGATGTTGAGGTTTCCAAGACAGGCCATGTGTGCATAGCCTCACTCCCTGAACTGCAACCAGGCTAGGCTATCTACAAGAGAACTTCTGACATCCAACTCACCACAACATATACTTTTTTTTAAAACTGGTAATGTTGTATTCCTCAACATTTAGGATATGTTGGAGACCTCCAAAAAAGGTTCTCACCTCAACATCTACTTACTTACCGATGTGCTGAATCTCACCTTTAATTGTTAGTATAACTTTTAGTACTAAAAATCTGTATATAGCCTCGAACTTTTTTTTTTATTTTTATAACCGAGAAATCCGTCTGTGACCCGCCCTTTGGACTAATCACAGCCTTCTAAACTCGGTGGATAATGGGCCCGCCTCAACTTTTAATTCAATGCGGAGGCTATTTTCAGGCTTCCTTTCGACTTCAGAGCCACCATAAAATAAACTTTGCATTGTGTTTAACCTCAGCTATTAGTGTTAATGCATGTACAACATTACCTTCATACAAGCAACTGCATTAAGTCTTACTTTCTGCAGTAGATTTACCATTGTGCTTAGCATTTGCCTTAAAGTATCATGGAAATATACTTCATATTGAGGATTTCACACACAACTTACCATCGCGCTGAAGCTCATCTTTAAGATAAAAGTATTAGTGAAACATTTCTTATTCCCCCTTCCTCAAAAAAATGTGTTAGTTAACATGACACGCAGCTGTGCATACTCTTACTTTCTACAATACAAAGAAGCTAGTTTCAAGACTCAACTCTTCACTTCAGTTCACCCTCTTACAGTAAACTTACTGCAACGTTGACGCCCGGTTATAAGTGGTGGTGCAAACTGCAGTACAACCATTTGGCAAATAGCCTTCCTTTCTCACATAGCAAGGAACTTTGACCTCCAACTCACAACTCCAAACTTTAATGACACAATTAATAGGGGTTGTTTGGTTCGCAAATAAGTCATACCCAGGATTATAATGTGGGCATAATTTATATTTATACTTCTTTTTGTAGATGTTTGATTCATTGGATTAAAAATGAGATATACAGAGCATAATATAAAACATGTGCTTGATTTTACAATAGATAAACTTTTATTTAAAATTTTAACCATAAAGATTTTGGAAAAGAGATTTGGAGAATAACATTTTTGTCATTCGATTGCTTCATCCTGGACATCTAATCCCAGGATGGTAAACTCGAATTGAGTGTCATTTAACAATAATACTAAAATTGTGGTATAATTAATCTGAGAATTGCTTATACCGAAAACAAAAATCCAGCCAAGCAGGGGATTAAATAATCCTGCATTGAGATTTGAGAGCATTCTATCCCTGGATTTTGTCCCCCATGAACTAAATGACTCCTAAATGTTTATTTTGGGTGTAATAAGGTTTAGGTGGCTGGATGTTATACAAATCTGGAGTCAGGGCATGCCCCAACTCTCAACAAAGAGTTACCCTGGGTTTATATAATTCCCAACAAAATGAATTGTTGGCAGCAGGAAATGATATAGGCCTTTTAAGCGAAACATGTGATCCTTACCTGTAAATCTTTGTAAATCATCATTTGTAAATCTTGATTATCGTTACATGTAAGAACTTCACATGATCAAATGTAAGATGCTCAATTTACCTCAGAGACATAAACTGCTACTTTAAAGGATTTACCTACTTTCTTACAATGACTCTTTCCTCCTAAGAGCTTACTGAAGCAAAAAGCTTTATGCTGAGATCTTCTTCATCCAAAAAGAAGAGGAAACAAGGACAAACACAAAGAAGAAAACAAGCTATCCAGTTAAACATGTACATCCAATACACGTCTATCAGTAGAACTACTTTAATTAAGTTCAGATGAAATAAAATCCTCCCAATACTAACAACACACCCAGCCCGCCTTATTCTGGATTTCCTAAGAAGATATAGAGTTACTACTGATGTGAAGCAAGGAGGAGGAAAAGAAAGAAGAAAAGAGAGAAAAAAGAGAAAGAGAAAGTGATGAAGAGATAGAGATAAAGAGAGACATATAAAAATATCGAGAGATAGAGAGACAAAGATGGAAAGAAAGGAATAAAAGGGGGGATGAGTACGACAATGCATCCAAGGGTGTCCCCTGTTAGCATGTTGGACAGATTCTAAATATTTGTACATATATATGTAATAGCTCTAAATATTTGTGTAATGATGGTGTCAATTGCTTTCCATATATAGGAGATATAAGGGATTAATGTAGCATATTTTTAGTGATATTATAATTAGGAATAACAGATATTTAGGGGTGTGAATAGCAGATTTTTAGGCATGTAAATCAGAATTCTTTCTATTTAATGGAAGAACTCTCCATTTGAGAGACTCATTCAGCAAACTTGACATCCCTAAGTAGTTGAAGAGCCACAAAGACCATGGTACATGAGGATTCAATGAAACTGAGGCAAAAAGTTAGGTGATTCCTTTCCATTTGCTTAAACCTTGGCAAACAACATTATTATGTATGGATGTAGGGATCAGTCGAATACTTGAGGTGCATGAACACTAGTCCAGACACCACTATTATCTCAAGCTAACCGGAATACCAACTTAATTCCTAAATACTCAAGTATGTCGAACAAAGTAAATGAAGGTCATAAACAACTTAGAACTATTGAAATTACTAATACCCCTTGAGAATAACACTAGCAAAAATCTCATCACTAACATAAGATAATATTTTACTTTATTTCCAACTAATTAATATAGACGAACAATATCAAGCGATAAACATACCATCCAGCTGCAATTTGCTTAAATTAATCACAATCTATTTTTCAGAATTTGTTTAAAAATTTCAAACTTTCACATCTTTAAGACACATAAACGTATTGAACAAATAGGCAACAAACAACAATAAATTATACACAGTGAATAACCTCATACAGATTGGAGCAAAGAAATTACAAAAAGGAGAAAAAATAGATAAAATACAGAAAAAAGAAGAGAAACCCATGTGAGGAAATACCTCAGCAAGCTTATTTCCTTGTTGTTGAAAGGACTCAACAAGCTTGATTGTATCATCTTTATCTCCATTAACATGAGAAATCTCTTCGTTTTTAGGAAGTTTTTCCTTGGGAAACGTGGAATCTTCAGTAGGATCGAAAGGGAGGTCTTGGATTTGGGCAATAGGTCTCTTGTTAGGGTTCTTCTTGCTCTGATTCTTCCATGTCATCTTCATCTTCATCTTCGAGCAGTTTCTCTGCCAGCTGAATCAAAAGGTTAATTTCAAAGTATGCTCACACAACTTTTACCTCTATACAAAAAGGTCACCAATAATACTATTTTTTCTATTTCAATTTACGTCACACTTTTCTGTCGGTTCTAATTTATAAGATAATATTATTTCATTTTAATTCACATGATATCTTTTCAATTTTAAAATTTAAATAAGCCTTATTTTGATTCAATTTTTTTGAAGTATCTTGAATTATTAATTATTGAATTTAAATTTATAATTAAAATTAAATTATTTTATTTTGAAAATTTGAATTTGCCATGGACAAAAATAAAGATTTTTTTGGGGTCAAATTAAAGAATGGAATTTTAAATATTTATCATTAAAGGTATGTAGTTTTAATCATTATTAGGTAAAATTATAAAGTTCTGTTTCTTTTTTATCATATTAAAGTAACAATTTTACCAATTTATAACCATAAAGTCGTAATTTTTTTACCCATTATAGTATAAAAAAATGATCATGATGGGTAATATTTTTATCATTTTTATAGGTAAAATTTATAGGAAAACAATACGTATTTGTTCAACTTTCAGACTGCAAGACACGTATACAATTCAATTTAGGAGAATGAACAGCAAAAGTCATCAGTTTGGTCATAAGAAAAAGGTTATCAGTTTGATGAGCAAAAATAACCGAAATATATTTAATTCTCACTTTGATGACAAATAGTCAGACATATAAAAAAAAAATACCAAAAAGTAATAGTTAAACCTTGATATTTTTTAAAATTAACTAAATATTTGATATAATATATAAACTAAAATATTCAGAAGCTGGTGGGAGTGTTTAAACTTCGCGGTAGTTCAATAAAATTAAAAAATAAATAACAGGACAATAACAATAACAAGAGATATATATGCTATTATGCTTTTAAGAAACACAAATAATGCACAGAATTTAAGAAGGATTGAGCCACACGCTTATTACATTTAATAAGATCTTTTACGTATTATTTCTTTAATATCGTCAATACACATTTTAAAACACATCAAGCCTAATATTTGAGATCGGGATATATTTTCATGTAAAAATTATGATTTAGGGACATTTTTGCTTTATGAAAACTACGATCTACATATCTTATAAGGCAAATTAAATAGGAGTCATCCTAATTAAATCCACACACCTACACAAACCCACAAAACCCATTCCTCCTCCCCAAACACCATGCAATAATATAATTTTCTCAAACTTATTTTTTAGTTGAACTATTAGCTATGTTGATTTTTAATACTTTTCGTGTAATTTTTAAATTTGTAAATTTTGTTGTAAAATATTTGAAGAGTTTTTACTCGAATTCGTAATCAAAATAAAATATGTTGACCTGCATACTAACTCTGAATCTCTTCACGTAAATTGAGGTAGAAGGAGTACGGAATAAAATTACTCAGATTTTAGTAACTAATTAGATTGTAATTAAAAATCAATAGTTTCATGGCGATTGACACATCTATACAAACTCACACTTTATAATAACACAAGACTTAGACACACACACAAAAACGCATTCCATGCACGAAATAGACAACAATGTTCTCAAAATCTTACTTGAGCCAACTTAGAAATTGATGAAGAAGTTACATGAGAACAATACCATAAACAAAGCCTACACTCCTATAAATACCTCCACATAATATATGAACTCCTCAAAGCATCACAAGTTAAAGCAACAAAGCAATAATACACACACTACATTTCCTCATATATATTCATAATTATTTCTAAGAGAAGAGAAGAGAAGAGATATGGAGAATAATAATGGAAAGGGCAAAGTAGGCATATCAAAGAATAATGGCAGTGTGTTTCCAAAGAAGGACAAGAAGTCAGTGAAGAAAATGGCTGTTGAAAAGATAGGCAAAGCTGTGATGTCCACTTTCAACAATGATAACAAAAAGATTAACCCCTCTAATGGAACATCCTCTTAGTCCCCTCTATGCTAATATTATTAAATAAAGTATTTATTTGATTCTCATGTATTTCGAATGTTTAGCTCTTGTATTATAAAGAATGTTTACACTATTTGCCTGATTTTTTACGATACTGTTGATGTTTGTATATCTATCAGAGTGATCCTTTATTAATTAACCTTCAAGGATTTTGTAAGTTTTAACACTGATTCTTCATTTCCGTTTGTAAATTTTCCTCTTTAATAGTGTTATTCCGTTGTTAATTTCTAAATTTAATCTAAAGTGAAGTAACTCAAATTTTGGAAAATTTTAGCAGCTTAGTTGATTGGCTAGCTAGCTTTTTGAACTTTGGTAAAAGCTCGATTTCCCCGCGCCTTGTAATCCCTCTCCCTTTTCCCTATTCACATTGATCTTAGAAGAAGAGTACTCGAATTTTCATTTTAATAAGAGGTGAAAATTTAAGCTTATCCTCAATTCAAATATTGTGTCATATCACCTTGTTGTGGAGGGATACTGTTACTCCCAACAACAAGGTGCATAAACTTATCCTTAATATTGTTCCGTCCATTTGATGGGAAATATGGAGGGGGTTGGAGATTGAACAAGGGAGACGGTGTCATTTCACACGTGAGATTTGAAAGGGTAGCTTGTATTTGATCTTATTTTTATTTTGTGAAAGTAGAGAGGACGTTGTTTCTAACAGACCATCGCCTCAAGTAAAACATATAAAAAACAAGTATGGAAAGAAAATACAGTAAATATTAAAAATAAAGAAGAAGAGAACATTAGCAATCAAAAATAATTTGATAATCGAAGCCAACAAATTAACTAATTTTAATAAAATTAAAGAATAAGATAGTATGATGATGATGATGATGCATATATGTTTTCAAGAAACATGATAATCCACAAAATTTACAATGAAGTCCCTTTACAAACAAATACACCCTCTATTTAACAATACTTGTCCATTATTGACTTTGCACACTTCTTAAGAAATTATAAATAGAAGTGTAATTTTACTATATCACCCTTTGAATATAATAAATACAATGTCTTGAAAAATGTAATAGACAAATGACTATAATTAATGATAAGGGTAAATTAAGAACTAAGTGTAAAAATATTTATTGATTTCATAAAGTAGACAAGTATTGTTAGACATTCTGAAATAATATAGTGGACAACTATTATTGAAGAGAGGGAGTATGAGAAGACGGTAAACGAATTGAATAGAACAAAAGTTGAGAAGAATTGGCCCACACGCTTATTACATTAATAAAATCCTTCACGTATTATTTAGAGTACGTATTATATATTTCTTTGAGCTCGAGATGTTTTTTCATGTAAATATTATGGTAGGGACATTTTTCCGTTACGTAAACTACTATCTACATATCTTATGAGTCAAATTAAATAGGAGTCATCTTAATTAATCCACACACCCACACAAACCCACAAATATACACACACACAACCCATGCAATAGTATGGTTTTCTCGAACTTTTTTTTTTTTTTAACAGTTATTAATTAGCTATGTTGATTCGTAGAACTTTTTGTGTAGTTTTTAAATTGATGTATTTAATTATAAAATATTTGAAGAGTCCATATCCAAATTCTTAATTAAAAAATTAAAGTTATTGACCCTCGTATTCCGAACCTCTTTACATATATTGAGAAATAAAGAATTTCAAATAAAAATTACTTTGATTTCAGAAACTAATTTAAATTGTGATTAAAAATTGTATTAGTTTGGTGGTGCATCAATACGAACTCACACTTTTTAATAACACAAGACTTGAAATATATATAAATACAAATTCTACATACGCACACATTCCATCGCCAGTAGTATTGTAAGAAATGTTTATACTAAATATTTACTCAATTTTTTACGATATTGTTGATGTATATAAGTTAAACTCATTAATAAACTAGGATGTATGTAGTATTTTTTTTTCCTATGAGAGTGATATATCCTTTATTAATTAACCTTCAAGGAAGTTGTAAGTCGTAACACAGAGTCTTCATTTCCTTTTGTTAATTTTCCTCTTCAATAGGGTTATTCGTTGTTAATTTCAAAATTTAAACTAAAGTGGAGTACTCGAATTTAGTTGGTTGAATTACTTTCACCTTGTTGGTGAAGGTCCAATCTCCCGCCTTGTGATCTCTCAATCATTTCCCCTTCCCCAGAAGAGTAGTCGAATTTTCATTTTAATTAGAGGTGAAATTTTTTCATAAATATTGAAATCACAAGCTAGAACGCGATCAACACACACAATTTCTTAATAACACACGACTTCACATTAAAATGAACAATCCAAATTCACACACCCACACAAACACATATGCAAGAAAAAATAAAATAAAAATTTATTAGTTTTTGATAATTAATTAGCTTAAACAATAAATACGTAGTTTCCTTGGCTCAACCACACAAACAAGAGTTGCCTTTTGGATTGTGCTAATATTATTGAATAAAGTATTTATTTGATTCTCATGTATTTCGAATGTTTAACTCTTGTATTATAAAGAATGTTTATATTATTTGCCTGATATTTTAGGTACGTATAAGTTAAACTTATTAATAAACTATGGTTTAATATTTTGTATATCTATGAGAGTGATCCTTTATTAATTAGCCTTCAAGGATTTTGTAATTGAAGTTGAAATCAATAATTTGAATGCGCTTATCACTGAATTTGCGAAATCATTAAATCTTATATATATATTACTTACATATTAATTTCTTTGTGCCATAAATATATCTTTTAAAACACATCTAGCGAGCTGATTATTTGAGATTTAAGATACTTTTCCAGGTAAGATTATGAAAGGGACATGCTTCCTATACAAAAAATTACGATTTATATATTTTACGAGGCAAAGCGCTAGTAATGTAGATAGTGAAATTACATGGAAAAGTAAAATCAATTTTCTCTTTGATATTTGGTAAAGTATTTTTTTAAAAATAAACTATTTTCATAAGTATTACGGAGTATATAGTACTTGAACATTCCCTGAAATGTATAACAAATTAAATAGAGGTCATCCTAATTAATCTACAAACCCACACAAACCTATTACCCTCAACAACACACACAGAGCCATGCAATAATAAACTATAGTATAAAATATTAGTTTTCAGTAATTCTTAATAACACACACGACTTCACTTTAAAATGAACAATCCGAAAGCGCGCGCACACACCCACACAAACACATATTCATGCAAGAAAAAAATAAAATAAAAATTGGTTTTTGGTAATTTAGCTTGAACAATAAATACGTAGTTTCCTTGGCCCAACCGCACAAATAAGAGTTAATTTCTTGGATAGTCATCTCAAGTTATGAAAATAACCTACTATATCTTTTTTTTTTTATTTGCACAACAAATTAAAATCATTCAATAATTTTTAACCCACACACACATTCCATGCAAGAAATAATTAACAATCTTCTTTTAATCTTACATAAGCTAATTACTCAGAAATTCAACCACAGTTGCATGAAAATTTTCATGACAACATAAACATGGGTCTCAAAACTCCTATAAATACCTCAACATAGGAACTCCTTAAAGCATCTCAACATAAAGCAACAAAGCAATAATACACTACACTTCCTAGCTCATATTCATAATTAATTCTAAGAGAAGAAATATGGAGAATAATGGAAAGGGAAAAGAAGGCACATCAAAGAATGGCAGTGTGTTTCCAAAGAAGGATAGAAAGTCAGTGAAGGCAATGGCAATTCAAAAGATGGGTAAAACTGTGGTGTCCACTTTCAAGAATGATAAGAAAAAGATTAATCCATCTGATGGCACCACTTAGTCCCCTTACTATAATGAACCTGTTTTTTGGATTGTGCTAATATTATTGAATAAAATATTTATGTAATTCATATGTATTCTGTGGGTTTAAATTTTTATATTTATATATATATATATTTGATAATATATTGTAAATAATGTTTACACTATTTACCTGAATCTTAATGGTACTGTTGATATACATAAGTTAAACTCATTAATAAACTATTATGTAGTTTTGTAAGGGTGATATTTCCTTTGTTACTTATCCTTCAAGGACGTTGTATGTTGTAATGCGACTCTCCATTTCCGTTTATTGATTTTCCTCTTTCAATAGAGTTACTCCATTATTAACTTTTAAAAAAAAAACTAAAGTGGATAACTCACATTTTTTTAATTTTCAAATAAGGTGATAATTTAAGGTAAATATATATTGAAATCACATTCTATAATGCCGAAGAGTCTTATCAATACTTCTATTTCATACGCAATAACACAATATTAATAAAGCAACATGACTTTATCCTTAATCAGAGGTCTTGGGTTCAAGCCTTGGGCATGAAAAGATTCATATGTATTTTGTGGGTTTAAATTATGTTATCTCCTTTATTCAGATTAGCAAACTAGAAATAATAAAATATGAAAAGAATAAGAAAAGAACTATTCGAGTCCACAGAACTCACGGTGTGTCCTTAAGAAATTTAATCCCCTCAAGTACCCGAGGTTGTAGATTAATTCCTTTCAAGATAAAACGGATTAACCATTAAAGAAGTAGCGGTACCTCAAACTTCGATAATTTCAAAGAACTCAAAAAGACAACAACAAATCACACATAGACTCTATTTTGTTTTGTAAGAAAATATATGCAAAAGAAGGAAAAAAAAGTTGATTCTTAAAAATGAGAGAAAGCCTCTCTATTTATAGCCAACAAAGGGTGGTATGAAAAGGTGTTAATTGTGCCTTATCGGAAAGGTCACAACTCATTGGAAAAGGGACAACCTTTCATGAAAGGTCACAACCCTTTGGAAAAGGCACAACCTTTCGAACGGCCACAACCCTTTAGAAAAGACACAACCTTTCGTAAAGGTCACAACCCTTCGGTAAAGTCACAACCCTTCAGGAGAGTCACAACTCTTCATTTCCTATTCACACCTTTAAAACCCAACAATCCCCCACATGAATAGGGAATGGCTATTGTTAAAACATATGCATGAAAAAACGGTGTGATTCATAAGTAAGGATTGATTGCATCTGGATAAGTGGGTTTCCCTTTGAACTTTCCATAGTGAACATATATCGGATATACTCGGTCAATTGGTAGATTTGATATCTTTGAACCGTCGAGCTTTGGTGTATACCTAGACAACATAAGTCACACAATCAAACCTTGAACTGATTTTGGTTCTCATTGTTTTGTTTGTTTCAGCCATGAACACATCTTGGTTTATAAGTGCGTAGAGAACTGGCCTTACCTGATTCTCCTTGAAGCGGCTTACACTTCACACTTACATAGGTGATTTCTAAATGTGTTATTCCGTAGATACACCATTTGATATACCATGTATCAAACTTAGAAACCATTAAAAAGTCCTAATGCCTTTATCCTGGTTACTGAACATTGACTCATCATGAGAATGGACTATAAAATAATTTTTGACAATGTTGAACTGTCATTAATGACTTTGTTTGATCTTCTTGAACCTAAATCTTGGGATCTCCAGTCTTCTAGGTAGAGTTACCGCCACAATGACTTGTCCTCAGCCATAGTCTCATTCCCTTTGATAATCTATCAACTCCCTCTCTAGTTAGGCCTTTTGTAAGTGGATCCGACACATTATCCTTTGACATTACATAGTCAATTGTGATAATTCCACTAGAGAGTAGTTCTCTAACGATATTATGTCTACGTCATATATGACGAGACTTCGCTATACATCATGCTCCATGCCCTACCTATAGCAACTTAACTCTCACAGTGTAAGCATATTGGTGCTAAAGTTTTGGGCAAAAAATCTTTCAAGAAATTTCGGAGTCATTCAACTCCGAAATTAAAATCATTCAATAATTTTAAACCCACACACACATTCCATGCAAGAAATAATTAACAATCTTCTTTTAATCTTACATAAGCTAATTACTCAGAAATTCAACCAGAGTTGCATGAAAATTTTCATGACAACATAAACAAAGGTCTCAAAACTCCTATAAATACCTCAACATAGGAACTCCTTAAAGCATCTCAACTTAAAGCAACAAAGCAATAATACACTACACTTCCTAGCTTATATTCATAATTAATTCTAAGAGAAGAAATATGGAGAATAATGGAAAGGGAAAAGAAGGCACATCAAAGAATGGCAGTGTGTTTCCAAAGAAGGATAGAAAGTCAGTGAAGGCAATGGCTATTCAAAAGATAGGTAAAACTGTGGTGTCCACTTTCAAGAATGATAAGAAAAAGATTAATCCATCTGATAACACCAGTTAGTCCCCTTACTATAATGAGTCTGTTTTTTGGATTGTGCTAATATTATTGAATAAAGTATTTATGTAATTCATATGTATTCTGTGGGTTTAAATTTTTTTTATATATATATATATATTTGATAATATATTGTAAATAATGTTTACACTATTTACCTGAATCTTAATGGTATTGTTGATATACATAAGTTAAACTCATTAATAAACTATTATGTAGTTTTGTAAGGGTGATATTTCCTTTGTTACTAATCCTTCAAGGACGTTGTATGTTGTAATGCGACTCTCCATTTCCGTTTATTGATTTTCCTCTTTCAATAGAGTTACTCCATTATTAACTTTTTTTAAAAAAATCTAAAGTGGATAACTCACATTTTTTTAATTTTCAAATAAGGCGATAATTTAAGGTAAATATATATTGAAATCACATTCTATAATGCCGAAGAGTCTTATCAATACTTCTATTTCATACGCAAAAACACAATATTAATAAAGCAACATGACTTTATCCTTAATCAGAGGTCTTGGGTTCAAGCCTTGGGCATGAAAAGATTCATATGTATTCAGTGGGTTTTAATTATATATGTATATTGACAATATATTGTAAAGAATGTTTACACTATTTACCTAATCCTTTATGGTACTCTTATTGATGTACATAAATTAATAAGTACATGCTTCCTTTACAAAAAAAAAAACACTAGAATTTAGTATATTTTTCGGGTCAAAATTGGTAATGAAGATAGTGAAATTACATAGAAAAGTAAAATCAATTTTCTCTTTGATTGTTTAAGTATTTTTTTAAAAATAAACTATTATCATAAGTATTACTGAGTACTGGAACATTTCCTAGAAATGTATAACAATTTCGTCGTCAACTGAAAATTAATAAATACACATGAATTTTTTTAAAATTCACTATTATTACTTCTTCAACACACACAAATCTATTACCCCTCCAACACACAAACACCTATTAGTTTTAAGTTATTTAAATTAGCATGAAATGAAAAATCCGAGACCACACACCCACATAAACACATGCATACTCCATTTCAACAAAAAAATAATAATTAATTTTTGGTTATTTAGCTTGAACTATAAATACGTTGTTTCCTTGGCACAACTACGCAAACAAGAGTTAATTTCTTGAATGGTCATTCAAATTACCTACTAAATCTTTTTTCATTTTTATTTGGACAATAAAATCATTCAACTATAGTTTCTTTGACTCAAAATCTTCATTCTCTCTTTGTTATAAGCCTTTATTAGAGTTACTTAATTCATTCTGTACCCATATTGTAATTTATTTATTCTTGTGTACCACTTATGTAATACTTATGTAATATTTGTCAATATATAATATTCTCTACCTCCACATTGGGGGTTAGGTTTTCCACTCTAATATGGTATCAGCCTAATCTATCCAAATTCCCTTCCTGGTGCCGCCGCCTCCTCTCTTCTTCTTCTTCTTCCTTCGCTTCCCCTCTCTCCCGTCCCACTCGATCATGGCTGCCTCCTCCACTAGCGACGCCACCCTTCCCATTGCCACTGTTTTGCACATGCTCACGATTAAGCTCTCCTCCACCAATTATCTCTATTGGAAAAATCAGATGCTGCCCCTACTTTCTTATCAACGCTTATTGGATCATGTTGATGGCTCCTCCATAGCTCCTCCATCGTTCCTTCTTACGGATGGCAAAGAGGTTCTGAATCCTCTTTATGCTGCGTGGCTTGCCTCTGATCAACGGGCTGTCATCATCCTTAATTCTTCACTTACGGAAGAGGCGGTCTCTGAAATTTTGGGTCTAACAACAGCCCGCCAAATCTGGGTTGCGCTCGAATCTGCCTATACCAATTCTTCCGTTGAACGCGTTCATAATCTGCGCGATCAACTTCGTCAATTGGTCAAAGGTTCCTTATCTATTGCTGAATTTGGTCGCAAATTTAAATCCATTTGTGATCAGTTGGCTGCCATTGGTCAGCCTGTTGATGATATCGATAAACTTCATTGGTTTTTATGCGGCTTAGGAGCCTCCTTTGAGACTTTCTCAACTGCCATTCGTGCCACCAAACCGGCGCCTACCTTTCGCGACTTACTCTCACAGGCTGAGAGTCATGAACTTTTCCTCAAGTCTCTTCATGGTGCATCATCCTCACCGCCTGCTGCCTTCACTGCCCAGTCGCATCGGCAGTCCCCTCCCGTCAGTGGCCGTGGTCGCTCTAACAGAGGCGGTGGTTCGAGTGGTCGCGGTCTTGGCCGCAGGCCACCTCACTGCCAATTATGTCGTACCGATGGACACTATGCCAGTGCTTGTCCTACTCTTTCTACCTTTGCCACTCAAGCTGCCTCTCGTGTCGAATACTTGGCTCAAGCGTTTAATGCCCAATGTCATGTCTCTACTTCTGCCCCTGATTGGTATGTTGATTCCGGGGCCACTGATCACATGACTTCGTCTTCACCAAGTGTTCCTCATGCTTCTCCATACTCCGGCAATGCTAACGTGACATTTGGAAATGGTACTGCTCTTCCGATCACTCATACGGGTTCATCTACTGTTTCTAATAATCTGCACTTGCGTGATGTTCTGGTTGTTCCACATCTTGCCAAGAATCTTTTGTCCATTAGTAAACTAACACATGATAATCCGGTGGATGTTTTGTTCTCTCAATCGTTTTTTCAGATTCAGGACAGAAAAACGAAACAGGTTCTAACTCGAGGCAAATGTGAGAATGGGCTATATGTTTTGCATAATGAGCATCAAGCTTTGACGGCTACTACAAATTCAAGTTTGAAGGCATCTTATGAACTTTGGCATAGTCGGTTAGGGCATGTTGCCTTTGATACTGTTTTACTTTTGCATAAGTTAGGTTGTTTGTCTGTTACTTCTATTTTACCCAAACCGGTCATTTGCTCTTCTTGTCAACTATCTAAAGGACACCGTTTGTCATTTGGTTTAAATAATAAACGATCTTTGCATCCTTTGGACTTGATACATTGTGATTTGTGGGGCCCTGCGCCTATTACATCTACTGATAACTATAGGTATTATGTGGCTTTCGTTGATGACTACTCTCGCTTCACTTGGTTTTATCCTCTCCAAACCAAGTCTGGATTTGCCGCTGTTTTGTCTGTTTTCATGAAGTTTGTGCAAACTCAATTCTCTCGAAAAATTAAGGTTTTTCAAAGTGATGGAGGCACAGAGTTTGTTAATCACACTGTTCGTCGACTATTTGAAGAAAATGGCACTTTTCACAGGTTATCTTGTCCGTATACGCCCCAGCAAAACGGCAGGGTTGAGAGAAAACACCGTCACATAGTGGAAACTGGTTTGGCCATGCTTTTTAATGCAAATGATCCTACCTCTTATTGGGTAGATTCGTTCAGCTCCGCTGTTTACATCATCAATCGTCTACCTTCAGAGGTTTTGAACAACAAGTCTCCTTTTGAACTCTTGTTTTCTGAGAAGCCCAATTATCATACCTTCAAGGTCTATGGCTGCCGAGTATTTCCATATCTTCGGGACTATACAAATCACAAGTTATCTCCAAGAAGTCTTCCGTGCATCTTTATCGGTTATAGCTCTCAATACAAAGGTTATCAGTGTCTTGATCCGGCAACGTCTCGCATCTATGTCACTCGCCCTGCTCGTTTTGATGAACACTCTTTACCCTTTTCGGGCGTTACTTCATCAAAGGACTTAAACTCCTTGCCACTCTCAACTTTTTTGGAGCCCTTTTCCATGCCGGCAGAATCATCCGCAGTCACTGGTCCTTCGTCTCCGCCGGCCTTACCGCATTTACCTTCTCTGTGTCCTCCTTGTTTGGATGGTTTTCACAGTGATACACCAGCAGTATCCCAGCCCTTACATGCTGCTCCGTCTGATGTTTCACTCACTGCAGTGCCGCCAGTTCTTGTTCCTTCCACACCGTCTCGGGTTGGTATTCCCTCTCAACAACCTGCTGCCTCATCTCCGCCGCCTATGTCAGCCGATTTGGGTGATTCTTTGGCTACAACTCAGCTTCCTGCATCAGTGTCCACTCCAGCAGTTCACCCCATGGTAACTCGGTCCAAGGCGGGCATTTTTAAACCTTCCACTCGTCATCAAGCCAACTTAGCTCATCTTGAAACTCATCGCCTCTTTACCGCTTTATTTGCTTCCTCTGAACCAAGAGGGTTCAAGTCGGCTGCTAAGAACCCACAGTGGATGGCTGCAATGCATGAGGAAATGACAGCTCTAACTCAAAATGCTACGTGGACCTTGGTGCCTCGTCCAAAATCCAGCAATGTTGTTGGTTCCAAATGGGTTTTTCGCACTAAGTACAACTCAGACGGGTCTGTTGAACGTCTCAAAGCGAGACTGGTGGCTCAAGGCTTCACTCAAATCCCTGGCTTAGATTATTCCCACACTTTTAGTCCGGTGGTTAAGGCTTCTACGGTACGAATTGTTTTATCTCTTGCTGTCATTAACAATTGGAAGCTTCATTAGCTTGATGTAAAAAATGCCTTCTTGCATGGTCATCTGAATGAAGTTGTTCATATGGAACAACCACCTGGCTTTACAGACTCTCGGTTTCCTGATCATGTGTGTCGCTTGAACAAAGCATTGTACGGCCTCAAGCAAGCTCCGCGTGCTTGGTTCAGCGCTTAAGTTCTTTTCTTCTCAACAATGGTTTTACGTGCAGTCGATCCGATACATCTCTGTTTGTTTTCAAACGTTCCTCCTGCATTATGTACCTGCTCGTCTATGTTGATGATTTAATCCTCACTGGAAACCGAACTGACCTCATGGTTGCGTTTATCTCTCGTCTAAACCAGGAGTTTGCAATTAAAAATCTTGGAGCTCTAAATTACTTTCTTGGTCTTGAAGTGACCTACACTGATAATGGGTTATTTCTCAGCCAATCCAAGTATGCTCGTGATATCCTTGAACGTGCAGCTTTACTTGATTCTAAGCCTGTGCACACTCCCTTAGCTCCTCATGAGTCCTTCATCACCGCTGGTGATCCCTTTCAAGATCCAACACATTATCGGTCTCTAGTCGGTGCATTGCAGTACCTCACAATTACTCGTCCGGATCTGTCATATGCAGTGAATCAGGTTAGTCAGTTCTTACAGACACCGACTGTTTTTCATTTCCAGTGTGTCAAGCGAATACTTCGGTATGTCAAAGGCACACTTGCCTATGGCCTATTGTTCACCTAGCCGCATGATGTTTCCATTCTTGGTTACTCGGATGCTGATTGGGCCAGATGTCTCGAAACTCGCCGATCTACTTATGGCTACTCTATTTTTCTTGGTGGAAACTTAGTATCCTGGAGTGCCAAGAAACAACCAACTGTCTCCCGCTCCAGTTGTGAATCGGAGTATAAAGCCATGGCAAATACTGCGGCTGAAATTGTATGGATAACTCACTTGCTTCGGGAGCTCCATGCTTTGCCTCCTGATCGACCCACGCTGTTATGTGACAACCGGAGTGCGCTCTTTCTCACACAGAATCTTGTGTCTCATAAGAGGGCAAAACACATTGATCTGGACTATCACTTCATTCAAGAGCTTGTGTCGTCTGGTAAACTCTACACTAAATTTGTCCCGACCACGCTTCAGGTGGCTGACATCTTCACTAAGAGTCTTCCTAGGTCTCAGTTTGAATATTTCCGCGCAATGCTTGGTCTTCGTCCGCCACCGTTTCGCTTGAAGGGGGGGTATTAGAGTTACTTAATTCATTCTGTACCCATATTGTAATTTATTTATTCTTGTGTACCACTTATGTAATACTTATGTAATATTTGTCAATATATAATATTCTCTACCTCCACATTGGGGGTTAGGTTTTCCACTCTAATAGCCTTAGATGAAAATTTCCAAAATCGAAAAAACCCCCCACACACATATACATAAGCTAATTACACAGAAATTCAATCAGAGTTACATGAAAACGTTCATGACATTATAAACAAAGGCCTCAACACTCCTATAAATACCTCAACATATGAACTCCTCAAAGCATCACAAGTTAAAGCAACAAAGCAATAATACACACTACAATTCCTCATATATATTCATAATTATTTCTAAGAGATATGGAGAATAATTGAAAGGGCAAAGTAGGCACATCAAAGAATGGCAGTGTGTTTCCAAAGAAGGACAAGAAGTCAGTGAAGAAAATGGCTGTTGAAAAGATAGGCAAAGCTGTGATGTCTACTTTCAACAATGATAACAAAAAGATTAACCCATCTAATGGCACCTCCTCTTAGTTCTGTTACTATGATGAACCTCTTTTTATTTGTATTGTGCTAATATTGTTGAATAAAGTATTTATGTAATTCTGATGTATTTCTAGGGTTTAACTTATATATATAAATCGATAATACTATTGTAAAGAATGTTTTCACGGTTTAACTGATTCTAAAAAGTATGAATCCTTTACCCATGCTGGCATACATGGTTTATGAGGAATTCGAGTTGTCTGAACTAATTCCTATATCGGTGCTCGATACTACTCTCAATGATTATATATACTCATGCTCAAGTAGAAATACTCTTTCTCTATTTTTTAGGTAATTAGTCAAAAAAATACTCTTGAAGAGGCAATGCCTCAATTATCTCTCAAAACTCCTTTAACTCTTTATAGAAATCAAAGTTCTCTTTCTCACTGAAAAAAATTATAAATTTGGAAAATCAATAGTTCTCTAAAACTTTACTCAAAATGTCTCTTTAAACTCTCCTCAAAACTCCTCTCTATTTTCTCAGAAAAGTAAATTTTAAGATAATTGTCTGATTCAAGAGGTTCTCAATAATTACTCAATGAGTACTCAAATTATAGGGTTCATGCAGAAAATAAGTCATGAACAATCAACTCAATAAATAGGGTTCATACCGAAATGTAGACATGAACAATATCACAATAATACTCAATGATATAGATACAATAACTCGAGAATTGAATTAGAATTCAACAATAGGCATTACTTGAAATTTCTCAAAAACAAGGAATAAAACCTTAGATTTCACTTTTATGAAATTCTGATATATGTAGGGCGTATGGACGCACTAGTCCAACACTATGAAAGCCTTACATACCTGGGAAGAACGAAGTTCTTGGCGAAACTTGAAAGATCTTGAAGAATGTTTGAAAACCCTAGCTATTCTCCTCTAGGAGCTCTGCTCTGAATCTTCTAAACGTTAAAGAACGTGAAAGAATAATTTAACACTGTTTAGACCCTTAATTAGGTGTAAAAAAGTCGTGGGTTAGGCTTAGAATGGATGGGAAAAGATTGAACTACCCCTCTTTAAGAACTGATAAAAACTGTCCACGAGACCATCTACGGGTCGTGGTTTGATCTAAAGATCGTAAATCCCATCCGTGGAATTG
Organism: Solanum appendiculatum; assembly: GCA_018342035.1. Classification (NCBI taxonomy): domain Eukaryota; kingdom Viridiplantae; phylum Streptophyta; class Magnoliopsida; order Solanales; family Solanaceae; genus Solanum; species Solanum appendiculatum. The sequence goes on along the minus strand of JAGDQO010000806.1, from coordinate 106,514 downwards.
ATATTAAAATTTTCAGCTCAAAATTTCATCCTACGGATCCAATATACGACCCGTTGAAGTTTCTACGGATCGTAGATCCAATCCGTAGATTGAATACTAAATTTCAAGCTCAAAAGTCCATTTACAGGTCCAATCTACGGCCCGTAAAAGGTCCTACGGCCCGTAGAATGGATCCGTAGAAAAGGGAACCCAAAATTGAGTCTCTGAACTCTTTTTGACGGTTTGACAGTATGCGTCGTCCTTTGATTGACTGCCCGTATATAGGAGCCGTCGTTTACAGACTCAGAAAATTCTGATATGACATTCTCTAGTAAAATGGTCATAACTTTTTACTTCGAGCTCAAAAAAAGGCAAACTTGGTGGCGTTGGAAAGAGGACTCAAAGACCTTTAATTTGATAGTTAATGGGCCACCTAATTCGTTATGTGCTAGAAGATAGGATTGTTTGAATTTGGCCTAAGTAGAATCTTATGTCAAGACTTAGTCAAAAAATGAAGTTTTCAACTCAACTTTGTGCTAGGGGGTCCTTGCGACCTTAAGTCATATTCAAATCCATTCTAACACAAAAGAAATGACCTTTGCCAATATGAGCAATTTACAATCCCCCCGATACGATTTCTACATGCAAACAAAGAATGGTCCGGGCCTTAGCTTAGGAATTTTTGGGGTGTTACAGAATTGTATCCCAGGCACCGCAAGAAAATGTTGAGGCAACAAACTCTAAATGATATGACATAGAACTCGGACCCCAAGTTTTAACATAGACCCAAACTCCTGTCTCGACCCCGATACCAACTTGAGAGATGCACGATCCTAGCCCCGACCTTGATTTGGGATCCAACCCTCGATACTGACTCCATCTCACCTTAGAACTTGATCCTCAACTCGACCCTAGCTAGCCTAACTCTAACTCAAGACTTGATAACCGACCGTAGCCACGACAGAGACCCAACGCTGATGGTGATATCAACTCAGGACCTAACCCCTACCTTGATCTCAGATTGAGCCATAATCAAACATGAGAAAATTGATAAATATTTAAATTCATACCAAACACATCCGTTCTCTCAATTTTACATGAACTAACTTAGAAATTCAACCAGAAATTACATGATTTATAATTTTTTTTTAATTAGAAGGTATTCTATCTATTAAGCATAAAGTTTTCAAGCAAATGTATAGACATGAAAAATTGAAGCTGAAATCAATAATTTGAATGCGCAATTTGCGAAATCATTAAATCTTATATATATATTACTTACATATTAATTTCTTTGTGCCATAAATATATCTTTTAAAACACATCTAGCGAGCTGATTATTTGAGATTTAAGATACTTTTCCAGGTAAGATTATGAAAGGGACATGCTTCCTATACAAAAAATTACGATTTATATATTTTACGAGGCAAAGCTCTAGTAATGAAGATAGTGAAATTACATGGAAAAGTAAAATCAATTTTCTCTTTGATATTTGGTTAAGTATTTTTTTTAAAAATAAACTATTTTCATAAGTATTACGGAGTATATAGTACTTGAACATTCCCTGAAATGTATAACAAATTAAATAGAGGTCATCCTAATTAATCTACAAACCCACACAAACCTATTACCCTCAACAACACACACAGAGCCATGCAATAATAAACTATAGTATAAAATATTAGTTTTCAGTAATTCTTAATAACACACACGACTTCACTTTAAAATGAACAATCCGAAAGCGCGCGCGCACACCCACACAAACACATATTCATGCAAGAAAAAAATAAAATAAAAATTGGTTTTTGGTAATTTAGCTTGAACAATAAATACGTAGTTTCCTTGGCCCAACCGCACAAATAAGAGTTAATTTCTTGGATAGTCATCTCAAGTTATGAAAATAACCTACTATATCTTTTTTTTTTTATTTGCACAACAAATTAAAATCATTCAATAATTTTAAACCCACACACACATTCCATGCAAGAAATAATTAACAATCTTCTTTTAATCTTACATAAGCTAATTACTCAGAAATTCAACCACAGTTGCATGAAAATTTTCATGACAACATAAACAAAGGTCTCAAAACTCCTATAAATACCTCAACATAGGAACTCCTTAAAGCATCTCAACTTAACGCAACAAAGCAATAATACACTACACTTCCTCATATTCATAATTAATTCTAAGAGAAGAAATATGGAGAATAATGGAAAGGGAAAAGAAGGCACATCAAAGAATGGCAGTGTGTTTCCAAAGAAGGATAGAAAGTCAGTGAAGGCAATGGCAATTCAAAAGATGGGTAAAACTGTGGTGTCCACTTTCAAGAATGATAAGAAAAAGATTAATCCATCTGATGGCACCACTTAGTCCCCTTACTATAATGAACCTGTTTTTTGGATTGTGCTAATATTATTGAATAAAGTATTTATGTAATTCATATGTATTCTGTGGGTTTAATTTTTTTTTTTTTATGTATATATATATATATATATATTTGATAATATATTGTAAATAATGTTTACACTATTTACCTGTCTTTATGATACTGTTGATATACATAAGTTAAACTCATTAATAAACTATTATGTAGTTTTGTAAGGGTGATATTTCCTTTGTTACTTATCCTTCAAGGACGTTGTATGTTGTAATGCGACTCTCCATTTCCATTTATTGATTTTCCTCTTTCAATAGAGTTACTCCATTATTAACTTTTTAAAAAAAAACTAAAGTGGATAACTCACATTTTTTTAATTTTCAAATAAGGTGATAATTTAAGGTAAATATATATTGATATCACATTCTATAATGCCGAAGAGTCTTATCAATACTTCTATTTCATACGCAATAACACAATATTAATAAAGCAACATGACTTTATCCTTAATCAGAGGTCTTGGGTTCAAGCCTTGGTCATGAAAAGATTCATATGTATTTTGTGGGTTTAAATTATGTTATCTCCTTTATTCAGATTAGCAAACTAGAAATAATAAAAGATGAAAAGAATAAGAAAAGAACTATTCGAGTCCACAGAACTCACGGTGTGTCCTTAAGAAATTTAATCCCCTCAAGTACCCGAGGTTGTAGATTAATTCCTTCCAAGATAAAATGGATTAACCATTAAAGAAGTAGCGGTAACTCAAACTTCGATAATTTCAACGAACACAAAAAGACAACAACAAATCACACATAGACTCTATTTTGTTTTGTAAGAAAATGTATGCAAAAGAAGGAAAAAAAAGTTGATTCTTAAAAATGAGAGAAAGCCTCTCTATTTATAGCCAACAAAGGGTGGTATGAAAAGGTGTTAATTGTGCCTTATCGGAAAGGTCACAACTCATTGGAAAAGGGACAACCTTTCATTAAAGGTCACAACCATTTGGAAAAGGCACAACCTTTCGAACGGCCACAACCCTTTAGAAAAGACACAACCTTTCGTAAAGGTCACAACCCTTCGGTAAAGTCACAACCCTTCAGGAGAGTCACAACTCTTCATTTCCTATTGACACCTTTAGAACCCAACAATCCCCCACATGAATAGGGAATGGCTATTGTTAAAACATATGCATGAAAAAACGGTGTGATTCATAAGTAAGGATTGATTGCATCTGGATAAGTGGGTTTCCCTTTGAACTTTCCATAGTGAGCATATATCGGATATACTCGGTCAATTGGTAGATTTGATATCTTTGAACCGTCGAGCTTTGGTGTATACCTAGACAACATAAGTCACATAATCAAACCTTGAACTGATTTTGGTTCTCATTGTTTTGTTTGTTTCAGCCATGAACACATCTTGGTTTATAAGTGCGTAGAGAACTGGCCTTACCGGATTCTCCTTGAAGCGGCTTACACTTCACACTTACATAGGTGATTTCAAAATGTGTTATTCCGTAGATACACCATTTGATATACCCTGTATCAAACTTAGAAACCATTAAAAAGCCCTAATGCCTTTATCCTGGTTACTGAACGTTGACTCATCATGAGAATGGACTATAAAATAATTTTTTACAATGTTGAACTGTCATTAATGACTTTGTTTGATCTTCTTGAACCTAAATCTTGGGATCTCCAGTCTTCTAGGTAGAGTTACCGCCACAATGACTTGTCCTCAGCCATAGTCTCATTCCCTTTGATAATCTATCAACTCCCTCTCTAGTTAGGCCTTTTGTAAGTGGATCCGACACATTATCCTTTGACATTACATAGTCAATTGTGATAATTCCACTAGAGAGTAGTTCTCTAACGATATTATGTCTACGTCATATATGACGAGACTTCGCTATACATCATGCTCCATGCCCTACCTATAGCAACTTAACTCTCACAGTGTAAGCAAATTGGTGCTAAAGTTTTGGGCCAAAAATCTTTCAAGAAATTTCGGAGTCATTCAACTCCTTCACCTACCTTATCTAGAGCGATAAAATCAGATTTCATAGTAGAGCGAGCAATACATGCATGTTTGGAAGCTTTCCAAGAGACTGTTCCTCCACCAAGAGTAAATACATATCCACTCGTGGATTTTACTTCATTTGACCTTGTGATTCAATTTGCATCACTATATTCTTCCAATACTGTTGAATATTAGTTATTATGCAAAGCATAATTTTTTAAGTATGTTTTAAATACTTTAAAACTCTTTTCATTGTCATCCAATAAGTTTGATTGAGATTACTCGTGAACCGACTCAGTTTACTAATAGCACATGCTATATTTGATCGCGTACACTTCATGATATATATCATATTTCTCAATAATCTAGCATCATTCAATTGTGAGTCACTTTCTCCTTCATTCTTTTTGAAGTACAAAGCTCACATTTATTGGAGTCTTGACAATATTAAAATTCAAATACTTGAAGTTCTCAAGTACCTTTCAATCACATCAACAACTTCAATGTCTTTCATATCGAAGTTACTTTCTAGCATAAGCTTAGTAGCATTTATGTCAGAAATGTCTCTTTTGATGATCAACATGTCATCAACATAAAATCAAACAATGACCTTGTGATTTGGAGTGTCTTTAATGTAAAAACATTTATCACATTCATTAATCATAAATCCTTTTGCCAACATGGTTTGGTCAAATTTCTCATGTTATTGTTTAGGTGCTTGTTTTTAGTCCATAAAGTGACTTAACAAGTTTACACACTTTCTTTTTCTTTACCAGGAACCACAAAGGCCTCGGGTTGTTCCATGTAAATTTCTTCCTCCAATTCTCCATTTCAAAAAGTTGTTTTAACATCCATTTGACGAATTTGAAGGCCATATATCACAACTAGTGATATTAGCATCTGAATTGATGTAATCCTAGTTAGTGGCTATTATGTGTCAAAATAATCAATGCCTTCTTATTGTCTAAAGCCTATGACAACAAGTTTTGCTTTGTATTTGTCAACAGTTCCATCAACTTTCTTATGATTGCTCGAGATTGGAACTCATTTTCAAATAGAAATTTTACAAAATCAAACCCAAAGGAAGTAGATGTCCTTTGACATTTACTACGCCTCTGAATCTCTCTATTAAGTACATTCTCCTTTGGTTCTTTTCAAGGTCGTTTGGACCCTTCACTTGACCATCCGACGGTTCGGACTTAAGCATATTCAATGAACATACAATCCACAGTCTTAGGTCCTATTTTGACCCATTTGGGAATAGGAACTTGAATTTTTCCTGGACACCCCCACACTATTAGATATTTCACGTTGGATTTCCCTCATTTCCATTTCTCATATGGAATAGATTGTATTGAAAATTGTTAGATCACTATCTTTCAAGAGTTATTGCTTGTACATACTTTAAGGACGACAAACAATTTTCTATCAGGATACAACAAAGTCTGAACACACAAAACTTTTTGTTGCTCCCTTTCTTAACAAACAAAAGTTTTTTTTTTGTTCCTTCCTTAACAAACAATTTTTTTTTTCTTTTTGAACAGACAAACTTTTTGTTGTTCTCTTTTGCTATAATGATAGAATCCCCCCACAAATTTTGTGGTAAACCTAAACTTATAAGTAGGACATTCAACATTTCCTTCAAAGTTCGATTTTTCCTGTTAGTAATTTCATTAGATTGAAGTGAGTATGCGCAGTAATTTGATGGATGATTCCATTTTTCAAATATATTTCTGCAAAAGAAGAATCATATTCTCCACATCTACCACTTCAAATCATGACAATCTTTTTATCCAACTAATTTTCAACTTTAGTTTAATATTGCCTAGATGTTTTTATTGCTTCATCCTTACCATTCAGCAAATAAAGATAACAGTACCTAGTGCAATTGTCAATAAAAGTTATAAAATACTTTTTTCCCACCACGAGATGGTGTATATCAGAAATGTCAGCTTGAATCAATACTAAGGAATTAAAATTCCTTTCAACAAATTTATAAGAATGCTTAGCATACTTTGAGTGCAATAAATAAAAAAAGTTAGGCAAAACTTCTAAGTTGATCAGTTTTCGCAAGGATTTGTACTTGACATGTCTCAAGCGTTCATGTCATGAACAGTTTGACTCAAGCAAGTAAGAACAATAAAAAATATTGAGTTTGAAAAGACCATCCGTGAGGTAACTTTTTACCACAAATATTTTGTTCTTTACTTTTTATAACTTTGTCACATACAAACATTGTTTAGAGTCAGCACCTTGCCAGATGTTCTTTCCAGAAGAACCTTTTCATAACCTTCAATTTAGTTATTGCATAGTTACCCATGAACATAGTCTCATTGGATCCAAAAAGAGCATACGACTCAAATACTTCTTTTACAACACAAAAATGATAGTTCGCCTTTCACCAATTTCCATACTTTTCCCTCAAAGAACACAATTCTTTTGAGCAAGTATATGTATATATATATAATTTGGTGGTTTTATACTAGTCATATCATATACTAGTAAAGAGAGACTAAGCGAGCACAATATCAAATATACTCCAAGAAGTTTGTGGGTCTAACATAATACAATAATGTTATAGAATTTCATATCTTGTACTTTCAAATTTAAATTAGACACTAAGTCTAAATTATTACCACATTTTAAATATGATCTCAAAAATATTTTTCAAGTATTTGAAATTATTGTCCATATATTTTTTCCCATGCTTTCAAATTGTATGCCATCAAAATACACATTGGCAACAGGAAGCCTTCTTTTGGAGATTTAATCCATAGAAACACCCATTGCAGGCACAAAAATCATTAATTTTATGTCACTAGTGCTTTTTTTTTCTTTCTGTCACAATTAGACATACCACTTAGTATTTAGAATGCGAACAATAACGATTCAATCTTTATACAACTTGTTTCTAGTTTAACGATTAAGTTTTTATACTCTTCAAATCCTTTAGCCTTAATATTTCTGACGAAGTTTTTAATTCTTCAAGTCAGAATATTCTTTCAAACAGAGTGTTTGATAAATTAATGAAGTTTCTATATTCTTCAAAACAAATGCACAGTCTTGATTTATTCGGTGAAGTTCTTATATTCTTCAAACCAAAAGAGTAAATAATTAGAAGATTTTAGTCTCCAAAAATCATGCGCAATCAAATTTCACATGGAGTAGAAAACTACAAAAAAAAAAATTTCTCCTTCAAACAAAATACATATTTATAATAATAAAATATATTCTGAGATCATCACATAATGAACATCTATCCTAACATTTATGAAAAAAATCTCATAACTTATAAAGGATAGAAAAAGAAATAATCAAGGGAAAATAAAGATAAAACCTGATTTTTACTCCCATTGAATCATATTCGATCTGTCGGCAAGGATTACATGCAAGTCGCCTTTCTTGCTAATTTTTTCCTTTCCCAGTTTCCATCATATTCCAATTTTTCTCAAAAAGCATTGAATTCAACGAGAAACTAAACTCATGTTCAAATATTTTTAGGAGACAACATCTGTTCATTTACTTCTTCTCGTAGTCATATAAACCCAATAATACAGATAAAATAATTAAAGTGCACATCTTGGCCTTTATGCACGAAATAACTTTTCTCATTGAAAAGACAACTGAAGGGGTGCAATGCTTGAATGCACTTGGGAAGAAAATAAAAATAATCTTACTAGTCCAAGGAAAACTTATTACAAAAAATATACTCAAACATATTAAAGCAGTAGTAGTTCATCCCAAATCTCTTTTATCATATGATAAAATAATTCTCTTTCTCTTCGTGTTTTTCCCAACAAAAAGAACACAGAAAATAAAAGTAATTTCCTTACCACAGAAAATACCAACAATATATAAATTTCTTAAGCTTGGTATCTCCTGTATTCAGATTAGCAAACTAGAAATAATAAAAGATGAAAGAATAAGAAAAGAACTATCCGAGCCCACAGAACCCACTGTGTGTCCTTAAGAAATTTAATCCCCTCAAGTACCCGAGGTTGTAGATTAATTCCTCCCAAGATAAAATGGAATAACCGTTAAAGAAGTAGCGGTACCTCAAACTTCGATAATTTCAACGAACTCAGAAAGACAACAACGAATCACACATAGACTCTATTTTGTTTTGTAAAAAAATATATGCAAAAGAAATTCTTAAAAATGAGAGAAAGCCTCTCTATTTATAGCCAACAAAGGGTAGTGTGAAAATGTGTTAATTGTGCCTTATCAGAAAGGTCACAACTCATTGGAAAAGGGACAACCTTTCATGAAAGGTCACAACCCTTTGGAAAAGGCACAACCTTTCGAAAGGTCACAACCCTTTAGAAAAGACACAACCTTTCGTAAAGGTCACAACCCTTCGGTAAAGTCACAACCCTTCAGGAGAGTTACAACTCTTCATTTCCTATTCACCCCTTTAAAACCCAACAAATTATATATGTATATTGACAATATATTGTAAAGAATGTTTACACTATTTACCTAATCCTTTATGGTACTGTTATTGATGTACATAAATTAAACTCATTAATAAACTATTGTGTAGCTTTGTGAGGGTGATATTTCCTTTGTTAGTTATCCTTTGTTAAAGTGGACAACTCACATTTTTTTTATTTTCAAATAAGGTGAAAATTTAAGGTATATATTGAAATTCAGCTATGTTATCAATACTTCTATTTCATATGCAATAACACAATATTAATAAAGAAACATGACTCTATCCCCTTAATCAGAGGTCTTGGTTCAAGCCTTGGTGTGAAAAAATTCTGTTGGAAATGCCACTCCCAAATAGACGATATACTGCACGGTTCGGATTAGTCGGGATCCAATACAAGCCTGGGACATCGGATGAAAAATAAATTTTAAAAAATAAAGTAACATGAATTGTACAACAGCAACGAAAATTATGAATATTCTGTAGACTTAAAACTTTAAATTTCTTTAATTTTTTTCATTTCTATTTATATTTTGATTGTAGAAATAGCATTTTTTTCATGTAATATTATAATTAGTACATGCTTCCTTTACAAAATAAAAAAACTAGAATTTAGTATATTTTACGGAGCAAAATTGGTAATGAAGATAGTGAAATTACATAGAAAAGTAAAATCAATTTTCTCTTTGATTGGTTAAGTATTTTTAAAAAAAAGAAACTATTATCATAAGTATTACGGAGTACTCGAACATTTCCTAGAAATGTATAACAATTTCGTCGTCAACTGAAAATTAATAAATACACATGCATTTTTTTAAAATTCACTATTATTACTCCTTCAACACACACAAATCTATTACCCCTCCAACACACAAACACCTATTAGTTTTCAGTTATTTAAATTAGCATGAAATGAACAATCCGAGACCACACACCTACATAAACACATGCATACTCCATTTAAACAAAAAAAAATTAGTTTTTGGTTATTTAGCTTGAACTATAAATACGTTGTTTCTTGAATGGTCATTCAAATTACCTACTAAATCTTTTTTCAATTTTATTTGGACAATAAAATCATTCAACTATAGTTTCTTTGACTCAAAATCTTCATTCTCTCTTTGTTATAAACCTTAGATAAAAATATCCAAAATCAAAAAACACCCTCCCCCACACACATATACATAAGCTAATTACACAGAAATTCAATCAGAGTTACATGAAAAATTTCATGACATTATAAACAAAGGCCTCAACACTCCTATAAATACCTCAACATATGAACTCCTCAAAGCATCACAAGTAGGCACATCAAAGAATGGCAGTGTGTTTCCAAAGAAGGACAAGAAGTCAGTGAAGAAAATGGCTGTTGAAAAGATAGGAAAAGCTGTGATGTCTACTTTCAACAATGATAACAAAAAGATTAACCCATCTAATGGCACCTCCTCTTAGTTCTGTTACTATGATGAACCTCTTTTTATTTGGATTGTGCTAATATTATTGAATAAAGTATTTATGTAATTCGGATGTATTTCTAGGGTTTTACTTATATATATAAATCGAGAATACTATTGTAAAGAATGTTTTCACGGTTTAATTGATTCTAAAAAGTATGAATCCTTTACCCATGCTGGCATACATGGTTTATGAGGAATTCGAGTTGTCTGAACTAATCCCTATATCGGTGCTCAATACTACTCCCAATGATTATATATACTCATGCTCAAGTAGAAATACTCTTTCTCTATTTTTCAGGTAATTACTCAAAAAAATACTCTTGAAGAGGCAATGTTTCAATTATCTCTCAAAACTCCTTTAACTCTTTATAGAAATCAAAGTTCTCTTTCTCACTGAAAAAAATGATAAATTTGGAAAATCAATAGTTCTCTAAAACTTTACTCAAAATGTCTCTTTAAACTCTCCTCAAAACTCCTCTCTATTTTCTCAGAAAAGTAAATTTTAAGATAATTGTCTGATTCAAGAGGTTCTCAATAATTACTCAATGAGTACTCAAATTATAGGGTTCATGCAGAAAATAAGTCATGAACAATCAACTCAATAAATAGGGTTCATACCGAAATGTAGACATGAACAATATCACAATAATACTCAATGATATAGATACAATAACTCGAGAATTGAATTAGAATTCAACAATAGGCATTACTTGAAATTTCTCAAAAACAAGGAATAAAACCTTAGATTTCACTTTTATGAAATTCTGATATATGTAGGGCGTATGGACGCACTAGTCCAACACTATGAAAGCCTTACATACCTGGGAAGAACGAAGTTCTTGGCGAAACTTGAAAGATCTTGAAGAATGTTTGAAAACCCTAGCTATTCTCCTCTAGGAGCTCTGCTCTGAATCTTCTAAACGTTAAAGAACGTGAAAGAATAATTTAACACTGTTTAGACCCTTAATTAGGTGTAAAAAAGTCGTGGGTTAGGCTTAGAATGGATGGGAAAAGATTGAACTACCCCTCTTTAAGAACTGATAAAAACTGTCCACGAGACCATCTACGGGTCGTGGTTTGATCTAAAGATCGTAAATCCCATCCGTGGAATTGATATTAAAATTTTCAGCTCAAAATTTCATCCTACGGATCCAATATACGACCCGTTGAAGTTTCTACGGATCGTAGATCCAATCCGTAGATTGAATACTAAATTTCAAGCTCAAAAGTCCATTTACAGGTCCAATCTACGGCCCGTAAAAGGTCCTACGGCCCGTAGAATGGATCCGTAGAAAAGGGAACCCAAAATTGAGTCTCTGAACTCTTTTTGACGGTTTGACAGTATGCGTCGTCCTTTGATTGACTGCCCGTATATAGGAGCCGTCGTTTACAGACTCAGAAAATTCTGATATGACATTCTCTAGTAAAATGGTCATAACTTTTTACTTCGAGCTCAAAAAAAGGCAAACTTGGTGGCGTTGGAAAGAGGACTCAAAGACCTTTAATTTGATAGTTAATGGGCCACCTAATTCGTTATGTGCTAGAAGATAGGATTGTTTGAATTTGGCCTAAGTAGAATCTTATGTCAAGACTTAGTCAAAAAATGAAGTTTTCAACTCAACTTTGTGCTAGGGGGTCCTTGCGACCTTAAGTAATATTCAAATCTATTCTAACACAAAAGAAATGACCTTTGCCAATATGAGCAATTTACAAACCCCCCGATACGATTTCTACATGCAAACAAAGAATGGTCCGGGCCTTAGCTTAGGAATTTTCGGGGTGATACAGAAGGGTATCCCAGGCACCGCAAGAAAATGTTGAGGCAACTAACTCTAAATGATATGACATTTAACTCGGATCCCAAGTCTTAACATAGACCCAAACCCCTGTCTCGACCCCGATACCAACTTGAGACACGCACGATCCTAGCCCCGACCTTGATTTAGGATCCAACCCTCGATACTGACTCCATCCCACCTTAGAACTTGATCCTCAACTCGACCCTAGCTAGCTTAACTCTAACTCAAAACTTGATAATCGACCGTAGCCACGACAGAGACCCAACGCTGATGTTGATATCGACTCAAGACCTAACCCCGACCTTGATCCCAGATTGAGCCATAATCAAACATGAGAAAATTGAAAAATATTTAACTTCATACCAAACACACCCGTTCTCTCAATTTTACATGAACTAACTTAGAAATTCAACTAGAAATTACATGATTTTTAATTTTTTTTTAATTAGAAGGTATTCTATCTATTAAGCATAAAGTTTTCAAGCAAATGTATAGACATGAAAAATTGAAATTGAAATCAATAATTTGAATGTGTTTATCACTGAATTTGCGAAATCATTAAATCTTATATATATTACTTACATATTAATTTCTTTGTGCCATAAATATATCTTTTAAAACACATCTAACTAGCTGATTATTTGAGGTTTAAGATACTTTTCCAGGTAAGATTATGAAAGGGACATGCTTCCTATACAAAAAGTTACGATTTATATATTTTACGAGGCAAAGCGCTAGTAATGAAGATAGTGAAATTACATGGAAAAGTAAAATCAATTTTCTCTTTGATATTTGGTTAAGTATTTTTTTTAAAAATAAACTATTTTCATAAGTATTACGGAGTATATAGTACTTGAACATTCCCTGAAATGTATAACAAATTAAATAGAGGTCATCCTAATTAATCTACAAACCCACACAAACCTATTACCCCCAACAACACACACAGAGCCATGCAATAATAAACTATAGTATAAAATATTAGTTTTCAGTAATTCTTAATAACACACACGACTTCACTTTAAAATGAACAATCCGAAAGCGCGCGCACACACCCACACAAACACATATTCATGCAAGAAAAAAATAAAATAAAAATTGGTTTTTGGTAATTTAGCTTGAACAATAAATACGTAGTTTCCTTGGCCCAACCGCACAAATAAGAGTTAATTTCTTGGATAGTCATCTCAAGTTATGAAAATAACCTACTATATCTTTTTTTTTTTATTTGCACAACAAATTAAAATCATTCAATAATTTTAAACCCACACACACATTCCATGCAAGAAATAATTAACAATCTTCTTTTAATCTTACATAAGCTAATTACTCAGAAATCCAACCAGAGTTGCATGAAAATTTTCATGACAACATAAACAAAGGTCTCAAAACTCCTATAAATACCTCAACATAGGAACTCCTTAAAGCATCTCAACTTAAAGCAACAAAGCAATAATACACTACACTTCCTAGCTTATATTCATAATTAATTCTAAGAGAAGAAATATGGAGAATAATGGAAAGGGAAAAGAAGGCACATCAAAGAATGGCAGTGTGTTTCCAAAGAAGGATAGAAAGTCAGTGAAGGCAATAACACAATTTTAATAAGCAACATGACTTTATCCTTAATCAAAGGTCTTGGGTTCAAGCCTTGGGCATGAAAAGATTCATATGTATTCAGTGGGTTTTAATTATATATTTATATTGACAATATATTGGAAAGAATGTTTACACTATTTACCTAATCCTTTATGGTACTGTTATTGATGTACATAAATTAATAAGTACATGCTTCCTTTACAAAAAAAAACAATAGAATTTAGTATATTTTACGGGGCAAAATTGGTAATGAAGATAGTGAAATTACATAGAAAATTAAAATCAATTTTCTCTTTGATTGTTTAAGTATTTTTTTTAAAATAAACTATTATCATAAGTATTACGGAGTACTCGAACATTTCCTAGAAATGTATAACAATTTCGTCGTCAACTGAAAATTAATAAATACACATGATTTTTTTTTAAAATTCACTATTATTACTCTTCAACACACACAAATCTATTACCCCTCCAACACACAAACACCTATTAGTTTTCAGTTATTTATATTAGCATGAAATGAACAATCCGAGACCACACACCCAGATAAACACATGCATACTCCATTTCAACAAAAAAATAATAATTAGTTTTTGGTTATTTAGCTTGAACTATAAATACGTTGTTTCCTTGGCACAACTACACAAACAAGAGTTAATTTCTTGAATGGTCATTCAAATTACCTACTAAATCTTTTTTCATTTTTGTTTGGGCAATAAAATCATTCAACTATAGTTTCTTTGACTCAAAATCTTCATTCTCTCTTTGTTGTAAGCCTTAGATAAAAATATCAAAAATCCAAACCCCCCCCCTCCCCCCCAAAACACATATACATAAGCTAATTACACAGAAATTCAATCAGAGTTACATGAAAACGTTCATGACATTATAAACAAAGGCCTCAACACTCCTATAAATACATCAACATATGAACTCCTCAAAGCATCACAAGTTAAAACAACAAAGCAGTAATACACACTAAAATTCCTCATATATATTCATAATTATTTCTAAGAGATATGGAGAATAATGGAAAGGGCAAAGAAGGCACATCTAAGAATGGTAGTGTGTTTCCAAAGAAGGACAAGAAGTCAGTGAAGAAAATGGATGTTGAAAAGATAGGCAAAGCTGTGATGTCTACTTTCAACAATGATAACAAAAAGATTAACCCATCTAATGGCACCTCCTCTTAGTTCTGTTACTATGATGAACCTCTTTTTATTTGGATTGTGCTAATATTATTGAATAAAGTATTTATGTAATTCTGATGTATTTCTAGGGTTTAACTTATATATATAAATCGATAATACTATTGTAAAGAATGTTTTCACGGTTTAATTGATTCTAAAAAGTATGAATTCTTTACCCATGCTGGCATACATGGTTTATGAGGAATTCGAGTTGTCTGAACTAATCCCTATATCGGTGCTCAATACTACTCCCAATGATTATATATACTCATGCTCAAGTAGAAATACTCTTTCTCTATTTTTCAGGTAATTACTCAAAAAAATACTCTTGAAGAGGCAATGTTTCAATTATCTCTCAAAACTCCTTTAACTCTTTATAGAAATCAAAGTTCTCTTTCTCACTGAAAAAAATGATAAATTTGGAAAATCAATAGTTCTCTAAAACTTTACTCAAAATGTCTCTTTAAACTCTCCTCAAACCTCCTCTCTATTTTCTCAGAAAAGTAAATTTTAAGATAATTGTCTGATTCAAGAGGTTCTCAATAATTACTCAATGAGTACTCAAATTATAGGGTTCATGCAGAAAATAAGTCATGAACAATCAACTCAATAAATAGGGTTCATACCGAAATGTAGACATGAACAATATCACAATAATACTCAATGATATAGATACAATAACTCGAGAATTGAATTAGAATTCAACAATAGGCATTACTTGAAATTTCTCAAAAACAAGGAATAAAACCTTAGATTTCACTTTTATGAAATTCTGATATATGTAGGGCGTATGGACGCACTAGTCCAACATTATGAAAGCCTTACATACCTGGGAAGAACGAAGTTCTTGGCGAAACTTGAAAGATCCTGAAGAATGTTTGAAAACCCTAGCTATTCTCCTCTAGGAGCTTTGCTCTGAATCTTCTAAACGTTAAAGAACGTGAAAGAATAATTTAACACTGTTTAGACCCTTAATTAGGTGTAAAAACATCGTGGGTTAGGCTTAGAAGGGGTGGGAAATGGCTGAACTACCCCTCTTTAAAAACTGATAAAAACTGTCCACGGGACCATCTACGGGTCGTGGTTTGATCTACGGACCATAGATCCCATACGTGGAACTGATATTAAAAGTTTCAGCTCAAAATTTCATCCAACGGATCCAATCTACGACCTGTCGATGTTTCTACGGACCGTAGATCCAATCCGTAGATTGAATACTAAATTTCAGGCTCAAAAGTCCATTTACAGGTCCAATCTACGGCCCGTAGAATGGATCTGTAGAAAAGGGAACCCAAAATTGAGTCTCTGAACTCCTTTTGACGGTTTGACAGTATGGGTCGTCGATTGATTAACGGCCCGTAGATAGGAGCCGTCGTTTACAGACTCAGAAAATTCTGATACGACATTCTCTGGTAAAATGGTCAAAACGTTTTACTCTGAGCTCGAAAAAATTCAAACTTGGTAGCGTTGGAAAGAGGACTCAAAGACCTTTAATTTTTTAGGTAATAGGTCACCTAATTCGTTATGTGCTAAAAGATATGATTGTTTGAATTTGGCCTCAGTAGAATCTTATGTCAAGACTTAGTCAAAAAATGAAGTTTTCAACTCAACTTTGTGCTGGGGGTCCTTGCGACCTTAAGTCATATTCAAATCTATTCTAACACAAAAGAAATGACCTTTGCTAATATGAGCAATTTACAAATCCCCCGATACGATTTCTACATGCAAACAAAGAATGGTCCGGGCCTTAACTTAGGAATTTTCGGGGTGTTACAGAAGGGTATCCCAGGCACCGCAAGAAAATGTTGATGCAACAAACTCTAAATGATATGACATTGAACTCGGACCCCAAGTCTTAACATAGACCCAAACCCTTGTCTCGACCCCGATACCAACTTGAGACATGCACGATCCTAGCCCCGACCTTGATTTGGGATCCAACCCTCGATACTGACTCCATCCCACCTTAGAACTTGATCCTCGACTCGACCCTAGCTAGCCTAACTCTAACTCAAGACTTGATAACCGACCGTAGCCACGACAGAGACCCAACGCTGATGTTGATATCGACTCAAGACCTAACCCCGACCTTGATCCCAGATTGAGCCATAATCAAACATGAGAAAATTGAAAAATATTTAACTTCATACCAAACACACCCGTTCTCTCAATTTTACATGAACTAACTTAGAAATTCAACCAGAAATTACATGATTTTAAAATTTTTTTTAATTAGAAGGTATTTTATCTATTAAGCATAAAGTTTTCAAGCAAATGTATAGACATGAAAAATTGAAATTGTAATCAATAATTTGAATGCGCTTATCACTGAATTTGCGAAATCATTAAATCTTATATATTTTACTTACATATTAATTTCTTTGTGCCATAAATATAACTTTTAAAACACATCTAGCTAGCTGATTATTTGAGATTTAAGATACTTTTCCAAGTAAGATTATGAAAGGGACATGCTTCCTATACAAAAAATTACGATTTATATATTTTACGAGGCAAAGCGCTAGTAATGAAGATAGTGAAATTACATGGAAAAGTAAAATCAATTTTCTATTTGATATTTGGTTAAGTATTTTTTTTTTAAAATAAACTATTTTCATAAGTATTACGGAGTATATAGTACTTGAACATTCCCTGAAATGTATAACAAATTAAATAGAGGTCATCCTAATTAATCTACAAACCCACACAAACCTATTACCCCCAACAACACACACAGAGCCATGCAATAATAAACTATAGTATAAAATATTAGTTTTCAGTAATTCTTAATAACACACACGACTTCACTTTAAAATGAACAATCCGAAAGCGCGCGCGCACACCCACACAAACACATATTCATGCAAGAAAAAAATAAAATAAAAATTGGTTTTTGGTAATTTAGCTTGAACAATAAATACGTAGTTTCCTTGGCCCAACCGCACAAATAAGAGTTAATTTCTTGGATAGTCATCTCAAGTTATGAAAATAACCTACTATATCTTTTTTTTTTTTATTTGCACAACAAATTAAAATCATTCAATAATTTTAAACCCACACACACATTCCATGCAAGAAATAATTAACAATCTTCTTTTAATCTTACATAAGCTAATTACTCAGAAATTCAACCAGAGTTGCATGAAAATTTTCATGACAACATAAACAAAGGTCTCAAAACTCCTATAAATACCTCAACATAGGAACTCCTTAAAGCATCTCAACTTAACGCAACAAAGCAATAATACACTACACTTCCTCATATTCATAATTAATTCTAAGAGAAGAAATATGGAGAATAATGGAAAGGGAAAAGAAGGCACATCAAAGAATGGCAGTGTGTTTCCAAAGAAGGATAGAAAGTCAGTGAAGGCAATGGCAATTCAAAAGATGGGTAAAACTGTGGTGTCCACTTTCAAGAATGATAAGAAAAAGATTAATCCATCTGATGGCACCACTTAGTCCCCTTACTACAATGAACCTTTTTTTTGGATTGTGCTAATATTATTGAATAAAGTATTTATGTAATTCATATGTATTCTGTGGGTTTAAATTTTTTTTTATGTATATATATATATATATTTGAAAATATATTGTAAATAATGTTTACACTATTTACTTGAATCTTTATGGTACTGTTGATATACATAAGTTAAACTCATTAATAAACTATTATGTAGTTTTGTAAGGGTGATATTTCCTTTGTTACTTATCCTTCAAGGACGTTGTATGTTGTAATGCGACTCTCCATTTCCGTTTATTGATTTTCCTCTTTCAATAGAGTTACTCCATTATTACTTTTTGAATATGAATCATGGTTGACACATGACGTGGAAGTTTGTCATCAATACAATTCTAATAACCACAAGAATTTTACCCAAGACGACGACATCTGTAGAATTGGCGTCCACCATTTTCAAGAGTTGTAGCAGTAAACTATCTTGCCATAAATCTGCACTTACATGTACGGGATTGAAGTTTTTCAGGAGAAGAAATCGAAGAAGAAGCTGACATTTTTATCAAATCGAAGAAGAAGAACACTGATCTTCTAAATCTAGGAAGAAAATTATTTTAAATTGGGGAAGAAGCTGACATTTTTAACAAATCAAAGGGTTTAGGGTTCTTTTTATTAGATGGGGTTATTTTTTAATAGATGGGCGGGTTTATGGGGCGAGTTTAGTTAAAAATGGGTGGGTGAAGGGTGGGTTTAAAATTATATTAAATAATTAAATTGTAACCAATGGTTGAGTGCCACAGCATTAAATAAATTATTTAATTATTTTAAATGGTAGTCCGTTAAGAAAGTGGCCAAAATTGGACCTATAGGTGGATGGAAAGGGCATTTGGGAGCCAATAGGTGGATGGGGGATAGTTGTGTACCATTTTCAATACGTCCAGGGTATTTTAGGCCCTTTTTTCGTTTTTTAAAAAAGGTATTCGAATTTTCATTTTAATAAGAGGTCAACATTCAAGTGTACTAGCAACCATGATTCTAACATGACAATAAATTAAGACCAATATACTCCTCGTTAAAGTATGATCCAAGGGGTCAGAAAAAATTGAATATTATTATTATTATTATTATTGAGGGGCAGAAATGTTATTAGGGTACAGTGAGAGATATTGCACCAGACAAATGAAGAACTTAGTATATTTATACCTGAATTTTCCAACAGAAAAAGGTGATGGTTTTATGGTGAAATTAGCTTAATAGTGAATACTTACTTAAACGAAAGTCACTTCAATAAACTTAATTAAAAGATGTTCCGGTGAAGTTAGCTTAATAATCGATTACTTTCTAAAGCAAACTCATATAATCTCGATGGATAGTAAAGACAAAAGATTTTTAGAAAAATAAATAATTTTTTTTATTTCACTCTCTCAAAAAGAGATGAGCCATGGAAACAACGTGTGTTGAATGGATACATTTTCAATTAATGATGTCATATACGTATTAAATAAGTTAGAAGTTGAATCCACAATTTTGGTGCTAGCTTATCCCCAAATTTGTGAATAATAAAATCTTATATTATTTATATATAAATTTCTTTTATGCCATTAATAAATCTTTTAAAATATATCTAGCTAATTTGAGCTCTAAGATATTTTTCATGTAAAATTATGATAGGGGCACACTTCTTCTTCTTCTTAAAAAATAAAATTAAAAAATCACATATTTTATGAGTTTAGTGAAATGACACGGAAAAGTAAAACTAATTTACCCTTTGATTAATTCCATAAACTTAATAAGTTCGAAAGTTAGAAAAGTTTATTAAATACAATGAAATTCCACTTACAAAACCTTGGTAGCGTGCATGGTTAAATATTTTTTAAAATAAACTAATATATATCATGAGTAATACGGAGTATTCTTTTCCAAGAAATGTATATAACAATTTCATAGGTCGTTAATTGAAATTAATAAATAGAAAAAACCAAAATTATTTCACTCATCAACACACAAACTCATTCCCATCCAATCCAACACACACATATACGCACACTCCATGTAATAATAAACTACCCTCCATGTCCAGCAATAGTAGTCCACTATTGATTTGGCACATGGATTAACAAGCAGTAAATGATATGTATAATTTTACCAAATCATCTTTATTAAATAAAAGTTATCTAAACATTGAAAAATAAATAGTATTTAATAGCAAGGGTAAAATAAACACAACATGGTAAACTATTCATTGGTTTTATTAACTGGACAAATATTGTTAGACATTCCAAGATAGTATAGTGGACAAGTAAAAATGGACGGAGGGAGTAAATAGGAGTAATATATTTTCAATTTTTAATAACACAGGCTTCCACGTAAAAATGAATAATCCAAACCCCAAAAACTCACACAAACACATATTCCATGCAAGAAATAATCAACAATCTTCTTTTAATCTTACATAAGCTAATTACTCAGAAATTCAACTAGCGTTACATGAAAATTTTCATGACTATAAACAAAAGCCTCAAAAACTCCTATAAATACCTCAAACATATGAACTCCTCAAAACATCACAAGTTAAAAGCAACAAACCATTAATACACTAATACACTTCCTCATATTCATAAGTTCTAAGAGAATAGATATATATATCAACAAAGATATGGAGAATAATGGTAAGGGCAAAGAAGGCACATCAAAGAATGGAAGTGTGTTTCCAAAAAAAGATAAGAAATCAGTGAAAGAAATGACTGTTGAAAGAATAGTGAAAGCTACCACCTCCACCTTCAAGAATGATAAGAAAAAGATTAACCCCTCTGGTTAATTAATATAATTTGCTTTTATTTGCATTACCTTGTGCTTATATTGAATAAACTGAGTATTTATTTGATTTAAATGTATTTCAGGGGAGTTTAAATACTTATATACATCGACAGTATTGTAAAGAATATTTACACTCTAGTTTCATGATTTTTTACATTGTGTTGATGCACATAAGTTAAACCCATTAATAAACTATGATTGAAGTATTTTGTATTTCAATGAGGGTGATTTGATTTTGTTAATTAATTATCCTTCAAGGATATTGTTGTAATACGATTCTTCGTTTTAGTTTGTTAATTTTCCTTTTTGATCTCTTAATTGTATACCGATGGTGCATACAAACAATTCATTTTTTTTTTGCGAATTATTCAGTAAAATATATGACCGTTTATTGGAATATATATATAAAATTTGACTCATATAAACCGACCTTATTATAATATATAATATGTGTATAAAAAAGGTATGCTAGCTGTGGGCCATTAAATGATAAATTAGCGACGAAATATATAGTTAAATTCAACCTTTTAATTTATTGTAATGTTGGTGCTTTTATATTAATTTTTTTATTTTTTATCCAACTAAATTCGGATCGTGTATGCCAGATTTTACACTAAAGTTGATATCTTGTTCTTCCACTTTTCATATAACCGGACGCAAATATATCATCCTTAATTATATCAAAATTGCTTATTTAATTTATGTTTATATACGATACATAGGCTAAAATATCCAACTGGAAACTTCCAAATAATTCCTCCAACCAATTAATATCAATGAAATTTTATTCAACAGACCAATCTTAAGTCCAAAAAAAGTACTTGCTAGGAGATATTTAATTAACTTATGATATTGTCTGAAATTTGTTACACCTGTTATTTGTTTTAAGTTTAGAATAGCATATACCGCGTGACTTTAATTTTTACACTCTCGTTAGGTGGTTAGGTATTTATGATTAATTCTTTATAAAAAAAGAATAGTACTGTATGTACTTTGTAATTTCAAAGATAGACAAATTACCTTCTACAAAAAGTAAAAACGATTAGATAATATAAATAATATTTATATAGGACCCCGATTTTCATCTCTCACTACCATCATAGAGAAGTAGCAAAATATCTATCGATCGACTTTCGAAATATTATCATTCCTATATAAAATTTAAAGGATCTAAATTGTGTGCACTGACAATATAAATATTTTTTTTACATATTATTTTTATAGTTTAATGTATGATAGTGTTTTTGTTATCGTATTATGCATCGTAAATATGAAAAAATTATTTACCGTCATTTAATTTAACGTCATAATTTTTAGTATAGATATTTAGGTTAATACCAGTAATAAATTTATGACATTGTTAAAAGTGACAATTACCTTACAAGACATGAGAGTTTCATATGTTCTACTACGTACTATATATTAATTATCATTGCTATGCGATTTCTTCTTTCACACATAAGATTTGACAACCACCTGTCATTCAACAAACACACACACAATTGGTAAATCCTAATTTTTCTTGTTTTAACTAAGATTAAAAGCCTTGGGAAAACTGTGAATGTATATATATACATAGAAATGGTATTTCTTAGATGTTACCAAAATGAAAAATAAAATAACCATGTTTTTTCCTTGATATTTCCTAAGGACTGCGTACTAATATTACCTAGCTAATCTCAATGGTGGTTAATTTGGCCATGCACACACATAGATGACGAGGACAAAACATATAAAGATTGAAATTTACAAAGAAGAAGATAAACATAAAAATCTAGCCTTGAACAAGGAAATGTAGAAGAAAATAAGTATGAAATTTTTTTACACCCAATGGAAAAGAAATAGCAACATTACTACTATTAAAAATACGTCTATATATACCATCAAAATTTTGGCCAGCGTAACACATCAAGCGTAGAAGCAAAATTAAGAAACAAAGATCAATAATTGAAGTCCTGGAAAAGAAAAAAAAGAAGAATGTCTGAAGCAAACCGCCGTGGAGGAATAGGGAATAATGAGAAGAATGGTGGTAAAACAAAAAGTGAGAGTAGTGTTATTCCAGAAAAGAAGAAGTTGGTGCAAAAGATGATGGCTGAAAAATTAGTCCAATTGCTTCTTCTGCCTTTAAGAATGATAACAAGAAGAAGAAGATCAATCTCATCATGATTCCACTTGACTTTATTACTTAGCTCCTCCCATGCATGCACAATAATCTTTCATTTCTACCAAACACTATTATGACTTTCTATCTATGTTTCTCTTGTTCGTTCTTGTGCTATAGTCCCAAAGATCACTTTGTATCTGTATTCTTGTTGTTAATTATTGTAAGTTATATATATATGTTGGATGAAGTGTACGGATACCCTTTTTAACGCTCTCCTTTAATTTGTGCACGCTTTTTAATTTATTTTTTTTGTACATGTACTACTTTAAATAACTTCAGACATACAATGTATAAAGTTACTTTTGACAAAATCTAACTATTGATACAATGTCTGAAGTTTGATATGGCTGAAATTCAGTCATATTTTTTACTAGTTCATCCATTTCGTCCAAAGTTCGTATGTACATATGATCAAATTTCAAGCAACAATAGTTGAAGTCTGACAAAAACTTTTACGAATTGTGTAAGAAACCACGGATTGGGATGGGATCTGTAGATCAGATCTCACAATTGAAAATTTTTCTAAGAGTTTCACGGACTCTTCTACGGACCATGGAAGCTTTCACAAGCCATAGATCAGTTCGTAAACCAAGACATCAGGTTTCTGGAAAAATTCTGCCTTTTACTGTCGTAGCTAGATATATGGACCGTAGGAGGCGTTCATAGATAGCCTCTGAGAGTTTTTAATTCAGGGATATTTTGATCTTTTCCCACTCTTTTAATTCCCATATTATATCGTTTTACCCTATTCTAAGTGGGATTAGGGGATTTTATCACCCTAAAACTCTCAATTCACACATAACCCTCCCAAAATCAGATTTCTTCTCTCTCAAGTTTCCTTCCAAGTAAGAACTAGGATTCAAAGATTCAAGTCTCTACTAAAGGAATTCAAGCCATGATTCTTCGGTCCAGGTATGTGGAATTTCATCAATGGTTTCCTTTCACCCATTGAGTACCAAGAAAGCCCCAATTCTTCAGTTTTATGAATTCTCCGAACCTAGGAATTCTATGATTTTTCGGGTTCTTATTGGAATTCAGTTCTTCTTCATGATTAGTTTTTAATTGCATGTTTTACTCATAATTTCATACTATAAATGATATTTTCTTGAAACCCCAAGTATATACATATCTTCATGACTCAGAATTATGCTATTTCAAATGTATGTCTTAGAATATCAACTTTTCATGATATATGATGCTTTCAGATAAAGGATCTTTCAGTATATTTTCAGTTATTATGATTTATGAGCTACTCATCATTTATCAATTATCATGTGATTCAGTATTATCAAATTATCACTGTCTTCAGTTAATTTTATGTTTTTCATGGGAGTTATACTTATCACCTAGTGAATTTTGAGATGAAGGATTCTGGTCAGCGTTCGTGAACCTTTAGTAGAAATCTCTAAGTCCCAGAACTATGTGTCATTGTAGGTTTTTATGTAGCCCAAGATGACACATCAACCTAGTAGATCCACATAGTTATACGTCCTTACCTTTGCAGTTATAGCGACAACTTTTAGTGGTGACCGTGGAAATCGTCACTAAAATTAGGAATTTAGTAGCGACTAATTTAATTGCCACAGAAAGTTGCAGTTTTAATGGCAACAAACGCAGCTGCCACAAGAATGAACCTTATTTGTGAGACATGCATAAGTTCATTAGCTTCTTCTTTACTTAGTTCATCATGCTCATATTTCATAGTTCATAGAGTTCATATGGGTTCATGCAAATTCAATTCATATCATGCAATTCAGTGTAAACTCATGCTTAGAAAGCCATAATTAAGACAATTTACCCATACTTGAAGGAACTCACATAATAGAGGAAAAAATCATGCTTAATTCATAAGATTATCCTCTATTCATTCATAATTAATGCTTGATTTCATAGAGAATTCATAAACTTCGTCAAATCATAGCTCAACCCAACAATCAAAGCATAGATTATCAAATTGGGCAGAATTAGCTTGGGATCATGGGGGTTCATGTAATCTTTACATCAAATCATGTAATTCACGCTAATTCATGCCCTAAGTTACTTTATCACGCTAGATCATGCACTAGGAATCATAAAATCAACAATTGAAGAACCCACAATAATTGGTCACAAACCCTAATTCAATTGGGTTAGAGTAAACCTTGAAATTCATGAAGAAGAGGAAGGGCCCATTGGAGGAAAGGACTCCTAATGGTGAACACTATCATACCTCAAAGCAATCTACAAAAAATTGGAGAAGATTGAAGGTCTTCAATGGAGGATTCAAGCTTTCTTCTTCTTCCTTGAGAGTTGAGAGAGTTTCTTTTAGAGAGAGAAATATTTGAGAGAGGAGAGTTTAGGAATGAATTAGAATGAGAGGAATTAGGCTTAAAAGGTATTTATAGGTCTTAGATTAAGGGTATATGGACCTAGCTTAAAAGGTAAACAATTAGGGAAAAGACCAAAAAGTCCTTAATAAAAAGCTGTCGGGGCCAATCGACGGACAGGATCTACGGTCTGTACATCAATTGACGGACCGTCCTGCTCTTCAGTCAATTGATTCAGAAAATTCATTTTGGGCTGAAAATTTGGCTAAGACTAGAAGACATCTACGGCCCATCAACTGAACTACGAACCGTCCTGCTATTCTGTAGGTCAAAGTTCAGAAACTTGAAAATCCTGAAGTGCACAGTGCCATTGGCGGTTCCCCACCTACGGCCCGTCACTCCTTCTACGGCCCGTAGGTCACTGCCTTCAGTTAAATTCTGAATTTTCATTTTAGTAGTGTTATTCCTCTGACCATGTCTTCCATGTTGCTTTCATTGTGTATAATTTTCAGTAATATGGACATCAATGAAGTCTATGATTTTGATGAAGGAAGTGCTACAAACAAGAAACAACCAATTGTAAACATTATTAATAGGTAATAATTGATACTACTTACCATAACAATTTACTACATATTTTCTGAGATTAAGTAAATACATTTGTTGAGGTCGTCTCTGTGGAGGTTGTTGTCATTGATTACTTGAACTCCATAGGATATAACCTATAGAACAAGAGTTGCCAGTCTAGCGCCAAAGTTACCAGAATGGCAGGTTGTTGCTAGAACAATTTTCTCGACATTTACCCCATTAAACGAACCTAGACTTATCAACTGATGCTCATAACCGATTAATGAATTAACGATAGCTTAATCTAAACATACTTATAGCATTTTGTAGTTTTATCCGACCTTTCTTTTTAAAATGCCTTCCTTAAGTATTTGAGATCTCATTTCTTTTGTCACATGCATATATTAATGATGTTCATCTTTTTATTTTTAATTTAATTTTGAGGAAGAAGTACTTCAACAATGGGGAAATCAAGTTACTTGAGTAGTTTGAAGATACTGGAGTGGTTTGAAGACATAATCCTTCCCATTCTTTTCTTAAAATAGTTGGGAGAAGATATTAACAAGGGAAGTCATGTTGGCAAACAGAGAAATTCAGAGACATTTGATTTTATTTTGTTTTTCAATGGGTATACACAATTAATTATAATGTATTATGAAGTGCTGTATATTGTGTTTCTAGAATATTTGGTAATGAACAATTCATTTGTCATTTTTATTCAAGTCTATTTGGTGGTGTTCATTGTAGTGTGAATGTTGTTTGGCAATGAGTAGTAATACAACTGCTTATTCATATTTTTTTTATTATTAAAAGAGGCTTTTGTGGCGACCTATGTTTGCTACAAAAAAATAAACAATTTTTGTGGTAACCAAATGTCGCTACTGGTATATCCGTGGCGACATTAGTAGTGGCGACCATCTTGAATTTATCTTGAGGAAGCTTACTTTGTTTAACTTTAGTGGCGATCTTGGTCGCTACTGAAGTGTAGTTTTAGTGACGACCCACAAAACTCGTCACAAATAGCATTTAGTTATGGAACTACAAGCAACAACGCACTGTCGCCGCTAAAAACCTTTTAGTGGCGACTTTTCAGGTTTTTGTAGCGACTTTCGTTGCCACAAAAAGTACTATTTCTTGTAGTGTATGTCCAGCTGTAATGCTCCTTTTCTCATAGTATTTATTTTCACGGATATAAAGTTTTTATCAATACAAATACAAAACCTGGTAAAGAAATATTGGCAAGTTTGGTGAAGGGAGTTCATGATTTTGTGAGTACCTCTACTCTAAACCTCTCAATTAGTTTAACTTACAATTAACACTCTTCAACAAGTAAACCTTAAAATTCTTAGTAAAAATTCTCTAAGCACATGGATTTAATATTAGTGAAGAAGAAAGATTTTAAGCTAAAATTTCCCTCATAAATTTTATTTCCAGTAGCCATCAAGTCAACTAATTGTTGTGCGTTTTACACTTCCGATATCTTATTAACACTTTGTCTTTGTTGATCGTTTTCTGCTCTTATTTGTTATCCAGAATGTATTTAAGCTACAAGGGTAATTGGAATTGGGACATTTGACCGTGGAAGGAGAGAATTTATTTCTGAGTAAATAATAGAACTCTGCTCTGAGATATTATTTTTCAGCTGTTGCTGTTTAAAAATGGAGCATGTTTCTCCTAATTGTCATGCTTCATCTTCAATTATTTTTTTCAGTAAGCATCAAGTCAACTGATCGTTGTGCGTTTTACGCTATTGATATCTTGAGTTGAAGGTATTAACGTTTTGTCTTTATTGATTGCTTTATGCTCTTATCACATTTTGCTTTCCACATCTCAATTGCGAAAGAGATCATGTGTAACATGTAAAAAATCATATAGAATAGGCAGTTTTTTACTCTTTGATCACATATTTCATATTAAAAATGACATTTTGCTACACATTACCTTTCTTTGTTTATAATGTGTTTAAGTAATTTCTTTATGTAGATATACTTTTATCTAGGAAGAGAAAATGAGTTTATGTTAGCTACTCTATATCACTATGGAAACCATTACTACTTGATATTTTTTAATGTTAAAGGAAGTGGACTTTATTATTGGTAATAGTGTCCACTCATTTGGAGAATGGTTACATATAGTGCAAGTCAGCTACACTCTATAAACGGCGAGATCTATACTGTTGAGGAATGTTATGATTTCGTATTTGATTATTATTTTATTATTCCTCGACCTTTGAACTATTTCGTATATCATAGACGTCTTATCTTTGTCCTTCTGGTGTAATTTGTACATTTCATGCTCTAATAATGCAAGCATATCGTCACGTATTATACCTTAGAACTGCATTAGGCAATGCTTTCGAAACATGATAGTATTTCGTAGCAACGTTCAATTAGACAAATGTGGGAGTATACATCCTTATACCCATTACGAGGAAGTGAAGCCCACAAAACATAACACGTTTAAATCGAACTATAACATGTAACAGACACGACACAATATAACCAAAACTACTCACCAGAAACAACAAGAAGAAATTACAGGAAGCCACTACAGTTGGAAATCGTGAGAATACTTTGACCAATCATATATAATCAGTTGACATGAGAATTAACAATTCTTATAGATTAATAAAGGTTTGGATGCTCATCTTGGAGGTGTCTTTTCACAGAAATGTCTTACTAAGGTGCACAAGTTGCATAAACATAGTGTGACTGGTAACACTTGTAGAACTTTGATTGAAGTCCAATGATATTTGGCCTTACACAGAGGTGCTGAATTGAGTGCATAACATTTAGAATCTGGAAAATCAGTTCAACATGGAGCATATGAAAAATTAATGCAGCTTCTAGTGCATACCAATACTTCCCTTCCTACCCTTTATATAACCTTTGGAAAAAGTAAAATTATATGTTCTTTAATTCATTTTTGATACCAACCGTAGGTCTCTTCTATGTTCACATTTTTTTCAAAATACATTTTAGTTGCATTTGGAGTAGAATTATACTTTTCAAATTCATAATGTTAAAACAATCATATGGTCATGTTAGTTTGTCGAGCTCCAGTTAGTTATCGAGAATATTGAGCAACTTCTATGAATGATTTTCCAGTTCAGTTCCCTTCAGCTACGGATAGGACAAACTACACCAGTCTTTTTTTTGTGAACTATATTTTACCTTGTTATGATAGTGATTTCTATCTTCTTAAATAAAATGAGTTGAACTATATACACAAAGTATTCTCCACGTTATGATAGTGATTTCTGTAATATTACATTATCCTTGACATAGATGAACAAATCATGTCGTACTCGTTTTCATAATTTAATTCAATTGTATCTCTTGATCAGTTTTAGAGGTCTTGAAATATCGTTTTCATATCGAGCAGCTGCACCAAAACAAATTGAAGAAGCTATAAAGTTAGGTGGCCTTAGCAATGATGAAGTGAAAAGCCATTTGCAGTTTTTCTTTTCAAACAATTTAATAGTACTATTCTTTACCAATTCTGGTGTCAATTCATAGCACTTGACGTTTTGATATATGATACTGTTGGATCTTTGCTTGCCTATAATTATATTGTTGAGAGAGGCAAGTGACCGAGAAAGACAATCAAGTTCTAGAAACAGAACAAGCGGGAGGCCGAACCATGACAATGGGAAAAACAATCAAGTTCCAAAAACAGAACAAGAAGGAGGTCAAACCATGAAAAAGGATCGATTTCAGATTCTCTAATTTTCAAGACTTAAGGTACAATTTCACATACCTTTTTCACGCTTTTAAAATTATAGGTCTCTTTTCCTTGAAAACGAACCATAGTGTGCTACTTTGAATGGTGTTGTGGTAGTGTTTAGTAGTTATTCTTGGATAGAAGTTACAGTTTTAGTATTGGATACAAAAACTTTAAAATACTTCACCTGTAGAATATTCGACTTTTATGCGTGATCTAAATTTCTTCTGTTATTTTTGTATTATCTGAATTGCAACTTATGATATGACAAGTAATAACTTGACACCATAGTTTTATCATATTCATAATAATAGCAGTTCTGGGATTGAGAGAATGATCATACAACAAGAGATTGATGATGGTTTGGAATAATTTGGTAATGTTATTATGTGTGATTTTGACACACATAATATCTAGCCCTGACCCTAACACCGACACCCGAAAATAGTTATCAAAACAAAATTTTAAATTGTTTTTTTTTTGGGAGAGGGGGCTTGGTGGGGTGGGGAAAAAAGAATAAAGTTTTTAAAATTTAAAATATTTTTCAAACACAAACTTTTTTTTTTTTTTTTAATATTTGGGGGGGGGGGGAAGGGGGTGGAGTTTGTAGGGGATTGGTAGCCGAGTCAGGGTAGGGTAAAAAATTTGTGGGGTGGAGGGGGGGTGGGGGTGGTAGAGGTGGTCAGGGGTAGAAAAAAATGGAAACTTTTAAAATTTGTAGTATTTTTTTAAAATAAACTTTTAAAATTTTAATTTTTTGGTTTGGTGGGAGATGGGTCTGGGGGCTGATTTGAAAAATGTTTTCTTTCCTTTTTTAAGGGAAGTTATTGTCCTTAAATTTGAAGAAAATAAGTTGATTTGAAAAACATTTTCCAAAACAGTTTAGTCAACCAAACATAAAAAATAAATAAAAAACATTTTTCAAAAAATATTTTGCTTTCATACTAAACACATCCTAGATCTTATAATAATATTTATATATGAATTTCTTTTGTGCCATTAATATATCTTTTAAAACACATGCCTGATTTGAGCTCTACGATATATTTGTCATGTAAAATTATGAAAGGGACACACTTCATTTACAATCATCTCACAAGTAGACACAGGCAATATTAATTATCACTCCTATAAATAGCTTAACATATGAAGTATGAACTCCTCAAAACATCACAAGTTAAAAGCAACAAAGCATTAATACACTTCCACATATTCATAAGTTCCTGTGTAATCATTTCATCTAAAGAATTAAGGCACATCAAAGAATGGAAGTGTGTTTCAAGATAACAAAACAGTGAAGGCAATGGCTGTTGAAAAAAGTAGTGAAAGCTAATATTGAATAAATATATTTATTTGAATCAAATGTATTTCAGGTGAGTTTAGGTTATATACATCGAAAATATTGTAAAGAAAATTTACACTATTTTCATGATTCTTTACACTGTGTTGATGTACATGAATTAAACTCATTAATAAACTATGATGAAGTATTTTGTATTTCTATGAGTATGATTTGATTTGTTAGTTAATTATCCTTCAAGGATGTTGTAGTAAGATTCTTCGTTTTCGTTTGTTAATAATAAACTATATAAAAAAACATAGTTTTCAATAATTTAAATTAGCATGAAAATTGAATTCCTAGCTAATTTCCTAACTCATCCACACACACCGTTTCTTAATAACACACACGACTTCACATTAAAATGAACAATCTTATATCACACACCACACAAACACATATTCCATGCAAGAAAAAATAAAATAAAAATTAGTTTTTGGTAATTAATTAGCTTGAACAATAAATACCTTGGCGCAACCACACAAACAAGAGTAAATTTCTTGGATAGTCGCAAGTTATGAAAATAACCTACTATATCTTGTTTTTCTTACAAAATCAATATTCAATGTTTTTATGACTCAAACCCCAAAAACCCACACTCACATATTCCATCCAAGAATAATATCAACAATCTTCTTTTAATCTTACGTACACTAATTACTCAGAAATTCAACTAGAGTTGCATGAAAACTTTGAACTCCTATAAATACCTCAACATATATATGAACTCCTCAAAGCATCACAAGTTAAAGCAACAAAGCAATAATACACTATATTTACTTCCTCATATTCATAATTATTTCTAAGAGATCAAGAGATATGGAGAATAAAGAAAAGGGCTAAGTAGTCACATCAAAGAATGGCAGTGTGTTTCCAAAGAAAGATAAGAAGTCAGTGAAAACAATAGCTGTTGAAAAAATAGGCAAAACTATGGTGTCCCCTTTCAAGAATGATAAGAATAAGATTAACCCATCTAATGCCACCTCCTCTTAGTCCCCTTACTATAATGAACCTCTTTTTTATTTGGATTGTGCTAATATTATTGAATAAAGTAGTTGTTTCATTCTCATGTATAACTAGGGTTTAGCTTATAAATATAAAAAAATAATCCTATTCTAAAGAATGTTTACACGGTTTAACTAATTTCTTATGGTACTATTGATGTATATAAGGTAAACTCATTAATAAACTATTGTGTAGTATTATGTTATTTTTGTGAGGGTGATATTTCCTTTGCTAGTTTCTTTCAAGGACGTTGTATGTTGTAATATGAGTCTCCGTTAAATCGCGTTATTGCGTTATTATTATTATTTATAAACTAAAGTGGAGTACTCAAATTTTGGAGAATTTTAGTAGCTCAGAAATAGAAAGTGGAAAAAATATTTGTTGCTAGTGATATTTGAACACATGAACACTGTCTCATTCTAAGCATCTGAAACCACTAGGCTATAATAGCTTATTGTATTAAGGGTGTCCAAAATATGTTATTTAATCATTTCGTGTATCATTTTACTTGTATATATGGTATTTTTTTCCGACGAAACTACCATGTACCTACGCCACTGGCGAATGCAGGGCAGGGCGGTTTTAAGGTTGCGCGGGATGGGGTGAGTTGCGGGTCTATGTGGTTTTATGCAAGTTCAAACTTAATTTTAATTTTTTACATGTTATAAGAATGATAGAGCACCCTTCATGAGTAAGAATACACAAATCTCATGACAAATTCATTAGTATTTTTTATGCAAACTATAATATTCAAGATAGTAAATGACAATAGTTCAATCAAAACTAATACAACTTCTTACCTGCTTCCTATTTGACCTCTAAAAAATAATTTTTTAAGTCATTATCTATTAAATTAATACAACATAATGAGAAAATGAATTTATTTTAAAATTTTTATTTTTAGTATCAAACTTAATTAAAAAGGGAAAGTATTGAAAAAATTTATGTGGGGCGGGTTGAAAATAAGAAAAATTATTATGTGGGACGGAGCGGAGCGAGTTAAAATTTTTGCGGGTTAAGCTCATGAACCCGTTCCGCATCCCCACATTGCCATCTCTACTTTATGGTGAGAATTCGATTTCCCGCTATCCCTCCCCCTTTGCCTTTCCCACGTCCTTTACCCCCATTTTTTAAACGGAAAAGGGCCTAAAATACCCTCGAAGTATTGAAAATGGTACACAACTACCCCCATCCACCTATTGGCTCCCAAATGCCTTTTCCATCCACCTATAGGTCCAATTTTGGCCAATTTCTTAACGGACTACCATTAAAATAATTAAATAATTTATTTAATGATGTGGTACTCAACCATTGGTTACAATTTAATTATTTAATATAATTTTAAACCCACCCTTCACCCACCCATTTTTAACTAAACCCGCCCCAGTACACCCGCCCATCTATTAGAAATGAACCCATCTAATAAAAAGAACCCTAAATCCTTTGTTCCCAATATACACTTCATATTCCCCAAATTATTTTCCGATCTACACTCATCCGCGAAGATCTCAGATTGCAAGGATTGTTCGTTCACGATCTCGACTTCAACTTAAGTAAGATCTTTTGTGCACTTCAGAATCACAGTTAGGGTTTAGGTTTTTATCTATGTTACT
This sequence comes from Solanum appendiculatum, assembly GCA_018342035.1. Lineage (NCBI taxonomy): Eukaryota > Viridiplantae > Streptophyta > Magnoliopsida > Solanales > Solanaceae > Solanum > Solanum appendiculatum. Next base: position 72,668 of record JAGDQO010000806.1, on the reverse strand, counting down.
TTTTTTGCGATTCAATGTATATTTATGTTTATGTTGTGTGTTTTCTATGCTTGTTTTGACGATTATTTATGGTGATACATGTGTTACATCAGTTAGGGTTTAGGTTTTTATCTATGTTACTATATTGATGTTTCGAGTTAGGGTTTTTATATTGTTGTCTCAAGTTTGTTCCTTTCTAGCTTTATTCGTTATCATTATCTCTTTATTTAATGATTCTTTTTTATTTGCCTATTTGTTAGTCAGATCTATTTATGGTTGTTGGGTATGCAATATTTTATTGAATGGTCCCTTTTTGGATTTTAGGTATCGTATTACATGCTTTTCCGCATGTAAATTTTTACTTTGAAGCATGTGGTCCCTATCCTTTTACCCTTGGTAAATTTCTCTATTTTTTATGTTTTGTTGTTGTCTAATAGGGCCCTTTTCTCTTTCTTTTATGTCTATAATGTGCCTTTCTGTCACGCCCTGAGTCTACACCCTAGATGTGGCCGGCACTTGAGAACCATTGCTGGTCCCCAAGCGAACCCCTTGGCCTGGCTCACTACTCAGCGAAAGACTTAACTCGAGCCTATAAGGCTCCTAACATAGCACAAGTAAACTCAAAGACTTAAATGAACAATTAAAATAGTTAAAGTCTTGGAAAATACTCAAACTCTCCAAAATACAGGGAACATAAGTCAAACCCAACATAAGGAAATAAGAATAATCATGGAAAAACTCATCAACTCTAGACCTGTCTATGAAGCCTCTAAATAACTCAGACGGGTATCGGGACAGACCCCTCAACACCTCAACAAAACTACAACTGAAAAAAAAAATGGATCCTCCAGAAGTACTAGGAGGCTCACCACAACTACTTTTTTGAGTGCAAACGGTATCAATGATGCGCCTGTTGATGACCCTGAACACCTGTATCTGCATCGTGAAAAGATGCAAGTCGAATGACATCAGTACATTGAATGCACTGGTATGTAAAACGGCTGAGTAAAGCAATAACAGAAAAGACAGGGCTCAAGGAATACTCACCTCTCAACTCAAAGCAAAACAACTCATAACTAACTCATGTAAAAGTGATACTCAAAAGTAAGTCACTGTAAAGCTTTTTAAAAAAAATACAAAAGCAACCCCAAGAATATGTGTAAAATATCATAAAGTAAGTGTTTACTCATATTTGGGAGATTCTCTAACCGACAACCATCACTCTGAGCTAAATGATGATACAACGTCTCGCCCACGCTGCCAGAACTGTCCTATACCTTGCCGGAGTATAAGACATCCTCAACTAAGTGGATCCACTAAGCTCTACCCGAAGGCATAAGGAAATCATCTAAAAAGTATGACTCCTTTACCCATGTTGGCATACATGGTTTATGGGGAGTTGAGTTGTCTGAACTCATCCCCATATCGGTGCTCAATACTACTCCCAATAATTATACTCATGTTCAAGTAAGTAAAAATTATAACTCGCCCTCTGTTTTTGAGATAATTACTCAAAAGATACTCTTTAATAAATAGTGCCTCAAATTCTCTTCTCAAAACCCTCTCAATTGTTTCTCAACTCAAAATCCTCTTTCTCACTCAAAATGATAGTTTTTGGAAATCAAAGTTTCATTTAACAAGCTACTCAAACCGCCTCTTTAACTCTACTCACAACTCCCCTCTATCTCTCTCAAAAGCAAGATCATTTTAAATTAAAGTCCCAGTTCAAGAAATTCTCAAAATATTCAGTAAATGCTCAACTCATAGAGTTCTTTGTAGAAAATAAATTATGGACAACCAACTCAATAATTAGGGTTCGTACCAGAATCTAAGCATGAACTATAGCAAGATAACTACTCAAAAACCTGGATACAATACTCAAGAATTAACTGGAATTTGGTACAATAGGCAGAAAACTCGAATATTTCTTAAGAACATGGGATGAAACCCTAGATTTCATAATTCTAAATTTCTGAATGTAAATTGGCGTGTGAACGTACTAGCCCAACACTGAAGGAAACCTTACATACCTGGAAGATCAAAGATCTTGGCGAAATCGCAAGCTCTTGGTTGAAGTTCTTGGAACCCTAGCCTTTTCTCCTCTTGAACCTCCTCTCAATTTTTTTTCTAAGTGTAATAATGTTTCCAGACTGTTTCTGCTATTTTTAGCCCGAGAATAATAGGAAAAATTGGGGATTTGGGTTTAGAAGGGAGGGGAAAGGTCTAAAATACCCTTAATGAAAACTGTCGGCGTGACCTACGGTCCGTCCTGTTCCTCCGTCGTTTGATTGAGAGAGTTTTCCACTTTGGCCTTCCAACTGACGATGCCCATGTACGGCCCGTCATCCGATCTACGGTCCGTACATGGCCACCGTAGATCAGGCCTTGAGAACTGAAATTTGACTAAGTTTGGAGGGCAACCTACGGGTCCTATCTACGGTCCGTAGATCAGAATACGACCCATACCTTTTTTCCGTAGAATCAACTCATGAAACTTGACATTCTACAACCTCAACCTGGTTTCTACGTTTGCCTTCCTACGGTTCGTAGAGCCACCTACGGCCCGTAGGTCGGTCCCGTAGAACCAGTACTGCAGCAGTCTCTGCATTTTCTCCAACTCCAAGTTATGGGGTGTTACAATATCTCCCCCTTGGGAACATTTGTCCTCGAATGAGCCCATACTAAGCCTGTAAGGGATGGGGACATCCAACAACCTAACACAATACAATTCCAAACAACGTATGACAATTAAATTTAAAAACTCAAGAACTCAACATGCTAAACTTAAAATGGTACTTCGTTAAGAGTTAGTACCTTGCTCTGGGTCTGCATTGGTGGCAAAAAGATGTTGATATGTCTTTTTCATGTCCTCCTCGGCCTCCCAAGTAGCTTCCTCAATGAACTGATTTCTCCACAAGACTTTCACCGATGCAACCTCTTTGGTCCTCAATTTGCAAACCTGGCGGTCAAAGATCTGAATGGGGGTCTCCTCATAAGATAGGCTATCCTTGATGCCAATATTCTCAATAGGCACAACAAGGGAAGGATCACTCAAGCATTTCCTCAACATAGAGATGTGAAATACTTGATGGACTGCCTCTAACTCTGATGGTAGCTCCAACTCATAGGCTACATTTCCAACTCTCTTTGATATCCTATAAGGACCAACGTAGCGGGGACTGAGCTTTCCTTTTCGGCCAAACCTCATCACACCCTTCAAGGGTGAGACCTTCAGATATACCCAATCATCAACCTCAAACTCCAAATCTCTTCTCCTAACATCTGTGTAGGATTTCTGACGACTCTATGGTGTCTTCAACATCTCTTGAATTAACTTCACCTTCTCCATAGCTTGATGATCCAGATCTGGTCCTATCAATTCAGCTTCACCAACCTCGAACCAGCCAATGGGATATCTACACCTCCTCCCATATAAAGCCTCATACAGAGCCATCTGTATGTTGGAGTGGTAACTATTGTTGTATGCGAACTCAATAAGAGGCAAATGGTTATTCCAATTACCTTTAAAATCAAGAACACTGGCTCTTAACATATCCTCCAAGGTCTGAATGGTGCGTTCTGGTTGACCATCTATCTGAGGATGAAAAGCAGTGCTAAGGTTCACCTTTGTGCCTAAACCTTTCTGGAATGACTTCCAAAAGTGCGCGGTAAACTGAGCACCTCTATCTGAGATGATGGATAGTGGAACTCCATGTAGTCGAACTATCTCGCGAGTGTATAGGTTTGCATACTCCTCTGCTGTATTGGTAGTCCTCACAGGTAAGAAGTGGGCTGATTTGGTCATCCGATCCACAATCACCCAAATGGAATCATGCTGCCTGCGAGATCGTGGTAGACCTGTGATGAAGTCTATATTGATCACCTCCCACTTCCATTCCGGAAGGGGTATATTCTAACACCACACGGCCTTTGATGCTCGGCTTTGACTTGCTGATAATTTGGACACTTAGCAACAAATTCAGCGATGCACCTCTTCATGCTACTCCACCAGTAAACTTCTCTCAAGTCGTGGTACATTTTTGTGGAACCCGGATGAATTGAATATCTGGAACTGTGAGCTTCTGCCATGATCCTCTTTTGGAGGTCATCTACATCCGGAACACACAATCTTTCTTGGTATCTCAACACTCCATCTCTCCCTTGTGCAAAAGCCATCACTTTTTGCTTATGCACATTTGCCTTCAACTCAAGCAAAATGGGGTCTTGGTCTTGCTTCTCTTTCACCTCTACCACTAATGAGGACTCAACTCCGTTAATCACAACAACTTCGCCTTCACTGGAATCCAACAAGCGAACACCCAACCGTGCCAGCCTGTGGACTTTCTTAGCTAACTCCTTCTTGCCTTCTTCAACGTGGGATGTACTCCCCATGGACAATCTGCTCAAAGCATCAGCAACCACATTAGCCTTACCTGGGTGATAAAGGATGTTCATGTCGTAATCCTTGAGCAACTCCAACCACCTCCTTTGTCTGAGATTGAGCTCTTTCTGACTGAACACATATTGGAGACTCTTGTGTTCCGCGAACACATCTACATGAACACCATAGAGATAGTGACGCCATATTTTGGGAGAAAAGACTACTGTTGCCAACTCAAGATCATGAGTGGGGTAGTTTCTCTCATGAATCTTAAGCTGTCTGGAGGCATATGCTATCACCTTACCCTTCTGCATCAATACGCAACCAAGTCCAACTCTGGACGCATCACAATAGACGACAAAACCCTATGTACCTTTTGGTAGGGTCAATACTGGAGCTGTAGTTAATCGAGTTTTCAATTCCTGAAATCTTCTCTCACAAGCTTCAGACCATTGGAACTTAGTTGTTTTCCGAGTCAACTTAGTCAATGGAGATGAAATAGATGAGAACCCCTCAACAAACCTTCTGTAGTAAGCAGCCAACCCCAAGAAACTCCTTATATCAGTTGGAGATGTGGGTCTTGGCCAATTCTACACTGCCTCAATCTTCTGAGTGTCGACTAGAATCCCTTCGCCAGACACAATGTGGCCAAAGAATTCCACAGATTTGAGCCAGAACTCACACTTACAAAACTTGGCATATAACTCTTGATCTTTGAGAGTTTGAAGGACTATTCTGAGATGACTAGCATGGTCCTCCTCATTCCTCGAGTAGATCAGTATGTCATCAATAAACACGATAACAAACATGTCCAGATATGGCTTGAATACTCTGTTCATCAGATCCATGAAGGCTACATGAGCGTTAGTCAAACCAAATGACATAACAAGAAATTCATAATGACCGTAACAGGTCCTGAAAGCTGTTGTCGGGATGTCACTTTCTCTCACTCTCAATTGATGATAGCCAGATCTGAGATCTATCTTAGATAAACAAGTGGCACCCTGAAGTTGGTCGAAAAGATCATCAATTCTCGAAAGAGGATACTTATTCTTTATTGTGACCTTGTTCATCTGACGGTAATCTATGCACATCCTAAGGTAACCATCCTTCTTCCTCACGAACAAGACCGTAGCGCCCCAAGGTGAGACACTTGGTCGGATGAAACCCTTATCAAGGAGATCTCTTAACTGCTCTTTCAACTTTTTTAACTCAGCTGGGGCCATTCTGTATGGTGGAATGGATATGGGTTGAGTATCTTGAAGAATATCTATTCCGAAGTCTATCTCTCTCTCAGGAGGGACTCCGGGAAGATCATTTGGAAAGACCTCTGGAAACTCACTCACAACTGGAACTAACTGGATAGGCGGTGCCTCAACACTAGAGTCATTAACTCGGACTAAGTGGTAAATGTACCCCTTGGAAACTAACTTTCTGGCCTTAAGGTATGAGATGAAACGACCCTTAGGCACTGTTGAACTGCTCCTCCACTTTAGAACTGGCTCATTAGGAAACTGAAATTTGACTACTCTAGTTCTGCAATCAACTGAGGCACAACAAGCATGAAGCCAGTCCATACTTAGAATAACATCAAAGTCCACCATATCCAACTCAACCAGGTCAGCCATGGTGTCCTTGTGATAGACGGAGACAATACAATCACGGCAGACTCTTTCTGCTAGAATAGACTCATCAACAGGTGTAGAAACATTGAAAGGCTCAAGAAGTTGTTCGGGGGAAATGTCGAACCTCATAGCTTCGAAAGGAGTCAGAAAAGACAGACTCGCACCTGGATCAATCAAGGCATATACATCAAATGTAAAAACTCGAAGCATACCAGTAACAACATCTGGCGAGTTCTCCTGATCCTGTCGAGTACCCATAGCATACAGGCGGTTTGTACCTCTACCTGTCCCTGAAGTAGCTCCCCTCTGGTTGCTCCTATCTGCTGGAGCTGCTGAAGAAGACTTGGCTCTATTACCCCCATTACCTTGCTTGTTCAGTGGACACTCTCTTATAAAGTGACCCGGCTGACTGCACTTGAAGCAGCCACTCGAGCCATCACGACACTCTCCCGGGTGGTCTCTACCGCATCTGGTACATGTGGGGATCAAATTTGTCTTTGGTGCCACACTACCCTGAGACTGAGTAGGTCGAGCTATGGAATTCTGGGAGTTCTAGTTCTTGAATTCACCTCTGCTCCTCGATGCAGGTGCACTAGCTGATGATGGTGCTGGTCCTGATGACCTCTACTAGAAAGAGGACCGATTCCCATTTCCGGTCTTTTGGTGGCCGGACTCATGGCTGGTTGTCCTCTTGCTACGGAACTTTTCCCTGTCCTTCAACTTATCTTCCTCAACTTTTTGCACATGGATCATGAGCCTAGCTATGTCCATGTCCCCTATCAGCATAGCCGCCTTACCTTTCTTACTTGACAAACGGGATAGCCCAGACACAAACAGGCTCATATTGCTCCTCATATCAGCTACCATCGCTGGAGCATAGCGGGATAGTTGAGTGAACTTGATGCTGTACTCCTGCACGCTCATAGATCCCTGCTTCAAATTCAGGAATTCTCTTACCTTTGCCTCCCTTAGTTTGCGGGGGAAGAAACGCCCTGAGAAGGCCTCTTCAAACACTGCTCAAACCAAAGGTGGTGCCCCCTCTGCCCTGTTCTTCTTCCATTAGTCATACCATACCATTGCAACACCCTTGAGCTGGTAAGAAGCTAGCTCCACACGCTCTGCATCAGCAATACGCATAACCTCAAACACCTTCTGCAGTTCCTCCATAAAGTTCTCCGGATCCTCTGTGATATTCGACCCCGTGAACTCTGGGGGATTCATCCTCAAGAATTCGCGGACTCTGGATGTATCAGCCACATCCTGACGACCCACCCTCTATTGTCCAGCCTGATTTGCCACAACCTGAGTTAGCGTCTGAATAGCATTTCTGAACTCAGCATTTGTGACATCTCCTTGCGAGGGTTGCATTTTTGTTGCATTGGGAACTTTTTGACCTGGAGGGTTCACGTTTCTCCTAGCAGGACGTCCTCGAAAAGCTCTTCGTGGAGGCATGATCTGAAAAGACACGTGTAAGCACGATTTAGAAGGAAAGCTTTTATAGAGATGAACTCTATAGCACGAGGTGGAGTAAGAAGAAAGTGAGGGGTTCCTAAATGTCGCATCCTCCTAATTATAGATGTGGCATGCTTCACACCGATAACTAGGACTCTATTGACACGGCTTCATAGACTCCCTAGGACTCTTGAACTCTGTGCTCTGATACAAAGTTTGTCACGCCCCGAATCTACACCCTAGACGTTGCCGGCACTTGAGAACCATTGCTGGTCCCCAAGAGAACCCCTTGGCCTGGCTCACTACTTAGCGGAAGACTTAACTCGAGCCTATAAGGCTCCTAACACAGCACAAGTAAACTCACAGACTTAAATGAAGAGGCTTTGTTGGAGCGTGGACAAAGAAAGTTTATGAGAATGTATATTTGCATTCAAGCTTTGAAAACAAGCTGGAGAGCTGGTTTGAGGCCATTTATAGGGTTAGATGTCACCTTTTAAAAAGGAAAGTTCAAGGGAATTTTATTGGTTGCAATTGGGCAAGATTCAATGAAGCATTTTTATACACTTGCTTGGGTAGTGATGGATAGAGAAAATATTAGAACATGGAAATGGTACATTGAGTTGCTGAGAAACTCATTGGAGTTGGCGATTGATACTTTTGTCTGATATGCAAAAGTTAATTCTATAAGTGTTTGACAGTTTATGATTTTAGTTATTGTATACACTTGAACTGTTTTAAGTTGTTATTCTTTTCTATTTTTTCTTATTGTTACAGGGCTTGATTGGTGCTGTTGGTGATTTGCTTCCAAAAGCACAACATAGATGGTGTGCAAGGCACATAGAAGCCAATTGGTCCAAGTCTTGGAGTGGTGTACATATGAAGAAGTTATTTTGGTGGTCTGTTTGGAGTACCTATGAAGAGAAATTTGATGACCAATTAAGGACAATGGGTTTTGTGTCTGAACAAGCAGCCAAAGATGTTCTATGCTATCCACCACAACACTGGTGCAGGACCTATTTTGACACTGTCTGCAAAAACTACTCATGTGAAAATAATTTTACTGAGTCATTCAACAAATGGATTTTGGAAGCAAGGGCAAAACCAATAATCAAGATGTTAGAAGACATTAGAATCAAGGTATTATCACTTTTTTTTTCCATAAATGTTTAAAGTTGCCACTATTTCATAATCTGATTAATGTGATAGTAATGTGTAGGTACTGCTACTAAATTTGATTAATCTGATAGTAATGTGTAGGTACTGCTAGTAAATTTGATTAAGCTGATAGTAATGTATAGGTACTGCTAATAAAATTGATTAATCTGATAGTAATGTGTAGGTACTACTAGTAAATTTGATTAATCTGATAGTAAAGTTGCAACTTTTTTCATAAATATTTTAGATTAGTCACTACTATTTACAGGTTATGAAAAGGTTGAAACAACTTGAAAAAGAGGGTAAGAGGTGGACAGAAGATTATAGTCCATATTCCATGGATCTGTATAATGATTTTAGAATGATTGCACAAGGTTTTCAAGTTGTTGCTAATGGAAACTTAGGATATAAGGTGGCTGGAGGTATAGATAGACATGTTGTGAATCTTGCTACAAAGAAGTGTAATTGTAGGACATGGGATTTAACAGGAATATCATGTCCTCATGCTATTAAAGCATTAGAACATGATAGAAAAGAACCACTGAATGAGATGCATTGGTGGTACTCCAAAGAAGCTTACTTGTTTGTGTACCAGCCTAAAATTCAACCTGGTAGGGGTGAGAAATTCTGGAAAATTGATCCTTCTCAAGCTATGAAACCACCAGAAATTCGTAAATTGGTTGGTTGACCAAGAGTAAAGAGAGTAAGGGAAAAAGATGAGGCAAGAAAAAGGGAGGGACTATGGTCGAAAAGTAGAAAAGGGCTGCAAATGACATGTGGAAATTGCAGTGCAACAAGTCATAATCAAAGAAAATGTCCTCTGGTAAGTCATGTTTCATCAATTTTTAATTACTTACAATGTATATTTATTTATCTTACTCTTTCACAAATTTTATAGCTTCAAAGAGGAGGACAAGTTCTCCAAGATGTGCCACTATCAGCACCCCAACCAAGAGAAGAAAATGAATCAGTTTTTATGCCAACTCCAAGATTTATTGCATCTTCTAGTCAACAAACAAGCCAGCAATCAAGTCATGTATTTAATGATGCTCCTGGTCCTTCAAAATCAAAGAGAAAAAATGTTTCAAAGGACAAAGTTGATGTTGTTTCAAAGAGGTCTAAAAAGAATGGAAAAGAAAAAGCTATTGTACCTTCAAGTGCAACTGTTGATGAAGATGAAGTTGAAGGTGGTATTGACTCTGATGATGAGGAGACAGTGATTACGCCTAGGGTGATATTTGAAGCAAATACTAGACTTCAAATGAAGAAGTTGCAACAACAACCAATTGGTTCAAGAAGGATTAGCTTCAGGGGTGATGAAAGTGGTGCTAGTATTCCTACTAATCTATCATACTAACCAAAAAAGCTGACTTGGAAAGGCAAAGCATGTGTGACCTCAAATCAGTTGACAAAAGACAAGGAGAAAAAGATTGGCAAGCTAAAGGCAAAGAGGGGCAAGCATTAGAGAGTAGTTTTTAAGTTGTGGTTTTTTAAAGTTTTTGTTTATTATGTAATGGCACAGAGAAGCTTCTTAGTTTGCTATTTTTTGGATACTTTACCGTTTGTTACTGGCCATGTATGTTAATGACAAATTAGTATTGTGATGTAAAACAATCTGACAATGTTTTGTGGGCTAAAAAATTTATGAATGCATTCAATGGTTTATCTATAAAATGTCTTGTGAGTTTATGATTTACATATCTTGTATATTGTGATAGAAAAGGTGTATATATGTTGTAGTTGATTCTCGTTTTTTAAAGTTACCATGTTTACAGCTTCTTTAGGCTAGATAATATAGTTGCAAACTGCAACAAAATGTAGTAGCGTATCAAGCTGCAGAATTCTTCATTAGTAGCTTATCCAATTGTAGCAAAATGTAACAAAATTGGCTTATCAAAGTGCAGTAAAATGTAACAAAATGTAGCTTTCAAGCTGCAGAATTCTTCATTAGTAGACAGAACAACAAACTACATCATCTTGACACTTTTTTCAAAACATTAAAATCAATATAATCCGTCAACTTCAAAGCAGAATTCTGTTATTACAACAACAAAAAGCCACAAAACTAAAATATTCTAATAATACTAACTTAACACAAACACCACACTACATCATCTTGGCAGCTACAAAACTAACAATAACAGCCCAAGAAACTACAAGCAAACTTATCAATTGATGCACTTTCAACTCTAACTTCGAAACTTTATTCCAAGCATAGAAACTTTCTTCAAATTTGAACTCTCAATATCAGCCGTCAACTTCAAATTTGACATTTTCCCCTTCAAGTCAGAAACTCTCTTCAAATCAGAAATTTCATTTGTATCCATATCATTCAATTCAGACATTTCATTGGCAGTCATATCCTTCAAATAAGAATCTTGAATGCCACCCATATTGTAACACCCCATAACTTGGAGTTGGAGAAAAAGCAGAAACTGCTGCAGTACTGGTTCTACGGAACCGACCTACGGACCGTAGGTGGGTCTACGGACCGTAGGAAGGCAACCGTAGAAACAAGGTTAAGGTTGGAGAATGTCAAGTTTCAGGAGTTGATTCTACGGACCAAAGGTACGGGTCGTAGTCTGATCTACGGACCGTAGTTAGGACCCGTAGGTTGCCCTCCAAACTTAGTCGAATTCTAGTTCTCAGGGCCTGATCAACGGTGGACATGTACGAACCGTAGGTCGACTTATGGACCGTAGGAAGGCCAAAGTGGCAAACTCTCTGAATCAAATGACGGAGGAACAGGACGGACCGTAGGTCGCGCCGACAGTTTTCATTAAGGGTATTTTAGACCTTTCCCCTCCCTTCAAAACCCAAATCCTGACTTTTCCCTATTATTTTCGGCCTACAACTACAGAAAACAGCCTAAACATATTCATTACACTTAGAGGATCTTGAGAGGAGAGTCAAGAGGAGAAGGGGCTAGGGTTTCAAGAATTCATCCAATTCTTCAAGATTCGTCAAGATCCTTGATCTTTCAGGTATGTAAGGCCTTCCTCAGTGTTGGGCTAGTATGTTCACACGCCAATTTACATTCAGAAATTCAGAATTTATGAAATCTAGGGTTCCATCCCACATTTTTGAGAAATATTCGAGTTTTCTGCCCATTGTTACCGAATTCCAGTTAATTCTATAGTATTGTATCCATATTCTTGAGTAGTTATCTTGCTAGGTTCATGCTTAGATTCTGCTATGAATCCTAATTATTGAGTTGGCTGTCCATAGTTTATTTTCTGCAAAGAACTCTATAAATTGAGCATTTACTGAATATTTTGAGAATTTCTTGAACTGAGACTTTAATTTAAAATGATCTTGCTTTTGAGAGAGAAAAAAGGGGAGTTGTGAGTGGAGTTAAAGAGGCTGTTTGAGTAACTTGTTAAATGAAACTTTGATTTCCAAAAATTATCATTTTGAGTGAGAAAGAGGATTTTGAGTTGAGAAACAATTGAGAGGGTTTTGAGAAGAGAAGTTGAGGCACTAATTATTAAAGAGTATTTTTTGAGTAATTATCTCAAAAACAAAGGAAGAGTATACAATTTTTTTCTTACTTGAGCATGAGTATATTTATTTGGAGTAGTATTGAGCACCGATATGGAGATGAGTTCAGAAAACTCAACTCCCCATAAACCATGTATGTCAACATGGGTAAAGGAGTCATACTTTTTAGATGATTTCCTTATGCCTTCGGGTAGAGCTTAGTGGATCCACTTAGTTCAGGATGTCTTATACTCCGGCAAGGTATAGGACAGTTCTGGCATCGTGAGCGAGATGCTGTATCATCATTTAGCTCAGAGTGATGGTTGTCGATTAGAGAATCTCCCAAATATGAGTAAATACTTACTTTATGATATTCTACGCGTATTCTTGAAATTTCTTTTGTATTTTAAAGGTTTTACATTGAGTTACTTTTGAGTATTACTTTTGCATTGAGTTGCGTTGCGGTGAATATTCCTCGAGCCCTATCTTTTCTGTCATTGTTTTACTCAGCTGTTTTACATACCAGTGAATTCAATGTACTGATGTCATTCGACCTGCATCGTTTCATGATGCAGATACAGGTGTTCAGGGTCATCAACAGGCGCTCCGTTGATACCGTTTGCACTCCAGATAGCAGCTTTGGTGAGCCTTCTAGTACTTTCGGAGGATCCGCACATTCTTTCCACTTCAGTATTTTATTTTGTTAAGGTGTTGTGGGGTCTGTCCCGACACCCGTCTGAGTTAGTTAGAGGCTTCATAGACAGGTCTAGAGGTTATGGAGTCTCCCATGACTATACTGACATTTTATTCATTGAGGGTGGACAGATGTTTCCTAAAACTTGAGATTTGAGGATTTTTCAGCTTTCAAATATCTTAAATTATTCAGTTAAGTTTATGAGTTTATTCATGCTATGATAGGAGCCTTTTAGGCTCGAGTTAAGTCTTCCGCTGAGTAGTGAGCCAGGCCAAGGGTTCGATTGGGGATCAGTAATGGTTCTCAAGTGCCGGCCACGTCCAGGGTGTAGGCTCTGGGCGTGACACATATCCAGAGGCGTATCCAGGATTTCGAAATGAGGGGTGCACTATTGTAAAAAAGTGGATCTAAGATGTAAATTTGATCGGATATATCTATACATATATAAGATTAGGATTTCTAACCTCACTTAGAGAGGTGCACCTAATCATCGTCACATAATATGATACTCCGAATATGGGTTCACACATCTATATTTCAATATTTTAAAAAAAATATAACACTATTATATATGATCTCGGGAGGGGAGCATAGGTTCATGTGAACCCGGTGACCCCCCCTAGATACGCCCCTGCATATCCTTCACAATCTTCTTCAAACGATTTCTTTCTTTCCGAATTGAATCCAATTCAACTTTTTGATTATGAATCATGGTTGACACATGACGTGGAAGTTTGTCATCAATCCAATTCTAATAACCACAAGAATTTTACCCAAGACGACGACATTTGTAGAATCGGCGTCCACCATTTTCAAGAGTTGTAGCAGTAAACTATCTTGCCATAAATCTGCACTTACATGTACGGGATTGAAGTTCTTCAGGAGAAGAAATCGAAGAAGAAGCTGACATTTTTATCAAATCGAAGAAGAAGAACACTGATCTTCTAAATCTAGGAAGAAAATTATTTTAAATTGGGGAAGAAGCTGACATTTTTAACAAATCAAAGGGTTTAGGGTTCTTTTTATTAGATGGGGTTATTTTTTAATAGATGCCGGGTTTAGTTAAAAATGGGTGGTGAAGGGTGGGTTTAAAATTATATTAAATAATTAAATTGTAACCAATGGTTAAGTGCCACATCATTAAATAAATTATTTATTATTTTAAATGGTAGTCCGTTAAGAAAGTGGCCAAAATTGGACCTATAGGTGGATGGAAAGGGCATTTGGGAGCCAATAGGTGGATGGGGGATAGTTGTGTACCATTTTCAATACGTCGAGGGTATTTTAGGCCCTTTTTCATTTTTTAAAAAACGTATTCGAATTTTCATTTTAATAAGAGGTCAACATTCAAGTGTACTAGCAACCATGATTCTAACATGACAATAAATTAAGACGAATAAACCCCTCGTTAAAGTATGATCCAAGGGGTCAGAAAAAATTGAATATTATTATTATTATTATTATTGAGGGGCAGAAATGTTATTAGGGTACAGTGAGAGATATTGCACCAGACAAATGAAGAACTTAGTATATTTATACCTGAATTTTCCAACAGAAAAAGGTGATGGTTTTATGGTGAAATTAGCTTAATAGTGAATACTTACTTAAACGAAAGTCACTTCAATAAACTTAATTAAAAGATGTTCCGGTGAAGTTAGCTTAATAATCGATTACTTTCTAAAGCAAACTCATATAATCTCGATGGATAGTAAAGACAAAAGATTTTTAGAAAAATAAATAATTTTTTTTATTTCACTCTCTCAAAAAGAGATGAGCCATGGAAACAACGTGTGTTGAATGGATACATTTTCAATTAATGATGTCATATACGTATTAAATAAGTTAGAAGTTGAATCCACAATTTTGGTGCTAGCTTATCCCCAAATTTGTGAATAATAAAATCTTATATTATTTATATATAAATTTCTTTTATGCCATTAATAAATCTTTTAAAATATATCTAGCTAATTTGAGCTCTAAGATATTTTTCATGTAAAATTATGATAGGGGCACACTTCTTCTTCTTCTTAAAAAATAAAATTAAAAAATCACATATTTTATGAGTTTAGTGAAATGACACGGAAAAGTAAAACTAATTTACCCTTTGATTAATTCCATAAACTTAATAAGTTCGAAAGTTAGTAAAGTTTATTAAATACAATGAAATTCCACTTACAAAACCTTGGTAGCGTGCATGGTTAAATATTTTTTAAAATAAACTAATATATATCATGAGTAATACGGAGTATTCTTTTCCAAGAAATGTATATAACAATTTCATAGGTCGTTAATTGAAATTAATAAATAGAAAAAACCAAAATTATTTCACTCATCAACACACAAACTCATTCCCATCCAATCCAACACACACATATACGCACACTCCATGTAATAATAAACTACCCTCCATGTCCAGCAATAGTAGTCCACTATTGATTTGGCACATGGATTAACAAGCAGTAAATGATATGTATAATTTTACCAAATCATCTTTATTAAATAAAAGTTATCTAAACATTGAAAAATAAATAGTATTTAATAGCAAGGGTAAAATAAACACAACATGGTAAACTATTCATTGGTTTTATTAACTGGACAAATATTGTTAGACATCCCAAGATAGTATAGTGGACAAGTAAAAATGGACGGAGGGAGTAAATAGGAGTAATATATTTTCAATTTTTAATAACACAGGCTTCCACGTAAAAATGAATAATCCAAACCCCAAAAACTCACACAAACACATATTCCATGCAAGAAATAATCAACAATCTTCTTTTAATCTTACATAAGCTAATTACTCAGAAATTCAACTAGCGTTACATGAAAATTTTCATGACTATAAACAAAAGCCTCAAAAACTCCTATAAATACCTCAAACATATGAACTCCTCAAAACATCACAAGTTAAAAGCAACAAACCATTAATACACTAATACACTTCCTCATATTCATAAGTTCTAAGAGAATAGATATATATATCAACAAAGATATGGAGAATAATGGTAAGGGCAAAGAAGGCACATCAAAGAATGGAAGTGTGTTTCCAAAAAAAGATAAGAAATCAGTGAAAGAAATGACTGTTGAAAGAATAGTGAAAGCTACCACCTCCACCTTCAAGAATGATAAGAAAAAGATTAACCCCTCTGGTTAATTAATATAATTTGCTTTTATTTGCATTACCTTGAGCTTATATTGAATAAACCGCGTATTTATTTGATTTAAATGTATTTCAGGCGAGTTTAAGTACTTATATACATAGACAATATTGTAAAGAATATTTACACTATTTTCATGATTTTTTACATTGTGTTGATGTACATAAGTTAAACTCATTAATAAACTATGATTGAAGTATTTTGTATTTCAATGAGGGTGATTTGATTTGTTAGTTAATTATCCTTCAAGGATATTGTTGTAATAAGATTCTTCGTTTTTAATTAGTTTGTTAATTTTCCTCTTTGATCTCTTAATTGTATACCGATGGTATGCACAAACAATTCATTTTTTTTTGCGGAATGTTCAGTAAAATATATCACCATTTATTGGAATATATATATAAAATTTGACACATATATACCGACCTTATTATAATATGTAATTTGCGTATAAAAAAGGTATGTTAGCTGTGGGTCATTTAGTGATAAATTAGCGACGAAATATATGGTTAAATTCAACTTTTTCTTTTTTTAAATGTTGGTGCTTTAATATTAATATTTTTTTTTATTTTTCATTCGACTAAATTCAGATCGCACATGCCGGATTTTATACGTTGATATCTCGTTCTTCCACTTTTCATATAACCGGACGTAAATATATCATCCTTAATTATATCAAAATTGCTTATTGAATTTATGTTTATATACGATACATAGGCTAAGAGATCCAACTGGGAACTTCCAAATAATTCCTCCAACCAATTAATATCAATGAAATTTTATTCAACAGAGCAATCTTAAGTAAAAAAATGTACTTGCTAGGAAATATGTTGATGAATTTACATTAATTTCAGCAACCATTAGAGATATTTAATTAACTTATGATATTGTCTGAAATTTGTTACACCTGCTATTTATTTCAAGTTTAGAATAGCATATACCGTGTGACTTTAATTTTTACACTCTCGTTAGGTGGTTAGGTATTTATGAATAATTCTTTATAAAAAAAAGGAATAGGACTTTATGTACTTTGTAATTTTTTAAAGATAGACAAGTTACCTTCTACAAAAGGTAAAAAAGATTTGATAATATAAATAATATTTATATAGGACCCCGATTTTCATCTCTCACTACCATCATAGAGAAGTAGCAAAATATCTATCGATCGACTTTCGAAATATTATCATTCCTATATAAAATTTAAAGAATCTAAATTGTGTGCACTGACAATATAAATATTTTTTTTACATATTATTTTTGTAGTTTAATGTATGATAGTGTTTTTGTTATCGTATTATGCATCGTAAATATGAAAAAATTATTTACCATCATTTAATTTAACGTCATAATTTTTAGTATAGATATTTAGGTTAATACCAGTAATAAATTTATGACATTGTTAAAAGTGACAATTACCTTACAAGACATGAGAGTTTCATATGTTCTACTACGTACTATATATTAATTATCATTGCTATGCGATTTCTTCTTTCACACATAAGATTTGACAACCACCTGTCATTCAACAAACACACACACAATTGGTAAATCCTAATTTTTCTTGTTTTAACTAAGATTAAAAGCCTTGGGAAAACTGTGAATGTATATATATACATAGAAATGGTATTTCTTAGATGTTACCAAAATGAAAAATAAAATAACCATGTTTTTTCCTTGATATTTCCTAAGGATTGCGTACTAATATTACCTAGCTAATCTCAATGGTGGTTAATTTGGCCATGCACACACATAGATGACGAGGACAAAACATATAAAGATTGAAATTTACAAAGAAGAAGATAACCAAGTAACATAAAAATCTAGCCTTGAACAAGGAAATGTAGAAGAAAATAAGTATGAATTTTTTTTACACCCAATGGAAAAGAAATAGCAACATTATAACTACTATTAAAAATACGTCTATATATACCATCAAAATTTTGGCCAACGTAACACATCAAGCGTATGTATTAATTGAAGAAACAAAGATCGATAATTGAAGTCCTGGAAAAAAAGAAAGAAAGAAGAATGTCCGAAGTAAACCACCGTGGAGGAATAGGGAACAATAATAAGAAGAATGGTGGTAAAACAAAAAGTGAGAGTAGTGTTATTCTAGTAAAGAAGAAGTTGGTGCAAAAGATGATGGCCAAAAATTAGTCCAAGTTGCTTCTTCTGCTTTTAAGAATGATAACAAGAAGAAGAAGATCAATCCTCATCATGATTCCACTTGACTTTATTACTTAGCTCCTCCCATGCATGCACAATAATCTTTCATTTTCACCAAACACTAGTATGACTTTCTATCTATGTTTCTCTTGTTAGTTCTTTTGCTATAGTCCCAAAGATCACTTTGTATCTGTATTCTTGTTGTTAATTAGTGCAAGTTATATATATATATATGTTGGATGAAGTGTACGGATACCCTTTTTAACGCTCTCCTTTAATTTGTGCACTCTTTTTAATTTTTTTTGTTTTTTGTACATGTACTACTTTAAATAACTTCAGACATTACTTTGGACAAAATCTAACTATTGATACAGTGTCTGAAGTTTGATATGGCTGAAATTCAGTCATATTTTTGACTAGTTCAGCCATTTCGTCCAAAGTTCGTATGTACATATGATCAAATTTCAAGCAACAATAGTTGAAGTCTGACAAAAACTTTTACGGACCGTGTAAGAAACCACGGATTGGGATGGGATCCGTAGACCAGAGCTCACAATTGAACATTTTTCTAAGAGTTTCACGGACTCTTCTACGGACCATGGAAGCTTTCACAAGCCATAGATCAGTTCGTAAACCAAGACATCAGGACTCAGCAAAAATTCTATCTTTTACCGGTCGTAGCTAGATATATGGACCGTAGGAGGCGTTCATAGATAGCCTCTGAGAGTTTTTAATTCAGGGATATTTTGATCTTTTCCCACTCTTTTAATTCCCATATTATATCGTTTTACCCTATTCTAAGTGGGATTAGGGGATTTTATCACCCTAAAACTCTCAATTCACACATAACTCTCCCAAAATCATATTTCTTCTCTCTCAAGTTTCCTTCCAAGTAAGAACTAGGATTCAAAGCTTCAAGTCTCTACTCAAGGAATTCAAGCCAGGGTTCTTCAGTCCAGGTATGTGGAATTTCATCAATGGTTTCCTTTCACCCATTGAGTACCAAGAAAGCCCCAATTCTTCAGTTTTATGAATTCTCCGAACCTAGGGTTTCTATGATTTTTCGGGTTCTTATTGGAATTCAGTTCTTCTTCATGATTAGTTTTTAATTGCATGTTTTACTCATAATTTCATACTATAAATGATATTTTCATGAAACCCCAAGTATATACATATCTTCATGACTCAGAATTATGCTATTTAAAATGTATGTCTTAGAATATCAACTTTTCATGATATATGATGCTTTCAGATAAAGGATCTTTCAGTATATTTTCAGTTATTATGATTTATGAGCTACTCAGCATTTATCAATTATCATGTGATTCAGTATTATCAGATTATCACTATCTTCAGTTAATTTTATGTTTTTCGTGGGAGTTATACTTAGCACCTAGTGAATTTTGAGATGAAGGATTCTGGTCAGCGTTTGTGAACCTTTAGTAGAAATCTCTAAGTTCCAGAACTATGTGTCATTGGAGGTTTTTATGTAGCCCAAGATGACACATCAGCCTAGTGGATCCACATAGTTATACGTCCTTACCTTTGCAGTTATAGCGACAACTTTAAGTGGCGACCGTGGAAATCGTCACTAAAATTAGGAATTTAGTAGCGACTAATTTAATTGCCACAGAAAGTTACAGTTTTAATGGCGACAAACGCAGCTGCCACAAGAATGAACCTTATTTGTGAGACATGCATAAGTTCATTAGCTTCTTCTTTACTTTGTTCATCATGCTCATATTTCATAGTTCATAGAATTCATATGGGTTCATGCAAATTCAATTCATATCATGCAATTCAGTGTAAACTCATGCTTAGAAAGCCATAATTAAGACAATTTACCCATACTTGAAGGAACTCACATAATAGAGGAAAAAATCATGCTTAATTCATAAGATTATCCTCAATTCATTCATAATTAATGCTTGATTTCATAGAGAATTCATAAACTTCATCAAATCATAGCTCAACCCAACAATCAAAGCATAGATTATCAAATTGGGGAGAATTAGCTTGGGATCATGGGGGTTCATGTAATCTTTACATCAAATCATGTAATTCATGCTAATTCATGCCCTAAGTTACTTTATCACGCTAGATCATGCACTACGAATCATAAAATCAACAATTGAAGAACCCACAATAATTGGTCACAAACCCTAATTCAATTGGGTTAGAGTAAACCTTGAAATTCAGGCCCATTGGAGGAAAGGACTCCTAATGGTGAACACTATCATACCTCAAAGCAATCTACAAAAAATTGGAGAAGATTGAAGGTCTTCAATGGAGGATTCAAGCTTTCTTCTTCTTCCTTGAGAGTTGAGAGAGTTTCTTTTAGAGAGAGAAATATTTGAGAGAGGAGAGTTTAGGAATGAATTAGACTGAGAGGAATTAGGCTTAAAAGGTATTTATAGGTCTTAGATTAAGGGTATAAATGACTTAGCTTAATAGGTAAACAATTAGGGAAAAGACCAAAAAGCCCGTAATTAAAAACTGTCGGGGCCAATCGACGGACAGGATCTATGGTCCGTACATCAATTGACGGACCATCCTGCTCTTCTGTCAATTGATTCAGAAAATTCATTTTGGGCTGAAAATTTGGCTAAGTCTAGAAGGCATCTACGGAACCCATCTATGGCCCGTCAACTGAACTACGAACCGTCCTGCTATTCTGTAGGTCAAAGTTCAGAAACTTGAAAATCCTGAAGTGCACAGTGCCATCGGCGGTTCCGCACCTACGGCCCGTCACTCCTTCTACGGCCCGTAGGTGGCCTCCGTAGGTCACTGCCTTCAGTTAAATTCTACATTTTCATTTTAGTAGTGTTATTCCTCTGACCATGTCTTCCATGTTGCTTTCATTGTGTATAATTTTCAGTAATATGGACATCAATGAAGTATATGATTTTGATGCAGGAAGTGTTACAAACAAGAAACAACCAATTGTAAACATTATTAACAGGTAATAATTGATACTACTTACCATAACAATTTACTTCATATTTTCTGACATTAAGTAAATACATTTGTTGAGGTCGTCTCTGTGGAGGTTGTTGTCATTGATTACTTGAACTCCATAGGATATAACCTATAGACCAAGAGTTGTCAGTCCCGCGCCAAAGTTACCAGAATGGCAGGTTGTTGCTAGAACAATTTTCTCGACATTTACCCCATTAAACGAACCTAGACTTATCAACTGATGCTCATAACTGATTAATGAATTAACGATAGCTTAATCTAAACATACTTATAGCATTTTGTAGTTTTATCCGACCTTTCTTTTTAAAATACCTTCCTTAAGTACTTGAGATCTCATTTCTTTTGTCACATGCATATATTAATGATGTTCATCTTT
The DNA here is from genome assembly GCA_018342035.1 of Solanum appendiculatum. Lineage (NCBI taxonomy): Eukaryota > Viridiplantae > Streptophyta > Magnoliopsida > Solanales > Solanaceae > Solanum > Solanum appendiculatum. Next base: position 51,223 of record JAGDQO010000806.1, on the reverse strand, counting down.
TTATTTTAAATTTAATTTTGAGGAAGAAGTACTTCAACAATGGGGAAATCAAGTTACTTGAGTAGTTTGAAGATATTGGAGTGGTTTGAAGACATAATCCTTCCCATTCTTTTCTTAAAATAGTTGGGAGAAGATATTAACAAGGGAAGTCATGTTGGCAAACAGAGAAATTCAGAGACATTTGATTTTATTTTGTTTTTCAATGGGTATACACAATTAATTATAATGTATTATGAAGTGCTGTATATTGTGTTTCTAGAATATTTGGTAATGAGCAATTCATTTGTCATTTTTATTCAAGTCTATTTGGTGGTGTTCGTTGTAGTGTGAATGTTGTTTGGCAATGAGTAGGAATACAACTGCTTATTCATATTTTTTTTATTATTAAAAGAGGCTTTAGTGGCGACCTATGTTTGCTACAAAAAAATAAACAATTTTTGTGGTAACCAAATGTCGCTACTGATATATCTGTGGCGACATTAGTTGCTACTAAAGGTCAATTTGTAGTGGCGACCGTCTTGAATTTATCTTGAGGAAGCTTACTCTGTTTAACTTTAGTGGCGATCTTGGTCGCTACTCAAAGTGTAGTTTTAGTGACGACCCATAAAACTCGTCACAAATAACATTTAGTTATGGAACTACAAGTAACAGCGCACTGTCGCTGCTAAAAACCTTTTAGTGGCGACTTTTCAGGTTTTTGTAGCGACTTTCGTTGCCACCAAAAGTACTATTTCTTGTAGTGTATGTCCAGCTGTAATGCTCATTTTCTCATAGTATTTATTTTCAGGGATATAAAGTTTTTATCAATACAAATACAAAACCTGGTAACGAAATATTGGCAAGTTTGGTGAAGGGAGTTCATGATTTGGTGAGTACCTCTACTCTTAACCTCTCATTTCACTTTGTGATTCAACCATCCTAGAGAAGACATTCAATATATTCTGTCCACTAACCTGAATGATCTTTGATACTGGAATTTAGTAGCGTACTGACTTCCTCTTTGAAAGAAAAAAAAGTTTGTTTCAAGTCCAAAGCAGGTTATTTAAAATGTTTAGTCTAAATATGTTCTCATATAATTGTATCTTTGTGAATACCTGACATAGAATTAAACTTTATTAGAATAGTCAGGAGGATAGGTAGACTAGAAATCTGCTCTAAATGCAATATGTTCAGTTATGATAGATCAGGACCAGCTTTAATAAATATGCTGGATATTATATATATGTGAGGTGTGCTCAAGAGGATGTCCATGGTAAGATGATGAATGTCGATGTGCCAAAGATAATTAGTTGAACTTTTTTTAATATAAAAATCATTAGTTTAACTTACAATTAACACTCTTCAACAAGTAAACCTTAAAATTCTTAGTAAAAATTCTCTAAGCACATGGATTTAATATTAGTGAAGAAGAAAGATTTTTAGCTAAAAATTCCCTCATAAATTTTTTTTCCAGTAGCCATCAAGTCAACTAATTGTTGTGCGTTTTACACTTCCGATAGCTTATTAACACTTTGTCTTTGTTGATTGTTTTCTGCTCTTATTTGTTATCCAGAATGTATTTAAGCTACAAGGGTAATTGGAATTGGGACATTTGACAATGGAAGGGGAGAATTTATTTCTGAGTAAATAAGAGAACTCTGCTCTGAGATATTATTTTCCAGTTGTTGCTGTTTAAAAATGTAGAATGTTTCTCCTAATTGTCATGCTTCATCTTCAATTATTTTTTGCAGTAAGCATCAAGTCAACTGATCGTTGTGCGTTTTACGCTATTGATATCTTGAGTTGAAGGTATTAACGTTTTGTCTTTATTGATTGCTTTATGCTCTTATCACATTTTGCTTTCCACATCTCAATTGCGAAAGAGATCATGTGTAACATGTAAACAAATCATATAGAATACGCAGTTTTTTGCTCTTTGATCACATATTTCATATTAAAAATGACATTTTGCTACACATTACCTTTCTTTGCTTATTATGTGTTTAAGTAATTTCTTTATGTAGATATACTTTTATCTAGGAAGAGAAAATGAGTTTATGTTAGCTACTCTATATCACTATGGAAACCATTACTACTTGATATTTTTTAATGTTAAAGGAAGTGGACTTTATTATTGGTAATAGTGTCCACTCATTTGGAGAATGGTTACATATAGTGCAAGTCAGCTACACTCTATAGACGGCGAGATCTATACTGTTGAGGCATGTTATCATTTCATATTTGATTATTATTTTATTATTCCTCGACCTTTGAACTATTTCGTATATCATAGACGTCTTATCTTTGTCCTTCTGGTGTAATTTGTACATTTCATGCTCTAATGATGCAAGCATATCGTCACGTATTATACCTTAGAACTACATTAGGCAATGCTTTCTAAACATGATAGTATTTCGTAGCAACGTTCAATTAGACAAATGTGGGAGTATACATCCTTATACCCATTACGAGGAAGTGAAGCCCACAAAACATAACACGTTTAAATCGAACTATAACATGTAACAGACACGACACAATATAACCAAAACTACTCACCAGAAACAACAAGAAGAAATTACAGGAAGCCACTACAGTTGGAAATCGGGAGAATACTTTGACCAATCATATATAATCAGTTGAAATGAGAATTAACAATTCTTATAGATTAATAAAGGTTTGGATGCTCATCTTGGAGGTGTCTTTTCACAGAAATGTCTTACTAAGGTGCACAAGTTGCATAAACATAGTGTGACTGGTAACACTTGTAGAGCTTTGATTGAAGTCCAATGATATTTGGCCTTACACAGAGGTGCTGAATTGAGTGCATAACATTTAGAATCTGGAAAATCAGTTCAACATGGAGCATATGAAAAATTAATGCAGCTTCTAGTGCATACCAATACTTCCCTTCCTACCCTTTACATAACCTTTGGAAAAAGTAAAATTATATGTTCTTTAATTCATTTTTGATACCAACCGTAGGTCTCTTCTATGTTCACATTTTTTTTAAAATACATTTTAGTTGCATTTGGAGTAGAATTATACTTTGCAAATTCATAATGTTAAAACAATCATATGGTCATGTTAGTTTGTCGAGCTCCAGTTAGTTATCGAGAATATTGAGCAACTTCTATGAATGATTTTCCAGTTCAGTTCCCTTTAGGTATGGATAGGACAAACTACACCAGTCTTTTTCGTGTGAACTATATTTTACCTTGTTATGATAGTGATTTATATCTTCTTAAATCAAATGAGTTGAACTATATACACAAAGTATTCTCCACGTTATGATAGTGATTTCTGTAATATTGCATTATCCTTGACATATGAACAAATCATGTCGTACTCATTTTCATAATTTAGTTCAATTGTATCTCTTGATCAGTTTTAGAGGTCTTGGAATATCTTCTTCACATCGAGCAGCTGCACCAAAACAAATTGAAGAAGCTATAAAGTTAGGTGGCCTTAGCAATGATGAAGTGAAAATCCAATTGCAGTTTTTCTTTTCAAACAATTTAATAGTACTATTCTTTACCAATTCTGATGTCAATTCATAGCACTTGACGTTTTGATATATGGTACTGTTGGATCTTTGCTCGCCTATAATTATATTGTTGAGAGAGGCTAGTGACCGAGAAAGACAATCAAGTTCTAGAAACAGAACAAGCGGGAGGCCGAACCATGACAATGGGAAAAACAATCAAGTTCCAAAAACAGAACAAGAAGGAGGTCAAACCATGAAAAAGGATCGATTTCAGATTCTCTAATTTTCAAGACTTAAGGTACAATTTCACATACCTTTTTCACGCTTTTAAAATTATAGGTCTCTTTTCCTTGAAAACGAACCATAGTGTTCTACTTTGAATGGTGTTGTGGTAGTGTTTAGTAGTTATTCTTGGAGCTTTAGTATTAGATACAAAAACTTTAAAATACTTCACCTGTAGAATATTCGATTTTTATACGTGATCTAAATTTCTTCTGTTGTTTTTGTATTATCTGAATTGCAACTTCTAATATGACAAGTAATAACTTCACACCATAGTTTTATCATATTCATAATAATAGCAGTTCTGGGATTTAGAGAATGATCATACAACAAGAGATTGATGATGGTTAGGAATGATTTGGTAATGTTATTATGTGTGATTTTGACACACATAATATCCAATGAAGAAGTTTTTACATATTATGTGATTATGCATGTGGGATAGACTTTGCTTAAAAAAATTGTCGTTCAGCTTTTCATTTATTGAATGGAAAATCTTAGGTCAATAGTAGTAAACTTAAATGAAAGGATACAAACACAGCTATAACAAGCTTTCATCTCTGCCATACACACAAATTATTAATGTTAGAGGTAAGTCTAATGTCTAAGCGCGTTTAACAGATCCATGTACTCCGTCCCTCTATATCATCATTTTTTATTTTTACTTAAACTAAGGTTCATTATCGTTTTATTAGATTCACAAGCGACTATGTCTAAATGCAATAATTTATATACCATCTATGCTGAGCTTAGTAAATCAAATAACATACTAAACTATATAATTTTTAGGAGGACAAGAAAAAGAAATGTCCATAATATCTTAAGATTGCTCCCTGTTAAGGATAGCCAAAGAGGAAACTTTAACTGGTGTTACAATATTTGAGTTCCTCATGCATCCTTTCCCCAACACTTGCTTTCTTTATTTTAATCTTTGGAGAGCTTCTTTTTTTCTCTCTAATTTGATCTTATGGTGTTAGAGAGTAAGGAGTAAGGATTACAAGGGTATAACTGGACTCTTTATCAGAAACAACAAAAATTTTGCTATGAGTTTTGAAAAGTTACTTTACCAATATTCAAGAACTGTAAATTATGACAAAAAAGGAGGTACATAATATTTTCCGTCACTTGAGATTTTCTTCTGATTTTGGATCTTTTCTTACTCAATTTTGTATATGCATTATCTCTTTTGAATATTTGGTAAGTTCTTCAACACTATTGAACAAAATTTTCCAAGGTTAGCTATAAACTTATGTTCAGTCAATTTTTTTGTTTATCTATTAGTACCTTTTTTCTGGACTAGATTAAAGTGGGCAAAAGAGGAGTTTCTTTAGCTATTCCTATAAATCAGAAGCAATGTATTTTGTTGCACATTATAGTGGATGGTTTCGTGAATTTTGTTCTTGATAAATTGGTATTTAGGATCCGCAAGTCTTTTCAATGGTGTAAGAGAAAAAAATGAATTTCTAAAAAGGTTTCTTAAATTGCAATGTTCAACCACTTGAGGAAGAAGGTCAGAGGTGTGCTTCTTGATTTTTGCAGGATCCTGATTGTTGTGCAATAAAAGTTTGTATAGGTGCAGTCGAGAGAAAAAAACAATATTTGTATGCTGGTAGATTGACAATGTAAGGGTGTTTGCATCTTTTTATTTTTCTTATTTATTCATTGATAATTGGATTTGATATGTAATTACAGTATTGTTCATTTAAGAATTTTAGTTTTCATTTGTATTAATTTGCTTGTGAAACTTTACTTAACATGATGTAAAAAAGAATGTTGACCATATTGGGCTCGTGCTAAGCATGGGCCTTGCCCTTCTAGTATATATATATATATATATATAATGCAAGGCGTCAGAACAAATTGAATATTATTACTATATATATGCATAAGACATATATTAAACGAAATGACATTACTCGACAAAAGTTACCTAATATTGGGGTGTTGATTCACCGGATGATTTTGTTGTTTGTGGTTGGAGGTTCAACCCTGACCGCTAAGTATATTTTTGCAAAATATAATATACTCACATAAATTCATGTGGTTAAGTAGAATTAAACTCAATACCTCTTCTAGCTAGCTAAAACTAATCTAAATCAATAAGTCAAGGATATAATCTACTTACATGTACGATAATCAAATTTTTATCTTTTCTTCTATAAATATCGACACCACTTCCTGAAAGTTTTGTACGCCACTAAATTTTAGTGCTTGTACCCATATTTGTGAATCATTAAGGGTGTGTTTGGTATGAAGGTATTTTCCATGGAAAATGTTTTCCTAGAAAATGGTTTCTTGGAAAAGATGTTGATTTCTAACTAATTTTCTCATGTTTGGTTGGTGAGTAGAAAATATTTTTTAGTGTTTGGTAGGTGAATGAAAAAATATTTCCCAGAAAATATCTTTTATTTTTGGCTAGAGATAGAGTAGAAAATACTTTTTAGGAAAGTAGTTTCAGCCTCGAAAATCAATCCCAATAATCGATTGATCCCGATCCCAACACCTGAACTAGGACACAACCCGACTACCGATTTGGAATCTGACCCTGAGATCTGACCTAGGACCTGACCCCAACTTCTGACTTGAGACACGACATTCGAACTGCGACCTGATCACGACCCTGACACTCAAACCTAGACACAACCCCGACAATAAATCCGAGATCCAATCCTGACATTCGACCCAGGACTTGACCCCGACACGCAACCCTGACTCGAACACCGACACCCGAAAATAGTTATCAAAACAAACTTTTAAATTGTTTTTTTTTTGGGAGAGGGGGGTTGATGGGGTGAGGAAAAAAGAATGAAGTTTTTAAAATTTAAAATATTTTTCAAACACAAACTTTTTAAGAAAAAAAAATTTTGGGGGCAGGGGTGGGGGAAGGGGGTGGAGTTTGTTGGGGGCTGGTAGCCGATTCGGGATAGGGTAAAAAATATGATTTAAAAAAATATATTTTTCAAAAATAAATTTATTATTTCTTTTGGCGGGGGGGGGGGGGGTAGAGGAGGGGGCTGGTTGGAAGGTCGGGCAGGAATAGAGTAAAAAATGGAATTTTTAAAATTTGAAATATATTTCAAAAACAATTTTTTTTAAATAAAATAAAAAATATTTTGTTTAAAAAAAACTTTTAAGAAAAAAAAATTTGTGGCGTGGAGGGGGGGTGGGGGTGGTAGGGGTGGTCAGGGGTAGAAAAAAATGGAAACTTTTAAAAATTGTAGTATTTTTTAAAAATAAACTTTTAAGATTTTAATTTTTTGGTTTGGTGGGAGATGGGGTCTGGGGATGATTTGAAAAATGTTTTCTTTACTTTTTTTAAGGGAAGTCATTTTCTTTAAATTTGAAGAAAATAATTTAATTTGAAAAACATTTTCCAAAACATTTAAGTCAACCAAACATAAAAAAATTGAAAAACATTTTCCAAAAAATATTCTCCTTTCATACTAAACACATCCTAGATCTTATAATAATATTTATATATGAATTTCTTTTTGTGCCATTAATATATCTTTTAAAACACATGCCTGATTTGAGCTCTACGATATATTTGTCATGTAAAATTATGATAGGGACACACTTCATTTACAAACTATGATGAAGTATTTTGTATTTCTATGAGTATGATTTGATTTGTTAGTAAATTATCCTTCAAGAATGTTGTAATAAGATTCTTCGTTTTCGTTTGTTAATTTTCTGCTTTGATCTCTTCATTGTATTCCGATGGTGCATACAAACAAATCAGTTTTCTTGACAATTATTCAGTAAAATATATAACCATTTATTGGTCAAGTTGATAATGAAGATTGTGAAATTACATAGAATTCATCCTTATTAATCTACAAACCTATTACCCCAACAACGTAACGCACACACAGCCATGCAATAATAAACTATATATATATATAAATAGTTTTCAATAATTTAAATTAGCATGAAAATTGAATTCCTAGCTAATTTCCTAACTCATCCACACACACCGTTTCTTAATAACACACACGACTTCACATTAAAATGAACAATCTGATATCACACACCCACACAAACACATATTCCATGCAAGAAAAAATAAAATAAAAATTAGTTTTTGGTAATTAATTAGCTTAAACAATAAATACCTTGGCGCAACCACACAAACAAGAGTTAATTTCTTGGATAGCCGCAAGTTATGAAAATAACTTACTATAATATTCAATATTTTTTTGACTCAAACCCCAAAAACCCACACTCACATATTCCATCCATGAATAATATCAACAATTTTCTTTTAATCTTACGTACGCTAATTACTCAGAAATTCAACTAGAGTTGCATGAAAACTTTGAACTCCTATAAATACCTCAACATATATATGAACTCCTCAAAGCATCACAAGTTAAACCAACAAAGCAATAATACACTATATTTACTTACTCATATTCATAATTATTTCTAAGAGATCAAGAGATATGGAGAATAAAGAAAAGGGCAAAGTAGGCACATCAAAGAATGGCAGTGTGTTTCCAAAGAAAGATAAGAAGTCAGTGACAACAATGGCTGTTGAAAAAATAGGCAAAACTATGGTGTCCCCTTTCAAGAATGATAAGAATAAGATTAACCCATCTAATGCCACCTCCTCTTAGTCCCCTTACTTTAATGAACCTCTTTTTATTTGGATTGTGCTAATATTATTGAATAAAGTAGTTGTTTCATTCTCATTTATAACTAGGGTTTAACTTATATATATAAATCGATAATACTATTCTAAAGAATGTTTACACGGTTTAACTAATTTCTTATGGTACTATTGATGTATATAAGTTAAACTCATTAATAAACTATTGTGTAGTATTATGTTATTTTTGTGAGGGTGATATTTCCTTTGCTAGTTTCCTTCGTTGTATGTTGTAATATGAGTCTCCGTTAAATCGTGTTATTGCATTATTATTATTATTTATAAACTAAAGTGGAGTACTCAAATTTTGGAGAATTTTAGTAGCTCAGAAATAGAAAATTTTGGAGAATTTTAGTAGCTCAGAAATAGAAAGTGGAAAAAACATTTGCTGCTAGTGAGATTTGAACACATGAACACTGTCTCATTCCAAGCATCTGAAACCACTAGGCTATAACAACTTATTGTATTAAGGGTGTCCAAAATATGTTATTTAATCGTTTCGTGTATCATTTTACTTGTATATACGGTATTTTTTTCCGCATGTACTTACTCCACTGGCGAATGCAGGGCAGGGCGATTTTAAGGTTGTGCGGGATGGGGTGAGTTGCAGGTCTATGTGGTTTTATGCAGGTTCAAACTTAATTTTAATTTTTTTACATGTTATAAGAGTGATAGAGCACCCTTCATGAGTAAGAATACACAAATCTCATGACAAATTCATTAGTATTTTTTATGCAAACTATAATATTCAAGATAGTAAATGACAATAGTTCAATCAAAACTAATACAGTTTCTTACCTGCTTCCTATTTGACCTCTAAAAAATAAAATTTTAAGTCATTATCTATTAAATTAATACAACATAATGAGGAGTTGAATTTATTCTTAAGAATTTTATTTTTAGTATCAAACTTAATTAAAAAGGGAAAGCATTGAAAAAATCTATGTGGGGCGGGTTAAAAATAAGAAAAATTATTATATGGGACGGAGCGGAGCGAGTTAAAGTTTTTGTGGGTTAAGCTCATGAACCCGTTCCGCATCACCACATTGACATCTCTACTTTATGGTGAGAATTCGATTTCCCACTATCCCTTCCCCTTTGCCTTTCCCCCGGCCTTTACCCCCATTTTTTAAACGGAAAAGGGCCTAAAATACCCTCGAAGTATTGAAAATGGTACACAACTACCCCCATCCACCTATTGGCTCCCAAATGCCCTTCCCATCCACCTATAGGTCCAATTTTTGCCACTTTCTTAACGGACTACCATTTAAAATAATTAAATAATTTATTTAATGATGTGGCACTCAACCATTGGATAAAATTTAATTATTTAATATAATTTTAGACCCACCTTTCACCCACCCATTTCTACCTAAGCCCACCCCATAAACCCTCTAAACCCGCCCCAATACACCCGCCGATCTATTAAAAATGAACCCTAAATCCTTTGTTCCCAATATACACTTCATATTCCCCAAATTATTTTCTGATCTACACTCATCCGCGAAGATCTCAAGTTGCAAGGATTTTTCGTTCACGATCTCGACTTCAACTTAAGTAAGGACTTTTGTGCACTTCAGAATCTCAGTTAGGGTTTAGGTTTTTATCTATGCTACTTGTTTTGCGATTCGATGTACATTTCTATTTATGTTGTGTGTTTTCTGTCACGACCCAAGGTACACCCTAGATGTGACATGGTGTACAAGACCCCGAAAGGCCTCATACAAGCCACTTAGCATACATACATACAAGATCATAGAGATTTAATAGTTCAAAAGATAGACAATATCATATAAAAGATATTAAGAAAAATAGCGGATGTCTACATCTCATGTCTCAAAGTCAATCTATCATAAGAAAGAGAAATAAAGTTTGGGACGTAACCCAATACAATGCCAAAGTGAAAGAACATAAAAGTTATAACAACTAGGCTAAGTCCTCGAATGGATGAGGACTCACCAAGTCTTCAACAATCCTTCTACTAAGCTCTAGCCACGAATAGATGGAGAATCGCCAAATCCTACATTATGAGACAATGTAGGCAAAAGTATGCGTTAGTACATGGAATGAACTAAGTATGAGGGGAATGCAATAAAACATTTAAATCATGCTAAAAGGGACATTTTCATAACATGCAATGACCAAGTTAAAACATGATATAAAAAGGGTTAGAAATCATAAGCCATCAACCAAGGTTAATGCAAGCTAAAAATATTTAAATCACTTGTGAGATACCTTTAAAAACACTTTAGTTCATTATTGTGGGAAATTACCTTAACCGACATTTAAAGACCATGTGAGCTATCAACATGGAATCCGACATACTTCCTACATCAGAAGGGCCATCCTACTCGCCAAGGTAGGACCCATAACATCTATCTTACGTGGATCCACTAGCTAAGGTCTACTTAAAGACAATCATCCTATGGTGGTACATAGTTTAGGGATAAGAGATTGCTACTAGAAACCTGGCCTATACTAACGGGAGAGCTTCCATCTCCATATCCTCTCGGTACTAAGCATAAATCCCATGGAAGAGTCCTTGATCATAGTATTAATCCATGGAAAGGTACATCAAGGAACACCAATCCAAGCTAAATCATGTGTATAGACGTTTCATATTCCATGGACATAGTCCAAGCTTACGTCATTAGAATAGCTCTTTAAACCTTCGATTCAACTTTAGTTGAGAAAACCTTTCAACAAGTTATGAATCCTTTACATGTGAGAAGGCCTTTCATATTCATCAATTATCAACATTGAGACTTCTACCTCAAAGCTTCTTAAAATCCTCATCCACTTCATAAAAGACATACATGAATTCATAAACTTCCTCTTTTCGTAGTTCATCATAAATCAAAACTTGAAAACCATAGATTTCACATGGGTTCATGAAAATTCATCTTAAAACATGCAATTCAACTCAAATTCATGCTTAGAAAACCATAAACAAAGCAATTTGATCATAATTGAAAGAACTCACATAATAGAAGAAAACCTAGTTTTTGATTGAACAATATTTACTTAGAAAATTAGGGTTTATAGTCCAATTATTAAATCAACACATGGGTTCACATGGAATTAGTTGAAAAACATGTATTTGAGTATAAATCATCAAAACAAGATCATAAGTACATAATTGAATCCATACAAATAGAACCCATGAAGAATGAAATCAAAAGCTTGTTCAATTTTGGGAAATTGAATTGGAGAGTTGAAAAAAACCTTAGGGGCTCAATGGGTGAATGGAACCCATTGATGAACTCCCAACATACCTCAATTGAAGCCCTAATCAATGATGAAGAATGGAGACTTGAACTTGAAGAACCCTAGCTTGACCTCTTCTTCTTCTTAATTCTAGAGAGAGAAATATTTGAGAGAGGAGAATTTGGGGAATCTTGTAAAGTGATTGGAAGGGGTAGATTTTAGGATTAAAAGGGCTTATATAGTGTAAGGAAGGGTTATAAACCAACTTAGTTAAGTAAATAGGCCATTATGTGAAAAGACAAAATGACCCCTCTTCAAAATCCACCAACGACCCAACCAACGACCATGACCTACGGTTGGTAGGTCGACCTACTGCCCGTAGGTGACCAACCGTAGGTCAGCCTACCTTAGCCCCAAAAATTAATTTATTTTCTCCCCCAAACCAGTAGCATCCACGTCCTCCCCCCCCCCTCTAGACCTACGGCAAGTAAGTCAAACGACCAACGGTAAGTCATGATAGTAGGTCACTACTGAGAATATTTTTCAAACTTTTACCCCCTTAGGCAGCCTTACCAACGACCCCTACCCCCTTGAGCTAATGTTGGTAAGTTCACCAACGGTTGGTAGGTCACCAAAGTTTTAAAAAATTGAAATTTTTCGCCCTTTCGAATCCGGGTTGTTACATTATGACCCCCTTGGGAACATTCGTCCTCGAATGAGAATCAAGACATCATAAGGAGGGTAAGAAACAAGCGCTAGCAACCCAACCTAGAATGCAATCACATAAATGTACATATCCGAGGAGGAAAACATCAACTCCAAGCTAACGCATGTTTAAAACATCATTTCATGAATACTTTATGCAACTCATACTCAAATGCACATTATCATAGATAAATCAATCATACTAAGTCATGTCTTCGAAAAAAATCAAATTTTCATGAGCATGAATGTGTGAGGAAACATGAGAATGACTAAGACACATGAATCTTAAAGAGTGAACCATGCTGGGGTAAGGAAGGAAAAGATAGGGATACTAAGACACCACATCGCTTTCGACCTCTCATATAGAAAACCATAACAAGAAACTCTTTTCGGCAACTTAATTAGTCCCCACACTTACCGATCAAGGTACACACTATCTCCCCCTAGGGAGCAAACCTCTCTAATCCTTCCGAATCCATCTCCCTCTACTCAATCATAACACTAAAGTCTTTACAACCACAAAACCATTGATACAAGTGAACACTTAAGAAGTTTCTACAGGGATTTCAAAGTCGACCTTAAACACACTAACCACACATGGAGTCATACCATAGCCAACCAAACACCCAACATTAAACAATGCATAACCACAAACTGAAGGATCGTAACTTACCAATTTCCACATCCGGGGAACCCTCATGATCTTGTCGAGTTCGAAGAGCATAAAACTTATCTTGCTTTGGGGCACTTGAACTGAAACCACTAGGTTGATCTTACCTACCTCCCCTTCTCTTAGCCCTAAGAAATGGGCAATCCCTCATCTTGTGACCACTCTTTCCAACACCAAAGCAACCATCCGAACCAGCTAGACACTCACCCTTGTGCCATCTTCCACATTTCCGACACTTGGGCCACATTTTCTCACTAGAACTATTACCTTGAGAATGATTTCCTTCACTGGACCTTGAATGTGAAGATTCACCATCATCCCTTCTTGCCGTTTTTGAATCCGTAGTTTTCTCCTTAAACTTTTCTTCTTCTATTAGTTGAGCATGCACCATGAGACGAGAAATATCCATGTCATTGACACGCATGGCAGTTTCGGACACTCCCGAAACGAACTTACTCATCCTTGCCCTAGGATTGGCAACCATAGTAGGAGCATATCGAGACTATTTGGTGAACTTCAAAGAATACTCATCCACACTCATATCCCCTTGACGAAGGTTAATGAACTTAAGTACCTTTGCCTCCCTCATTGTTGCTTCCAATTGCACACGCAAGTGTACGTGGTCGCAGAAGTAATAAGTGGCTCTTTAAGAACCGGAATATCGAACCCACAGAGACTTGTCAATTAACTATTTACTAAACTATACTAGTCTATTTATTTATTTAAGAGTGTCAAAAGAAATAAAAGAATGCAATAATTAAATACTAATATTAACTTACAGTGATTGGGACAATTCCAGGGCTGCAGCATGCATAGGGTTTCATGTATCGCATCTCCTGTAATGAATTAACTAAGGTTATCAAATTACTGATTTACAGGGTTGATTTTATGATCATGATCTCTCGACCTCTAATCGCCTACTCCAACTAGCTGTCTAACTACATCGTTGAGCGGGGATAGGCAGTCCTAATTGGCGAGCATTTATATTTCATCCTGTTTCGTAACCAAGCGAGGTGTTCGTCCGGGCATCACTCCTGAACACGAATCTAAACAAAGTTAGAACAAGCTCTTTGCATTCTCTGGTCTATCTACCTCTTTATCTCTCGAGTCCAAGAATAGACAATAGATTTATTTCTATGGTGATCAAGCATGAAATACTAAAGCAAGAATACAAAAGTAATTTAAACGATAACCAACATTAATTCAAAACAATCGATGTTCAACAATTACCCATGGCCACAGCCCCAGAACAAGGGTCTTTAGCTACTAATACCTAAGAAAAAGAAGAAGAAAAGAACCCTAAAAAGTATTGACAATTTTTCCTTCCACAATCTCTTCCTCAAAAAGTCTCTCCTTTTTTTTCCCTCGTATCCCCAATAATTATTTCTATGGACTATTTATAGATGTAGAAAACCCTGAATAAAATAACTGAGTCCAAAACAAATTAGGAACCCAAAACCAAAACGGAATTGGATTCCTACGTCCGCGTGAAACCGCCTCACAATTTGAGGGGTCTTCAGTTTGCTGCCACGTGGCAATTCAGCCAATTTTTCCGTTCCAATTTGCAATATGCAATTTGCATGTCTTATATATATTATATTATTATATTGAATTTAATCCATTAAGCTGCCTGCTTGATTTTCCTTCTTCAATCTTTCATAATTAATTCATTTTAGCTCCAAACCTCTTCAACTTTGTACCAATTTAATCCTACAAATAAAATACACTATTTAGCATAATCCATAAAATTCCTGCTCAAAAAAGGACAAATATAAATACTAAATTTGAGACAAATAATGATAAGAAAATATATTTTTGGCCTCAGATCACTCATCTCAAGGGGAAATAACCTATCAAGAAAAGCAACCTTGAATTTCTCCCAATCAAGAGGACCCGCATCATCCGCCCTCTCACTTTTCCATTGGTCGAACCACACTTGAGCCACACCCTTAAGTTGATAAGCGGCCAACTCCACATTTTCCTATGGTGTCACACCCATGATCATTAGTACCTTGTACACCTCATCAATGAATTCTTAGGGATCGTCTTCAACCGTAGAACCATGAAATTCCAGAGAATTCATTCTAGTGAAGTCCCTCACCCTTGATGCTGCTGTACTTACCCTTTGATTCACGAGAGCCACAACCTCTCTCTTAGCTTGAGCCGTCATGGCTTGAGCCAACACTTGAAAAGTAGCTCTAAACTCTGCATTAGTCACTTGTTCGGCCAAAAGGTCGGCCGGAACTTAAGGAGCTTGAGGAGGAGTTTCTTGTTCCACATTCTCTCTCGTATTTCTCGTAGCATGAGCTCTTCGGGTAGCCATATCCTGAAACGCATAGGATAGGGATAAGGAGAGAAAGACCTATGAGGTTAAACTCTAAAGCATGAGTTAGGAGTAATGAAAGATGTGAAGTTTCTTAAACGTCTTATAGCCTCTCATACATAAATATAGCGTGCTTCACATTCATAAACAAGACTCTACTCGACGCGGCTTATGAGACATCCTATGATCTTTTCTAAAATCTTTTGCTCTGAATACCAAGTTTGTCATGACCCAAGGTACCTTCTAGATGAGACATAGAGAACAAGACCTCGAAAGGCCTCATACAAGCCACTTAGCATACATACATACAAGATCATAGAGATTTAATAGTTCAAAAAATAGACAATATCATATAAAAGATTTAAAAAAAAATAGCGGATGTCTACATCTCATGTCTCAAAGTCAATCTATCATAAGAAAGAGAAATAAAGTTTGGGACGTAACCCAATACAATGCCAAAGTGAAAGAACATAAAAGTAATAACAACTAGGCTATGTCCTCGAATGGATGAGGACTCACCAATTATTCAACAATCCTTCTACTAAGCTCTAGCCACGAATAGATGGAGAATCGCCAAATCCTACATTATGAGACAATGTAGGCAAAAGTATGTGTTAGTACATGGAATGTACTAAGTATGAGGGGAATGCAATAAAAAATTTAAATCATGCTAAAAAAGGACATTTTCATAACATGCAATGACCAAGTTAAAACATGATATAAAAAAGGTTAGAAATCATAAGCCATAAACCAAGGTCAATGCATGCTAAACATATTTAAATCACTTGTGAGATACCTTTAAAAACACTTTAGTTGATTATTGTGGGAAATTACCTTAACCGACATTTAAAGACCATGTGAGCTATCAACATGGAATCTGACATACTCCCTACATCGGAAGGGCCATCCTACTCACCAAGGTAGGACCCATAACATCTAGCTTACGTGGATCCAATAGCTAAGGTCTACGTAAAGACAATCATCCTATGGTGGTACATAGTTTAGGGATAAGAGATTGCTACTAGAAACCTGGCCTCCATTAACGGGAGAGCTTCCATCTCCATATCCTCTCGGTAGTAAGCATAAATCACACGGAATAGTCCTTGATCATAGTATTAATCCATGGAAAGGTACATCAAGGAACATCAATCCAAGCTAAATCATGTGTATAGACGTTTCATATTCCATGGACATAGTCCAAGCTTACGTCATTAGAATAGCTCCTTAAACCTTTGATTCAACTTTAGTTGAGAAAACCTTTCAACAAGTTATGAATCCTTTACATGTGAGAAAACCTTTCATATTCATCAATTATCAACATTGAGACTTCTACCTCAAAGCTTCTTAAAATCATCATCAATTTCATAAATGACATTCATGAATTCATAAACTTCCTCTTTTCGTAGTTCATCATAAATCAAAACATGAAAACCATAGATTTCACATGGTTATAAACCAACTTAGTTAAGTAAATAGGCCATTATGTGAAAGGACAAAACGGCCCCTCTTCAAAATCCACCAACGACCCAACCAACGACCATGACCTACGGTTGGTAGGTCGACCTACTGCCCGTAGGTGACCAACCGTAGGTCAGCCTACCTTAGCCCCAAAAATTAATTTATTTTCTCCCCCAAACTAGTAGCATCCACGACCTCCCCCCCCCCCCTCTAGACCTACGGCCAGTAAGTCAAACGACCAACAGTAAGTCATGATAGTAGGTCACTACTTAGAATATGTTTCAAACTTTCCCCCCCTTAGGCAGCCTTACCAACGACCCCTACCCCCATAAACTACTGTTGGTAAGTCCACCAGCGGTTGGTAGGTCAAGTGGTAGGTCAGCAAAGTTTTTAAAAATTGAAATTTTTCGCCCTTTCGAATCCGGAGTGTTACATTATCTCCCCCTTGGAAACATTCATCCTCGAATTAGAATCAAGACATCATAAGGAGGGTAAGAAACAAGAGCTAGCAACCCAACCTAGAATGCAATCACATAAATGCACATATCCGAGGAGGAAAACATCAACTCCAAGCTAACGCATGTTTAAAACATCACTTCATGAAGACTTTATGCAACTTATACTCAAATGCATATAATCATAGATAAATCAATCATACTAAGTCATGTCTTCGAAAAAAATCAAATTTTCATAAGCATGAATGTGTGAGGAAACATGAGAATGACTAAGACACATGAATCTTAATGAGTGAATTATGCTCGAATAAGGAAGGAAAATATAGGGATACTAAGACATCACATCACTTTCGACCTCTCATATAGAAAACCATAACAAGAAACTCTTTTCGGCAACTTAATTAGTCCCCACACTTACCGATCAAGGTACACACTATCTCCCCCTTGGGAGCAAACCTCTCTAATCCTTCCGAATCCATCTCCCTCAACTCAATCATAACACCAAAGTCTTAACAACCACAAATCCGTTGATACAAGTGAACACTTAAGAAGTTTCTACAAGGATTTCAAAGTCGACCTTAAACACACTAACCACACATGGAGTCATACCATAGCCAACCAAACACCCAACATTAAACAATGCATAACCACAAACTGAAGGATCATAACTTGCAAATTTCCATATCCGGGGAACCCTCATGATCTAGTCGAGTTCGAAGAGCATAAAACTTATCTTGCTTTGGGGCACTTGAACTGAAACCACTAGGTTGATCTTACCTACCCCCATTCCCTTAGCCCTAAGAAATGGGCAATCCTTCATCTTGTGACCACTCTTTCCAACACCAAAGCAACCATCCGAACCGGCTAAACACTCACCCTTGTGCCTTCTTCCACATTCCCGACACTTGGGCCACATTTTCTCACTAGAACCATTACCTTGAGAATGATTTCCTTCACTAGACCTTGAATGTGAAGATTCACCATCATCCTTTCTTGCCGTTTTTGAATCCGTAGTTTTCTCCTTAAGCTTTTCTTCTTCTATTTGTTGAGCATGCAATATGAGACGAGAAATATCCATGTCATTGACAAGCATGGCAGTTTCGGACATTCCCGAAACGAACTTACTCATCCTTGCCCTAGGATTGGCAACCATAGTAGGAGCATATCGAGACAATTTGGTGAACTTCAAAGAATACTCATTCACACTCATATCCTCTTGATGAAGGTTAATGAACTTAAGTACCTTTGCCTCCCTCATCTCAAGGGGAAATAACCTATCAAGAAAAGCAACCTTGAATTTCTCCCAATCAAGAGGACCCGCATCATCCGCCCTCTCACTTTTCCATTGGTCGAACCACACTTGAGCAACACCCTTAAGTTGATAAGCGGCCAACTCCACCTTTTCCTATGGTGTCACATCCATGATCATTAGTACCTTTTACACCTCATCAATGAATTCTTGAGGATCTTCCTCAACCGTAGAACCATGAAATTCCGGAGGATTCATTCTAGTGAAGTCCCTCACCCTTGATGCTGCTGTACTTACACTTGGATTCATGGGAGCCACAACCTCTCTATTGGCTTGAGCCGTCATGGCTTGAGCCAACACTTGAAAAGTAGCCCTAAACTCTACGTTAGTCACTTGTTCGGCCAAAGGGTCGGCCGAAACTTAAGGAGCTCGAGGAGGAGTTTCTTGTTCCATATTCTCTCTCGTATTTCTCCTAGCATAAGCTCTTCGGGTAGCCATATCCTGAAATGCTTAGGATAGGGATTAGGAGAGAAAGACCTATGAGGTTAAACTCTAAAGCATGACTTAGGAGTAATGAAAAACGTGAAGTTTCTTAAACGTTTTATAGCCTCTCATTCATAAATGTGGCGCTCTTCACATTCATGAACAAGACTCTACTCGGCGTGGCTTATGAGATATCCTATGATCTTTTCTAAAATCTTGTGCTCTGAATACCAAGTTTGTCATGACCCAAGGTACCTTCTAGATGAGACATAGAGAACAAGACCCCGAAAGGCCTCATACAAGCCACTTAGCATACATACATACAAGATCATAGGAATTTAATAGTTCAAAAGATTGACTATATCATATAAAAGATTTTAAGAAAAATAGCGGATGTCTACATCACATGTCTCAAAGCCAATCTATCATAAGAAAGAGAAATAAAGTTTGGGACATAACCCAATACAATGCCAAAGTGAAAGAACATAAAAGTAATAACAACTAGGCTATGTCCTTTAATGGATGAGGAATCACCAAGTCTTCAACAATCCTTCTACTAAGCTCTAGCCACGAATAGATGGAGAATTGCCAAATCCTACATTATGAGACAATGTAGGCAAAAGTATGCATTAGTACATGGAATGTACCAAGTATGAGGGGAATGCAATAAAATATTTAAATCATGCTAAAAAGGGACATTTTCATAAAATGCAATGACCAAGTTAAAACATGATATAAAAAGGGTTAGAAATCATAAGCCATAAACTAAGGTCAGTGCAAGCTAAACATATTTAAATCACTTGCGAGATACCTTTAAAAACACTTTAGTTCATTATTGTGGGAAATTACCTTAACCGACATTTAAAGACCATGTGAGCTATCAATATGGAATCCGACATACTCCCTACATCGGAAGGGCCATCCTACTTGCCAAGGTAGGACCCATAACATCTTGCTTACGTGGATCCACTAGCTAAGGTCTACTTAATGACAATCATCCTATGGTGGTACATAGTTTAGGGATAAGAGATTGCTACTAGAAATCCGGCCTCTACTAACGGGAGAGCTTCCATCTCCATATCCTCTCGGTACTAAGCATAATTCCCACGGAATAGTCCTTGATCATATTATTAATCCATGGAAAGGTACATCAAGGAACACCAATCCAAGCTAAATCATGTGTATAGACATTTCATATTCCATGGACATTGTCCAAGCTTACGTCATTAGAATAGCTCCTTAAACCTTTGATTCAACTTTAGTTGAGAAAACCTTTCAATAAGTTATGAATCCTTTACACGTGAGAAAACCTTTCATATTCATCAATTATCAACATTGAGACTTCTACCTCAAAGCTTCTTAAAATCATCATCAATTTCATAAATGACATTCATGAATTCATAAACTTCCTCTTTTCGTAGTTCATCATAAATCAAAACATGAAAACCATAGATTTCACATGGGTTCATGAAAATTCATCTTAAAACATGCAATTCAACTCAACTTCATGCTTAGAAAACCATAAAGAAAGCAATTTGATCATAATTGAAAGAACTCACATAATAGAAGAAAACCTAGTTTTCGATTGAAAAATCTTTACTTAGAAAATTAGGGTTTATAGTCTAATTCATAGATCAACACATGGGTTCACATGGAATTAGTTGAAAAACATGTAATTGAGTATAAATCATCAAAAAACAAGAGCATAAGTACATAATTGAATCCATACAAATAGAACCCATGAAGAATGAAATCAAAAGCTTGTTCAATTTTGGGAAATTGAATTGGAAAGTTGAAGAAAACCTTAGGGGATCAATGGGTGAATGTAACCCATTGATGAACTCCCTACATACCTCAATTGAAGCCCTAAACAATGATGAAGAATGGAGACTTGAACTTGAAGAACCCTAGCTTGACTTCTTAATTTTAGAGAGGGAAATATTTGAGAGAGGAGAATTTGGGGAATCTTGTAAAGTGATTGGGAAGGGTAGATTTTAGGATTAAAAGGGCTTATATAGTGTTAGGAAGGGTTATAAACCGACTTATTTAAGTAAATAGGCCATTGGGTGAAAAGACCAAACGTCCCCAGTTCAAAATCCACCAACGACCTAACCAACGACCATGACCTACGGTTGGTAGGTTGACCTACTGCCCGTAGGTGACCAACCGTAGGTCAGCCTAACTTAGCCACAAAAAATAATTTATGTTCTCCCCCAAACCAGTAGCATCCACAACCTCCCCCCCCCCCTCTAAACCTACGGTCAGTAAGTCAAACGACCAACGGTAAGTCATTTTTTGTGCTTGTTTTAACGATTATTTATGGTGATACATGTGTTACATCAGTTAGGGTTTAGATTTTTATCTATGTTACTATATTGATGTTTCGAGTTAGGGTTTGTATATTGTTGTCTCAAGTTTTTTCCTTTCTGGCTTTATTCGTTGTCATTATCTCTTTATTTAATGATTCTTTTTTATTTGTCTATTTGTTAGTTAGATCTATTTATGGTTGTTGGGTATGAAATATTTTATTGAATAGTCCCTTTTTGGATATTAGGTATTGTATTACATGTTTTTCCACATGTAAAATTTTACTTTGAAGCATGTGGTCCCTATTCTTTTACCCTTAGTAGATTTTTCTATTTTTTATGTTTTGTTGTTGTCTAATAGGGCCATTTTCTCTTTCTTTTATGTCTATAATGTGCCTTTCTTCAAGAATGGTCGAGAAGGTGGACCTATTATTTAATCATGGGGGCAAGTGGGTGCTGACACATCCTATTATTTACATTAAAAATTGACTCATGTGTGGAAGGAGTATGATCCAGATTTATTGTCATATATAGACATATGTGAAGAGTTCAATGAAAAGTTAGATTTCAAGAAGGCCCAACAACTTCTACTCAAAGGATCTTCTGGGAGGTATTATTTAATTGAGGGGGATTCTGGCATAAGAACACTACAGACATCACTGTCTATTAAGTCTGATATACTTGAACTCTTTGCTATAGATAAGGGGGAGGATGTTGTTCCAGTTATTGACATCAGCCACCATAATGAACCTTACTTTGTCACAGTAGATTCTGCAAGTGAAGGTGAATCAAGTGAGGAAGAAAAGGGTAAAAATGAACCCAATACTAGTGATTACAATAGTGATGAATTGGAATCCTTTAGGATGGAAAAGAAAAAAGAAGTTAATGAAAAACTTGACAACTTTTTAGAGTTGGAAAAGGGTATGAGCTTTAAGAATCTTGATGAAGCTAAAAGGATTGTAAGCTACTACTCAATTGCTTGGAAGGTTTCCCTTAGAGTTGTTAAGAGTGACTCTGTTCGAGTTAGATATAGGTGTATTGTTGGTTGTCCTTTTGTGTGTCTGCTTTCTGAAGTTAAGAAAGGGCAAGGATTTGAAATTAAGACCTTGCAAACAAACATACATGTCCAGAAGCATTCAAGACTAGAAGAGCTACTCAACAAGCTTTAGCACATTACTTCAAGAAGAGGGTCCAAAATGATCCTAAGTATAAGGTGACTGAAATGAGAAAGAATTTAGATGATAACTTTGCACTTAATATCAGCTATTCAAAAATGAAGAGGGTTAAAAGACTTGTGTTAGAGAAATTGGAGGGTAGCTATGTTGATGATTTCAATAAGTTGGAGGGTTATGATCAAGAGTTAAGGGATAGCAACCCTGGTACTGATGTGATTATAAACATATCCTAAGAGTCTTTGTTGGAACATGGACAAAGAAAGTTTTTGAGAATGTATATTTGCATTCAAGCTTTGAAAAAGGGCTGGAGAGCTAGTTTGACGCCATTTATAGGGTTAGATGGCACCTTTTTAAAAGGAAAGTTCAAGGGAATTTTATTGGTTGCAATTGGACAAGATTCAATGAAGCATTTTTATCCACTTGCTTGGGCAGTGATGGATAAAGAAACTATTAGAACATTAAAATGGTTCATTGAGTTGCTGAGAAACTAATTGGAGTTGGCGATTGACACTTATGTCTGATATGCAAAAGGTAATTCTATAAGTGTTTGACAGTTTGTGATTTTAGTTATTGTATACACTTGAACTGTGTTAAGTTGTTATTCTTTTCTATTTTTTCTTATTGTTACAGGGCTTGATTGGTGTTGTTGGTGATTTGCTTCCAAAAGCAAAACATAGATGGTGTGCAAGGCACATAGAAACCAATTGGTTCAAGTCTTGGAGTGGTGTACAGATGAAGAAGTTATTTTGTGGTCTGCTTGGAGTACCTATGAAGAGGAATTTGATGACCAATTAAGGACCATGGGTGCTGTGTCTGAACAAGCAGCCAAAGATGTCCTATGCTATCCACCACAACACTGGTGCAGGGCCTATTTTGACACTGTCTTCAAAAACCACTCATGTGAAAATAATTTTACTGAGTCATTTAATAAATGGATTTTGGAAGCAAGGGCAAATCCAATAATCAAGATTTTAGAAGACATTAGAATCAAGGTATTATCACCTTTTTTTCCATAGATGTTTAAAGTTGCCACTATTTCATAATCTGATTAATCTGATAGTAATGTGTAGGTACTGCTAGTAAATTTGATTAATATGATAGTAATGTGTAGGTACTGCTAGTAAATTTGATTAATATGATAGTAATGTGTAGGTACTGCTAGTAAATTTGATTAATCTGATAGTAATGTATAGGTACTGCTAATAAATTTGATTAACCTGATAGTAATGTGTAGGTACTGCTAGTAAATTTGATTAATCTGATAGTCAAGTTGCAACTTTTTTTCATAAATATTTTAGATTAGTCACTACTATTTACAGGTTATGAAAATGTTGAAACAACTTGAAGAAGAGGGTAAGAGGTGGACAGAAGATTATAGTCCATATTCCATGGATTTGTATAATGATTGCATAAGGTTCTCAAGTTGTTGCTAATGGAGACTTAGGATATGAAGTGGCTGAGGGTATAGGTAGACATGTTGTGAATCTTGCTACAAAGAAGTGTACTTCTAGGACATGGGATTTAAGAGGAATACCATGTCCTCATGCTATTAAATCATTAGAACATGATAGAAAAGAACCATTGAATAGATGCATTGGTGGTACTCCAAAGAAGCTTACTTGTTTGTGTACCAGCCTAAAATTCAACCTAGTAGGGGTGATAAATTCTGAAAAATTAATCCTTCTCAACCTATGAAACCACTAGAAATTCGTAAATTGGTTGGTAGAGTAAGAGTAAAGAGAGTAAGGGAAAAAGATGAGGCAAGAAAAAGGGAGGGACTATGGTCGAAAAGTAGAAAAGGGCTGCAAATGACATGTGGAAATTGCAATGCAACAGGTCATAATCAAAGAAAATATCCTCTAGTAAGTCATGTTTCATCAATTTTTAATTACTCACAATGTATATTTATTTATCATACTCTTTCACAAATTTTATAGCTTCAAAGAGGAGGACAAGTTCTCCAAGATGTGCCACTATCAGCACCCCAACCAAGTGAAGAAAATGAATTAGTTTTTATGCCAACTCCAGGATTTGTTGCATCTTCTAATCAACAAACAAGCCAGCAATCAAGTCATATATTTAATGATGCTCCTGGTCCTTCAAAATTAAAGAGAAAAAATGTTTCAAAGGACAAAGTTGATGCAATTTCAAAGAGGTCTAAAAAGAATGGAAAAGAAAAAGCTGTTGCACCTTCAAGTGCAACTGTTGATGAAGATGAAGTTGAAGGTGGTATTGACTCTGATGATGAGGAGACGGTGATTGCGCCTAGGGTGATATTTGAAGCAAAGACTAGACTTCAAATGAAGAAGTTGCAACAACAACCAATTGGTTCAAGAAGGATTAGCTTCAGGGGTGATAAAAGTGGTGCTAGTATTCCTACTAATCTGTCATACTCACCAAAAAAATTGACTTGGAAAGGAAAAGCATGTTTGACCTCAAATCAGTTGACAAAAGATAAGGAGAAAAAGATTGGCAAGCTAAAGGCAAAGAGGGGCAAGCTTAGAGAGTAGTTTCTAAGTTATGGTTTTTAAAAGTTTTTGTTTATTATGTAATGGCACAGTGAAGCTTCTTAGTTTGCTATTTTTTGGATACTTCACCGTTTCTTAATGGCCATGTATGTTAATGACAAATTAGTATTGTGATGTAAAACAATCTGACAATATTTTGTGGGCTAAAAAATTTATGAATGCATTCAATGGTTTATCTATAAAATGTCTTGTGAGTTTATGATTTACATATCTTGTATATTGTGATAGAAAAGGTGTATATATGTTGTAGCTGATTCTCATTTTTTAAAGTTGCCATGTTTACAGCTTCTTTAGGCTAGATAATATAGTTGCAAATTGCAACAAAATGCATCCACACTCCAGCAAAATGCAACAAAATGTAGTAGCTTATCTGCAGAATTCTTCATTAGTAGCTTATCCAATTGCAGCAAAATGCAACAAAATTGGCTTATCAAAGTGCAGTAAAATGTAACAAAATGTAGCTTTCAAGCTGCAGAATTCTTCATTAGTAGACAGAACAACAAACTACATCAGCTTGACACTTTTTTCAAAACATTAAAATCAACATAATCTGTCAACTTCAAAGCAGAATTCTGTCATTACAACAACAAAAAGCCACAAAACTAACATAATCTAATAATACTAACTCAACACAAACACCACACTACATCATCTTGGCAGCTACAAAACCAACAATAATAGCCCAAGAAACTACAAGCAAACTTATCAATTGATGCACTTTCAACTCTAACTTCGAAACTTTATCATCCAAGCCAGAAACTTTCTTCAAATTTTAACTCTCAATATCATCCGTCAACTTCAAATTTGACATTTTCCCCTTCAAGTCAGAAACTCTCTTCAAATCAGAAATTTCATTTGTATCCATATCATTCAACTCAGACATTTCATTGGCAGTCATATCCTTCAAATAAGAATCTTGAATGCCACCCATATCCTCAGAGGCGTATCCAGGATTTCGAAATGAGGGGTGCACTATTGTAAAAAGGTGGATCTAAGATGTAAATTTGATCGGATATATCTATAGATATATAAGATTCGAATTTCGAACCTTACTTAGAGAGGTGCACCTAATCATCGTCACATAATATGATACTCCGAATATGGGTTCACACATCTATATTTCAATATTTTAAAAAAAATATAACACTGTTATATATGATCTCGAGAGGGGAGCATGGGTTAACGTGAACCTGGTGACCCCCCCTAGATATGCCCCTGCATATCCTTCACAATCTTCTTTAAACGATTTCTTTCTTTCCGAATTGAATCCAATTCAACTTTTTGATTATGAATCATGGTAGACACATGACGTGGAAGTTTGTCATCAATCCAATTCTAATAACCACAAGAATTTTACCTAAGACGACGACATCTGTAGAATCGGCGTCCACCATTTTCAAGAGTTGTAGCAGTAAAATATCTTGACATAAATCTGCACTTATATGTACGGGATTGAAGTTCTTCAGGAGAAGAAATCGAAGAAGAAGCTGACATTTTTATCAAATCGAAGAAGAAGAACACTGATCTTCTAAATCTAGGAAGAAAATTATTTTAAATTGGGGAAGAAGCTGACATTTTTAACAAATCAAAGGGTTTAGGGTTCTTTTTATTAGATGTGGTTATTTTTTAATAGATGGGCGGGTTTATGGGGCGGGTTTAGTTTAAAATGGGTGGGTGAAGGGTGGGTTTAAAATTATATTAAAAATAATTAAATTGTAACCAATGGTTGAGTGCCACGTCATTAAATAAATTATTTAATTATTTTAAATGGTAGTCCGTTAAGAAAGTGGCCAAAATTGGACCTATAGGTGGATGGGAAGGACATTTGGGAGCCAATAGGTGGATGGGGATAGTTGTGTATCATTTTCAATACTTCAAGGGTATTTTAGACCCTTTTTCCGTTTATTAAAAAAGGTATTCAAATTTTCATTTTAATAAGAGGTCAACATTCAAGTGTACTAGCAACCATGATTCTAACATGACAACAAATTAAGACCAATATACCCCTCGTTAAAGAATGATCCAAGGGGTCAGAAAAAATTGAATATTATTATTATTGAGGGGTAGAAATTTTATTAGGGTAGAGTAAGAGATATTGCACCAGACAAATGAAGAACTTAGTATAATTATACCTGAATTTTCCAACAGAAAAAGGTGATGGTTTTATGGTGAAATTAGCTTAATAGTGAATACTTACTTAAACGAAAGTCACTTCAATAAACTTAATTAAAAGATGTTACGGTGAAGTTAGCTTAATAATCGATTACTTTCCAAAGTAAACTCCTATAATCTCGATGGATAATAAAGACAAGATATTTAGAAAAATAAATAAATTTTTTTATTTCACTCTCTCAAAAAGAGATGAGCCATGGAAACAACGTGTATTGAATGGATACATTTTAAATTAATGATGTCATATACGTATTAAATAAGTTAGAAGTTGAATCCACAATTTTAGTGCTAGCTTATCCCCAAATTTGTGAATAATAAAATCTTATATTATTTATATATAAATTTCTTTTATGCCATTAATAAATCTTTTAAAATATATCTAGCTAGTTTGAGTTCTAAGATATTTTTCATGTAAAATTATGATAGGGGAACACTTCTTCTTCTTCTTAAAAAATAAAATTAAAAAATCACATATTTTATGAGTTTAGTGAAATGACACGGAAAAGTAAAACTAATTTACCCTTTGATTAATTCCATAAACTTAATAAGTTCGAAAGTTAGTAAAGTTTATTAAATACAATCAAATTCCACTTACAAAACCTTGGTAGCATGCATGGTTAAATATTTTTTAAAATAAACTAATATATATCATGAGTAATACGGAGTATTCTTTTCCAAGAAATGTATATAACAATTTCATAGGTCGTTAATTGAAATTAATAAATAGAAAAAACCAAAATTATTTCACTCATCAACACACAAACCCATTCCCATCCAATCCAACACACACATATACACACACTCCATGTAATAATAAACTACCCTCCATGTCCAGCAATAGTAGTCCACTATAGATTTGACATATGGATTAAGAAGCAGTAAATGATATGTATAATTTTACCAAATCATCTTTATTAAATATAAGTTATCTAAACATTGAAAAATAAATAGTATTTAATAGCAAGGGTAAAATAGACACAACATGGTAAACTATTCATTGGTTTTATTAACTGAACAAATATTGTTAGACATCCCAAGATAGTATAGTGGACAAGTAAAAATGGACGTAGGGAGTAAATACGAGTAATATATTTTCAATTTTTAATAACACAGGCTTCCAGGTAAAAATGAATAATCCAAACCCCAAAAACTCACACAAACACATATTCCATGCAAGAAATAATCAACAATCATCTTTTATTAATCTTACTTAAGCTAATTACACAGAAATTCAACTAGAGTTACATGAAAACTTTCATGACCAGAAACAAAAGCCTCAAAACTCCTATAAATACCTCAACATATGAACTCCTCAAAACATCAGAAGTTAAAAGAAACAAAGCATTAACAAACTAATACACTTCCTCATATTCATAAGTTCTAAGAGAATAGATTGTTGGAGTACAGTGTGATC
Source organism: Solanum appendiculatum (assembly GCA_018342035.1). NCBI lineage: Eukaryota > Viridiplantae > Streptophyta > Magnoliopsida > Solanales > Solanaceae > Solanum > Solanum appendiculatum. The sequence continues at coordinate 22,682 of JAGDQO010000806.1, read as the reverse complement.
ATTTCATCTAAAAATTTAAGTGGTCACAGAGAACGACACAGTTTTATTTACTTAGTTATATATATTCTCAACAAAGATTTGGAAATAATGGAAAGGGCAAAGAAGGCACATCAAAGAATGGAAGTGTGTGTTTCCAAAAAAAGATAAGAAATCAGTGAAAGCAATGGCTGTTGAAAAAATAGTGAAAGCTACCACCTCCACCTTCAAGAATGATAAGAAAAAGATTAACCCCTCTGGTTAATTAATATAATTTGCTTTTAGTTGCATTACCTTGTGCTTATATTGAATAAACCACGTATTTATTTGATTTAAATGTATTTCAGGCGAGTTTAAGTACTTATATACATAGACAATATTGTAAAGAATATTTACACTATTTTCATGATTTTTTACATTGTGTTGATGTACATAAGTTAAACTCATTAATAAACTATGATTGAAGTATTTTGTATTTCAATGAGGGTGATTTGATTTGTTAGTTAATTATCCTTCAAGGATATTGTTGTAATAAGATTCTTCGTTTTAATTAGTTTGTTAATTTTCCTCTTTGATCTCTTAATTGTATACCGACGGTGCATACAAACAATTCATTTTTTTGCGAATTATTCAGTAAAATATATAACCGTTTATTGGAATATATATATATATATATATATATATATAATTTGACACATATATACCGACGTTAATTATTATAATATGTCATATGTGTATAGAAAAGGTATGTTAGCTGTGTGGGTCATTTAATGATAAGGTAGCGACGAATTTTATACTAAAGTTGGTATCTCGTTCTTCCACTTTTCATATAACTGGACGTAAATATATCATCCTTAAATATATCAAAATTGCTTATTGAATTTATGTTTATATACGATACATAGGCTAAGAGATCCAACTGGGAACTTCCAAATAATTCCTCCAACCAATTAATATCAATGAAGTTTTATTTAACAGACCAATCTTAAGTCCAAAAAATGTACTTGCTAGGAAATGTGTTGATGAATTTACTTTAATTTCGGCAAACATAAGAGATATTTAACTTATGATATTGTCTGAAATTTGTTACACATGTTATTTATTTTAAGTTTAGAATAGCATATACCGTGTGACTTTAATTTTTACACTCTCGTTAGGTTACCACAAAGGCATTTATGAATAATTCTTTATAAAAAAAGAATAGTGTAATGACCCTGAAGGTCATTTTTTTGGTAATTTTGTTAAATGACCGTTTTACCCCTCCCGAGAGTTGCCCCGAGTCATGTTTGGCTGGTATCCGTTGTTAGTTTTGCAAAAATTCTTGTTGAGTTGTGGGTTTTTGAAAATGTTGATTTCTTAAGGCTTAAGTTATTAAAATGTGATTTTTGAGGCCTTTCGGAGTTTCGAGACTCAGATGGAAATTCTGTCGATTCCATCAGTTTCGGAATGTGGAAATTGGTCTAGGAGTGTTGATGGAATCAGTTTTGGGGCTGTATAGTGGATTTGAGGTCTTAAGTTGGAAAATTGTGAAATTTTGATCATAGGGTTGACTTTGGTCAACATTCGGAGATCGGATGCTCGGATGTAGATTCCGACGACTCCGTTGGATTTGGAGATGATTTTAGGCCTAGGGGTGGGCTTGGTTGAATTTTTAGAGGTCCCGTATTTGTTTTGAGATCTTGAAGCTTGAATTAGTTTTGTTGCGTTTTATCGGGTTTCGGGTCAAGGAAACCTCAAATCCAAATTCTGACGGTTCCATTAAGTCCGAAACATCGAATTTAGTGGGGTCGCATATCTGGTTTGTGTGCAAAGGGTTCCGAACGAATCCCGAGGATCTATTCGGAGACTTGTTGAAATTGTTGTTTTGTTGTTATCTGGTATCTCGTGTTGTGGCCTCCGCGTTGGCGGAGTGCTGAGTGTGTAAGCTCCGCGTTCCCAGAGGGTTATCTTTGACCTGAACAGTCTAATGTCGGGAAATGTCTCATTTTCTCCATTTTCATCATTTTGGAGCCCTCTTGGGCGATTTTTGAAGAGACTTTTCTTGTGAATCAGTGTGGGTAAGTGATTTTAACCCTTGGCTTTGATTACCCATTAATTGAAGCTTGATTTTGAATTGAAAATTGGGTTTTTAAATTGAGATTTTGGGGGTTTTGATAGAACTCCGAATTTTTGATAAAATAGGAATGGTGGATTGATTTGAGCTCTGTTTTTCAAATGATTTTCTCTATTGGGTTGCTAATGCCTTGAGGGACCTTTTCATGTAAGAAGTTTCAGATTCAAGTTCCGTTTTCGAAATCGGAGTTTGGGGTTGTTTTACCTCTTCTTTTCGAATTTCATGTTTTTGGCATTGTTAGCTCCTAATTGTGATTGTGGTTCATATTTTAAGTAGATTGTGGTGCTTTGGATTGCTCTTGGAAAGGAAAAACTCCAGCTGTGGATTGAGCGGGTTTTAATTAAGGCAAGTTGACCTTTAAAACTTTGTGAACCTCGTTAAATTCTGAATTTCTTCCTTGTATGAGTTGGGGAGTAATGGGATGAAATCTTGTATGAAATCAATCTAATTTGATCGATGGGGTAATAAAAAGGCTTATGTTCTAATGTTGTGACCCATGTGGGATTGTATTAATCTTGTGTGTTGGGTTGTGATTAGTAAAGTGCTATGAAGGCCTTGACGAAATCGTGATATTGATGAATATGTCTGTTGCTCCCAAATGCACACGCAAGTGTACGTGGTCGCAGAAGTAATAAATGGCTCTTTAAGAACCGGGTTGTCGTACCCAAGGGACTTATGATCAATGTATATCAATTCAATTAAATCTATAATTTAAAGAACGTATTAACGATATGTTTTGATTACTATTATTACTAAGAACAATTTAAATAATAAACTAACTGACAAGGATAACTTAATTTCGGTGTTTTAATCAATTAAGGGACAATTCCAGGGCTGCAGCATGCTTTGGGTTTCATGTATCACATCTCATGCAAAGAATCAATTTTAGTTATCACATTACTGATTTACAGGGTTAATATTATGATCATGATCTCTCGACCTCTAATCGCCTACTCCAACTAGCTGTCTAACTACATCGTTGAGCGGGGATAGGCAGTCCTAATTGGCGAGCATTTATATTTCATCCTGTTTCGTAACCAAGCTAGGTGTTCGTCCGGGCGTCACTCCTAAACACGAATCTAATCAAAGTTAGAACAAGCTCTTTACATTCTCTGGTCTATCTACCTCTTCATCTCTCGAGTCCAAGAATAGACAATAGATTTATTTCTATGGTGGCCTAGCATGAAATACTAAAACAAGAATGTAAAAGTAATGTATATGATAACCAATAATCAATTCAAAGCAATTCGATGTTCAACAATAACCCGTAGCTACAGCCCCAGAACAAGGGCGTTTAGCCACACATAATATTCATAAACTCAAAAATAATAAATTTCATAAAATTCAAACCTAAAGAAAAAAATAGAGAATTGAACCCAAAGATGAATTGTAATCCCTTGCTCTTGATCACCAAAAAGTAGCTTCCCCCAAATAATTATTTCTATGGACTATTTATAGATGTAGAAAACCCTGAATAAAATAATTGAGTCCAAAACAAGGTAGGAATCCAAAACCAAAAGGAATTGGATTCCTACGTGACATTGCCGCCACAACCTTTCCATATATATAAATATTAATATAATATTCAATTTAATCCATTAAGCTGCCTGCTTGATTTTCCTTCTTCAATCTTTCATAATTAATTCATTTTAGCTCCAAATTTCTTCAACTTTGTACCAATTTAATCCTACAAATAAAATACACTATTTAGCACAATCCATAAAATCCATGCTAAAAAAGGACAAATATAAATAATAAATATGAGGCAATTAATGATAAGAAAATATATTTTTTGCCTCAGATCAACACCCCACACTTAAACTTTTGCTCGTCCTCGAGCAAACATTAAAGCTCATCTCAAAAATCATACTAGGAAGCCATCACTTTGGTTGATACAAACAATTAGGCCATATTGAAATTTGAAAACATCAAGTACAATTCCCGCTCATTATGCAAGACATCCAAATAAACAACAAACCTCTAACCTCCTAACCTCAAGGAAAGACTCTGAACTCATCAAATTTAAGCTTGCTCACCTACTCTCATCAAAGAAAGTTAATGACATCACCTATCTATCATGAAACAAGTGCCCTCACAAGAAGAAATAGTCCACATACTCAATTCAAAAGATTGAATATAAATTAAGAACTTAGCGTCAAAGAACAACTCTCACACTCACAAATAAAATTCACATGTATGCACAAAGAACCATAGGCTTGCCCATTATGTACATCTCCGCTAATTAAGCATGCTTGAATAGAATCAAATAGGACTTTAACGGGTTGTAATGCAGGCTAAGGGACAGGTAGGAAAATTATATAATAGTGGCTCACACTTCTCTAAGCACTTTGTGTTTTTAGACTTCATCACCCATTATTTTCTTCTCTTTATTTTCAGCCCTCTCTTCAACAATTATTTCACAAGTAATTCTCATCATCTCAAGAATGCTTCAATCATTTTTTTTTTCTTTCACAATAATAATTTATTTATTTTTCGAAGAATTTTTTTTCTTTTTCTTTTCATGTCACATTCTTTCGAAGAGGGCTTTTTTCACCACTTTGTAGCCATCATTGATTTCTTTTTCATTCAACCACCCCTTTTCTTTTTCCAGATATAACAATCAGGGAAAAGTAACGCCTATTCAAAGAGCAATTGCATTTGCTTCTAAATTTCCTGATGTTATTACTGATAGAACCCAATTACAAAGGTTCTTAGGGAGTTTAAATTATATTTCCCCTTTCTATAAAAATCTCTCTCGTGACCTTGCTCCTCTATATGACAAGTTGAAAAAGGGTCATAAAGAATCATGGAATAGCAGTCATACTGCTTTAGTTAAGAATATTAAACAAAGAGTTACTTCTTTGCCTTGCTTAACTCTTGCAAATCCAGCCTGGCAAAAAATTATTGAAACAGATGCTTCAAATATAGGTTATGGAGGAATATTAAAACAAATAAATCCCCATGACAATTGTGAATATTAGATAAGATTTCACTCAGGAAAATGGACAGAGGCACAGAAGAAATATGCTACTGTGGCTATTGAAATGCTGACAATTGTTAAGTGCGTTTTGAAATTTCAAGACGATCTGTACAATCAAAAATTCATTATAAAAACAGACGCCCAAGCAGTAAAGTTTATGTTTAACAAAGATTTTAAACATGACGCGTCAAAATTAATATTTGCCAGATGGTAAGCACAATTAGCTCCTTTTGATTTCAAAATTCTCTATAAAAAGGGAGGTGATAACTCCTTGCCAGATTTCTTATCTAGAGAATATTTGCAATGAATTCCGCTTATATGAATGTCTTTATAGATAATCAGATTCTAATTTCAATTTTACAAGTGATACCTTTACCTCGAGATATGAAGGAGGTTATTATTGGAAAAATTATTGATAATATCGTTAGAGAAGATTTCTCTATATTCAATTATGAAGAAAATGATTTGTCAGACGAGGGACTTAGAGATAACTTCATTTATGATGATCTATCTGATTAAATATGTATGACATATTGTGCAGAATGAATCCGCCTAGAGGGCGAGGGAGATCATGAGGAGGAGGCAGATCAGCGTACTCTTATCAGCAAGGATCGCCGGGATCATCATATGGTTCCAGTTAAAGCTCCCCAGTTATACAGATGGGGTAAAAGAAGTTGATAAATGCCAAGATACCCCAGGTATCTTCACCACTAATAAATCTGGAAGATATTCCAGAAGATAGTCCATTATATGCACAATTACAAGCATATTTGGAATCTCAAAAGCAAAATGATACTTCTGCTTCTATAGCCAAAGAGGACAATGATGATATAAAATCATTTGAACAAGTCCTAAACAAAGAAATGATATTTCCAGTTGAAAACTCTGAAATTCAGAGAAAACAAGAACCATGGAAGATATTCCAAAGGTATTTAATAAATGGATTATATTATCCGGGGGAGTCATACAAAACTCAAAATTATTACGAAACTATTCTGAAAGAAACAGGGAGTGCAGAATTTCAGCATTTCTCAGGAATGTCTGGGGCTAGCACCGAGGAGTATAGCTTCTCAAAAATAAACATTAAACATATTATATCTGTAGAAGAATGGGGAATCTCGACCATGAATGAGAGACAGATAAGTCTCAACAAAACAAGAATTAATTTCACTTATTAGGACTATGTCCACGCCTTTGATAAAGTGCTATACTACAATAATAGTAAGCATAAACATACTTGGTTTATAAAGGTATGTTCAAAGATATTTGAAACAGAAATTCCGAATTGGTTTCTGAAATGGTGGTCAAACCACGGTCCATCAGCAAAGATTTTGCCAGAATTATTCATGAAATTATATAAAGAATGGGCTAAGGTTTCGCCAAGATTAAGCGATCTTTATCATACAGATCATATCTGTTGTATAGAAACAATAGATCAAATCTATTTCTTTATTGAATTTTCAATTCCTTGGATCCATAAATGGACTCCAGAGTTAGGATTTAGTGATGATAAATACCATGTTTATACAAGGTATTCTATAATAATTTCTGGGATAAATTAACAAAGAAAGATCCTCGGACCAAAACATTATTTGGTCAAGAACTCTTGGACTTAATCACCAAAAGGATTCAAGAGTATTCTCAGATCCCCGCAAAAGAGATAATGGAAGATAGTTCAGTCAGACACATAGCTCGGAGAATTTCCTTTCAGGAAGGAGATAAAAATGCTATGATTGAACATTATTTAGATGAAGTAAAACGGAACTTGCTACGTTCCATTGATCAATATGAAAAGTCAGACACGTCAATAAAAAGTGACGCCAGCCATGACGAAGATATCTTGGATTCCCAACCAGTGGAAGAAGAGTCAGATATGACTGAGGAAGCTTTGAAAAAAGCTGAAGCATTGATTAAAAGTTTGAAGGGAAAAAATCAGATATGAAGACAGAAGGACCCACAACAGGTGGATACAGTAGAAAACTGTTTAAGTAGGGCCCAGATAAGGACTCATATTATGTAATTTTCCCCTTTTCTTTTCTTATAAATAGAACCAATTGAGGATAGCAGAGGCACCTCAAATTTTAGATAAGCTTTAATTTTCTCTTTTGTAAAAACTTTCCAAGAGAATAGAAAATCTTCAGTATTGAAGGCACCCCAAGAGTTCTTAAGGTAATTTAATTTTTTAATATTAAATTATTTTTTTATTCAGCCAAAGCTATGCCCGGCTAAGCATATTCATATCTATATCAAGAATCTAAAGTTTGGATAATAATAACTATGCAAATAGCTTAGACTCAACTTAAGTATGGAAGAATTTATTCCGATATTGTTAACTTGGTTCCGAGATGGAGGTACAGTCAGATCCTAGCACTACTCTTGTTGGCTTTTCCTCAGTGGCTACGTCTGGTAAGCCATCTAAATTCCATTCATAGATTTCTAACCCATTATAAGATGTATTTGTCTGATTCCAATCTCTTTCTTCGATCAACACATCTTGTGGGTTTGGTCTATTGTAATAATAAGTCTGCATGCGAGGTTTATCAGCATACTTCTTGCTTTTCGCATATCCTTTGAGTTTATTAAACTCAAAAGCAACAACATTTTTATAATCCGGATCAAACTCTATTTTATTTGCAAAATCTTCGGAAATATGAATAGGTTTTAAACTTAAACCCTCTGATTTAGCATTTAAACTAGCAAACTTTTTATCAAGAAGTTCTTCTAAATCATTTAAAGATTTAAATTTAAAATCTTGAATCTCAGGAGGTCTTTGAATATGACTATGCTTATTTGAGGATCTGGTTTGCTTTTTGAAGTAGAAGCAACTTCTAATTCTCTTTTATCATTACTCATATCTTTTATCAAAATTTTTAACTCATCAAGCTTTTTATCTAGGGAACTTATATGTTCTCCTAAAACCTTTACATAAAGACCTAAATAATTGTTTTGAGAAATTATTTTATTAATTTCAGCAATGCTTATAGTAGCAACGTCGTCTTCAACAAATCTTTGAAAAGCCTCGAAAGTAATACCTGTATTATTAGGTAAAATAAAAGATGATTGTGGCGGGTAAATAGTTTTAATAATTTTTCCACTTCCATCTTTGTAAGATCTTTCTAAAACCTTGATATATAAAGGTAAATAAGTAGTTATAAACAAATGAACAAAAAACATAATTTTGTTATGAAGAGTACATATTTCATAAAATTCTTCAGAAATATTATGTAAATCATCCTTACTTTAAGTATTAAAAAGCCAAGTTTTAAACTTTTCCCATTTTTTATCAAAAAAATCATTTTGAATATAACTTCTGGCCTGAGAGCCCGTACTAAAATCAATTTGGAGATACAGTCAGATCCTAGCACTACTCTTGTTGGCTTTGCCTTAGTGGCTACGTCTGGTAAGCCGGTGGTTGTAAGTCCCGCTATGGAGAAAAAGGGCAGTTTTTCCCCGGTTAGAACCTCCAGATACATGGGCTCAACTTGAGTAGGTACTAAGATCTAGACAGGCCCCTTGCTTGGGTAAAATAGTAAATAACTCAGACCATACAGTTATTAAAATCAGAAAAATTCTTTTATATTTCGATGTTTTATCAGAACGATAGATCTGAGCAGCTGTTCTGGCGGACTACCGCCCGATAGATATTTAATTAATACCATTATATGTAAAATAATATGTTAATTAGAAAATGATAGAAATAATAATAAAATATTCAAAAAGTGAAATAGAGAGTGAATAGTAGTTCTCCAAATTTGGAGAACTACTATTCAACTCTTTATAATTGGAAATTAGAGGGTAAAATAGAGAGTGCTTGGAGAGGGTATTCTCTTTTTTACTCTCCATATATAGAGAATGGAGAGTAAAATAGAGTAGGGTTGGAGATGGTCTAAGTCTTGTTAGGTAATGTCACTTTTAAGAATGACATTAACTTTTCTTTTACCAATATTAACCTAAATGTTCGATATCAAAAATTGTGACATTAAATTAAATATTGGTAATAAATTTGTGATATTTAAGAGGCATAGTACGATGTTTCTACAACGTTGTTGTATTTTTAGTTTATTGTAGTGCATAGATATTTATAATGATCATTGCACCGAACTACTATTTAGATATGAAGGATTTGGATCAGCGTCCGTGAAGCTTTAGTAGAAATATCTATGTCCCAGAACTATGTGCCACCGTAGGTTTTCATGTAGCCCAAGATGGCACATCAGTCTAGTGGATCCGCATGGTTATCAGGTCCCTTTCCTTGGCAAGTACTGGACACCCTCTTTTCGGTGCGGGAGCAGTACACTGAACTCCATGTAGTAGCTCACATGGTTTGTGTCGGTTTTAGTATCTCGCACGGTTAGACTTCTAGTTGTAGCATGACCATGTACCTATGCATCTCAGTTAAGTATATCTTAATTTCATATTATTAGACTTGGTCATTGCATCATTATTATGTTTTATGGGTTCAGCATGTTCAGTTATCATGTTTATCATGCATTATCTTACATATTCAATACATTCAAAGTTCTAACCGCATACTTTTTGCCTATATTGTTTGATAATATAGGTTTTGAAGCTCAGTAGCGGTTAGTGCGATCCTCAGTCTTGTTACTTGTATGTTTGGGAGTCCTCATCCTCCGAGGACATTCTATCATAAGTGTGCAATTCTTATGAAGTATCAAGGAAAACACCGGGCTTTTTTATTTTTCATTTTGGTAACATGTAAGAAATAACACCTCTTTGTGTGTGTGTTGATGTGATAGGTGCTTATGCAGAAGTTAATATAATTTTCCATAAAACCGTGTGATGATTAAATTTGTCAAATTTTATGTGTAAAAGAGGACATCACATAGCAATAATAAATACTACTCCCCTGACCAACAATAGTTGTCCACTATTGACTTGGCACATCCCTTAAAAATAATAAATAATAGGGGTAATATTACAATATTATCCTTTGACTTTATTAAATCTGATGCTTTGAGAAATGTGTTAGATGATAAATAGTATTTAATAGCAAGGGTAAAATAGACACAAAAGGTAAATTATCTCTTGATTTTTTAAATTGGACAAGTATTGTTGGACATCTAATTTTAATATAGTGGACAACTATTGTTGGAAAGAGGGATTACTAGATATATGAAACTTTGATAATTTAAAAGAAATTTATACAATCTAAGGGCATCTCCAACCCTATTCTCTATTTTACTCTCCAAATATACAGTTTTCTATTTTTTCAGACAACCAACTCCAACCCAATTCTCTATTTTACTCTCTAAAAATGAATCTTTTTCTCTCTCCTCAATATTATATTATTATTTCTATTTCATTCTTATTTTCTTATTTCATAATATAATAAATCATTTCTTTCTTTTTCTCAAATAATTACTTCATAATTTTCATGTGATATAAAAAATTATTTTTTAAAATTTTTTATTTAATATAAAATTATATTTTATTCAAAATTTCTAAATAACATAAATTGCAAGAAAATATTATATAATATACAAATTAATGGACAAATTCAAATAAAAGTGAAATACAATTACATAAACATTACATAAACACTCAACTTTCAAAATTATTACGTTGCTCCCATAAATGCTCTATTAATGCATTACGGAGTTCAAAAATGAGCATTTTTTTCCTTAATTTTTTATGTCTAGCTAAAAATTGTTCAAATCGGAGATTTTCATCTACCACCATTTCTGTCGTTGGAGTTGGAGCCTCTACGGCATCTTGAATTGGTGCATTAAGATCACGCTCATCCTCAATTATCATGTTGTGCAGTATAATCATAACAATTCTCTAGATCATATCCTAATTTTTTTTCGAATAGTGCTAAATCTGGAAAGGACCTACCGGATTATTAAATTATTATTGTGATAAATTAATTATGTTATGTTATGTTATGTATTGTATTGTATTTTATCTTGTATTTAAATTATCATGTTATGTATTGTATTGTTATCTTGTATTTAAAGTATGATGTTATGTATTGTATTTTTAAATTAAATTTTTCATCTTATCATTTTAATTTTATGTATTCTTTATAGTGAAAATTAATAATAAAATCAAATTAAATTATTAACAAAATTAGAAAAAAATTAAAATACTATTAATTCGGGATTAAAGTAGTATATATTAAATAATATATTTTTTAAAATATTATATTACATTTAAAAATAATTATGAATATTAGATATTTAATTAATGCATGTATTTGTCTGATTCCAATCTCTTTCTTCGATCAACACATCTTGTGGGGTTGGTCTCTATGAATGGAATTTAGATGGCTTAACAGATAGACAGTTAACCATTTTGGTACATCGTACGTTGATGTATGCAACTATTTGCAAAAGTATTAAAAATACAGATAGAACTATCTGTAAAATGATAATTGCAGGTTTTACTGGTCAATTAAGAGGTTGGTGGGATAATTATATGTCAGTAGAAGTAAAAGCAGCGGTTATTAATGCGGTTTCTACGGATGAAGGGATTGATAATCTCGGTATGGCTCTTGTTAAAAATAGGGAAGATGCTGTTTATACTCTTATTCTTACTATTTTTGAACATTTCAATGGTAGATTTACCAATCAGTACGAAACAGTTAGAACTTTACTCAATGGTTTGCGATGCAGACATTTGGGAGAATTCAGATGGTACAAAGACACTTTCATGAGTGGAGTCATGGAATTACCAGAAAATAAACTGGATTATTGGAAAACCAAATTCATTGATGGTCTTCCGTCATTATTTGCTGAACGAGTAAGGAAAACTCTAAGAGAAAATTTTGGAGAAATTCCTTATAAAAATTACACTTATGGAAAATTGATAGGAGCTTGTACACTGGAAGGATTAAACCTGTGTAATGAATTAAGATTATCAAGACAGCTTAAAATGGATAAGCTGAGAGAAAAGAATCAATTAGGATATTTTTGTGCGCAATTTGGTGTACCAAGCCCAACAGATAAGATAGGTAAACATAAAAAGAAAAGAGACAAAAGTCAAAAATATCGAGATTATGATAGAGGAAAAAGATCTAGAAAAAGATCTAAAGAAGAAAAGGAGGCTAGAAAACGCCATAGACGATCACACAAGTTCGCTAAAAACTGGTCAAAGAAAGATTTGGCGAATCTGAAGTGTTATATATGTGGAAACTTTGGACATATAGCTCCAAATTGTAAGTTGGAGAAGCTAAAAGCTCTCGAACTTGACGATGAATTACATGAAAAGATTTACTGAATGTTATACACCTCGGGATCAGAAGCAGATTATGACTACAGTTCAGTCTCAAATTCTGTAGATGAAATTCATCTGGTTGACTTCTCAGATGAAGAAAAGGTTTGTGATACTCCATGCAGTAGCTGTAAAGATGAAAATTGTTCTTGCGCAAATGCCGATTTCTATAAATTGCAGTCTCAATTTCAAGATTTGAATGTTAATACAATCACTGCTGATAATGTTATAGAAATTTTAAAAGAGGTTACTGATAATAATCTTCGAGAAAAAATTTTAAACATGGTAAATATTTCCAATCCTTCAAAAGAAATTGAAAATCAAAAAAATGATTTTAGTTATCAAGCTCCTTACTCTTTAAAAGAAGTTAATGACACGCTTGATAATAAATATATTCAAACAAGAGATTCTTCGTTTGACGATTTAAAAAAAGAAATCGAAAATTTGAAAAAGGAGATTAAAAATCTTAAACAAAATCAGATGATTTGTGATCATAGGACAACTCAGATAGAAAATAATGTTTCCCTAACTGAGTCAACCTTTGATAAAGGAAAAGAAGTTTTAATTAATGATGAAAAAACTAAAGATTTTAATCAAGTTTTAAATTTTAATTCTAAAATTGATTCTTTTTTAGGAACTATGCAGGTGATAACTGCTCACAAATGGTATGTCATTGTACTATTCTGATAAGAAATAGCTTCTCAATAACCAATGTGGCTATGATTGACAGCGGAGCTAATGTTAGCTGCATACAAGAAGGGCTTGTGCCTACTAAATATTTTGAAAAAACAACTCATATGGTTAAATCCGCATCTGGGCATGCTTTAGATATAAAGTATAAGTTGCCAAACACGCGTATTTGTCAAAATAAAGTTTGTATTCCGCATTTTTTCTTTTTAGTAAAAAATCAGTTATACCCTCCTATTATATTAGGAACCCCGTTTATAAATGCGATATATCCGTTTACTCATATAGATGCTAACGGATTTTGTGCAAGTTATAATAATCAGAAAATTAGTTATACGTTCATAACGAATCCGGTTTCTAGAGATATTAATGCTTTGATTGATATGAAACAAAAGCATGTTGATTCTTTACAATTAGAATGTTTCAGTATTAATTTAGCGGATACGCTAAAGGCAACTAAAGTTCAAGAAAAGATAAAAATGATTTCTGAACAGATGACGGTTGATATTTGTGCTGATCGTCCTAGTGCCTTCTGGAATCAAAAGAAACATATTGTTACTCTTCCATATAAGGAAGATTTTTCTGAAGAAAATATTCCTACCAAGTCCAGACCTTGTCAGATGAATGCCGAATTGGTTGAATTCTGCAAAAAGGAAATAGATAATTTATTACAAAAGGGTTTGATAAAATCGTCTAAGTCACCATGGTCTTGTACTGCTTTCTATGTTAATAACGCAGCTGAAAGAGTACGTGGTGCCCCTAGGTTAGTAATAAACTATAAACCTCTAAATAAATTTTTGAAATGGATCAGATATCTGATCCCAAACAAAAAGGATTTGCTTTCTAGATTATATGATGCAAATATATTTTCAAAATTTGATTTAAAATCAGGCTACTGGCAAATCCAAATTTTCAAAGAACATTCTTATAGGACGGATTTTAATGTTCCTTTTGGGCAATATGAATGGAATGTTATGCCTTTTGGATTGAAAAATGCTCCGTCAGAATTTCAAAAGATTATGAATGATATTTTCAATCCTTACCTAGATTTCATAATAGTTTACATTGATGATATCTTAGTATTTTCTACGACATTCGAAATGCGTATAAAGCATCTAGAAATTTTTAAGAAAATCATTATGCAAAATGGTTTAGTTATATCGAAACCAAAAATGAATTTATTTCAAACTGAAATCAGATTCTTGGGTCATCATATTTGTCAGGGAAAAGTAACGCCTATTCAAAGAGCGATTGCATTTGCTTCTAAATTTCCTGATGTTATTATTGATAGAACCCAATTACAAAGGTTCTTAGGGAGTTTAAATTATATTTCCCCTTTCTATAAAAATCTCTCTCGTGACCTTGCTCCTCTATATGACAAGTTGAAAAAGGGTCATAAAGAATCATGGAATAGCAGTCATACTGCTTTAGTTAAGAATATTAAACAAAGAGTTACTTCTTTGCCTTGCTTAACTCTTGCGAATCCAGCCTGGCAAAAAATTATTGAAACAGATGCTTCAAATATAGGTTATGGAGGAATATTAAAACAAATAAATCCCCATGACAATTGTGAATATTAGATAAGATTTCACTCATGAAAATGGACAGAGGCACAGAAGAAATATGCTACTGTGGCTCATGAAATGCTGACAATTGTTAAGTGCGTTTTGAAATTTCAAGACGATCTGTACAATCAAAAATTCATTATAAAAACAGACGCCCAAGCAGTAAAGTTTATGTTTAACAAAGATTTTAAACATGACGCGTCAAAATTAATATTTGCCAGATGGTAAGCACAATTAGCTCCTTTTGATTTCAAAATTCTCTATAAAAAGGGAGGTGATAACTCCTTGCCAGATTTCTTATCTAGAGAATATTTGCAATGAATTCCGCTTATATGAATGTCTTTATAGATAATCAGATTCTAATTTCAATTTTACAAGTGATACCTTTACCTCGAGATATGAAGGAGGTTATTATTGGAAAAATTATTGATAATATCGTTAGAGAAGATTTCTCTATATTCAATTATGAAGAAAATGATTTGTCAGACGAGGGACTTAGAGATAACTTCATTTATGATGATCTATCTGATTAAATATGTATGACATATTGTGCAGAATGAATCCGCCTAGAGGGCGAAGGAGATCACGAGGAGGAGGCAGATCAGCCTACTCTTATCAGCAAGTATCGCCGGGATCATCATATGGTTCCAGTTCAAGCTCCCCAGTTATACAGATGGGGCAAAAGAAGTTGATAAATGCCAAGATACCCCAGGTATCTTCACCACTAATAAATCTGGAAGATATTCCAGAAGATAGTCCATTATATGCACAATTACAAGCATATTTGGAATCTCAAAAGCAAAATGATACTTCTTCTTCTATAGCCAAAGAGGACAATGATGATATAAAATCATTTGAACAAGTCCTAAACAGAGAAATGATATTTCCAGTTGAAAACTCTGAAATTCAGAGAAAATAAGAACCATGGAAGATATTCCAAAGGTATTTAATAAATGGATTATATTATCCGGGGGAGTCATACAAAACTCGAAATTATTACGAAACTATTCTGAAAGAAACAGGGGGTGCAGAATTTCAGCATTTCTCAGGAATGTTTGGGGCTAGCACCGAAGAGTATAGCTTCTCAAAAATAAACATTAAACAGATTATATCTGTAGAAGAATGGAGAATCTCGACCATGAATGAGAGACAGATAAGTCTCAACAAAACAAGAATTAATTTCACTTATTAGGACTATGTCCACGCCTTTGATAAAGTGTTATACTACAATAATAGTAAGCATAAACATACTTGGTTTATAAAGGTATGTTCAAAGATATTTGAAACAGAAATTCCGAATTGGTTTCTGAAATGGTGGTCATACCACGGTCCATCAGCAAATATTTTGCCAGAATTATTCATGAAATTATATAAAGAATGGGCTAAGGTTTCGCCAAGATTAAGCTATTTTTATCATACAGATCATATCTGTTGTATAGAAAAAATAGATCAAATCTATTTCTTTATTGAATTTTCAATTCCTTGGATCCATAAATGGACTCCAGAGTTAGGATTTAGTGATGATAAATACCATGTTTATACAAGGTATTCTATAATAATTTCTGGGATAAATTAACAAAGAAAGATCCTCGGACCAAAACATTATTTGGTCAAGAACTCTTGGACTTAATCACCAAAAGGATTCAAGAGTATTTTCAGATCCCCACAAAAGAGATAATGGAAGATAGTTCAGTCAGACACATAGCTCGGAGAATTTCCTTTCAGGAAGGAGATAAAAATGCTATGATTGAACATTATTTAGATGAAGTAAAACGGAACCTTCTACGTTCCATTGATCAATATGAAAAGTCAGACACGTCAATGAAAAGTGACGCCAGCCATGACGAAGATATCTTGGGTTCCCAACCAGTGGAAGAAGAGTCAGATATGACTGAGGAAGCTTTGAAAAAAGCTGAAGCATTGATTAAAAGTTTGAAGGGAAAAAATCAGATATGAAGACAGAAGGACCCACAACAGGTGGATACAGTAGAAAAACTGTTTAAGTAGGGCCCAGATAAGGACTCATATTATGTAATTTTCCCCTTTTCTTTTCTTATAAATAGAACCAATTGAGGATAGCAGAGGCACCTCAAATTTTATATAAGCTTTAATTTTCTCTTTTGTAAAAACTTTCCAAGAGAATAGAAAATCTTCAGTATTGAAGGCACCCCAAGAGTTCTTAAGGTAATTTAATTTTTTAATATTAAATTTTGTTTTTATTCAGCCAAAGCTATGCCCGGCTAAGCATATTCATATCTATGTCAAGAATCTAAAGTTTGAATAATAATAACTATGCAAATAGCTTAGACTCAACTTAAGTATGGAAGAATTTATTCCGATATTGTTAACTTGGTTCCGAGATGGAGGAACAGTCAGATCCTAGCACTACTCTTGTTGGTTTTTCCTTAATGTCTACGTCTGGTAAGCCATCTAAATTCCATTCATAGATTTCTAACCCACTATAAGATGTATTTGTCTGATTCCAATCTCTTTCTTCGATCAACACATCTTGTGGGGTTGGTCTATTGTAATAATAAGTCTGCATGCGAGGTTTATCAGCATACTTCTTGCTTTTCGCATATCCTTTGAGTTTATTAAACTCAAAAGCAACAACATTTTTATAATCCGGATTAAAATCTATTTTATTTGCAAAATCTTCGGAAATATGAATAGGTTTTAAACTTAAACCCTCTGATTTAGCATTTAAACTAGCAAACTTTTTATCAAGAAGTTCTTCTAAATCATTTAAAGATTTAAATTTAAAATCTTGAATCTCAGGAGGTCTTTGAATATGAGTTATGCTTATTTGAGGATCTGATTTGCTTTTTGAAGTAGAAGCAACTTCTAATTCTCTTTTATCATTACTCATATCTTTTATCAAAATTTTTAACTCATCAAGCTTTTTATCTAGGGAACTTATATGTTCTCCTAAAACCTTTACATAAAGACCTAAATAATTGTTTTGAGAAATTATTTTATTAATTTCAGCAATGCTTATAGTAGCAACGTCGTCTTCAACAAATCTTTGAAAAGCCTCGAAAGTAATACATCTATTATTAGGTAAAATAAAAGATGATTGTGGCGGGTAAATAGTTTTAATAATTTTTCCACTTCCATCTTTGTAAGATCTTTCTAAAACCTTGATATATAAAGGTAAATAAGTAGTTATAAACCAATGAACAAAAATCATAATTTTGTTATGAAGAGTACATATTTCATAAAATTCTTCAGAAATATTATGTAAATCATCCTTACTATAAGTATTAAAAAGCCAAGTTTTAAACTTTTCCCATTTTTTATCAAAAAAATCATTTTGAATATAACTTCTGGCCTGAGAGCCCGTACTAAAATCAATTTGGAGGTACAGTCAGATCCTAGCACTACTCTTGTTTGCTTTGCCTTAGTGGCTACGTCTGGTAAGCCGGTGGTTGTAAGTCCCGCTATGGAGCAAAAGGGCAGTTTTTCCCCGGTTAGAACCTCCAGATACATGGGCTCAACTTGAGTAGGTACTAAGATCTAGACAAGCCCCTTGCTTGGGTAAAATAGTGAATAACTCAGTCCATACAGTTATTAAAATCAGAAAAATTCTTTTATATTTCGATGTTTTATCAGAATGATAGATCTGAGCAGCTGTTCTGGCGGACTACCGCCCGATAGATATTTAATTAATACCATTATATGTAAAATAATATGTTAATTAGAAAATGATAGAAATAATAATAAAATATTCAAAAAGTGAAATAGAGAGTGAATAGTAGTTCTCCAAATTTGGAGAACTACTATTCAACTCTTTATAATTGGAAATTAGAGGGTAAAATAGAGAGTGCTTGGAGAGGGTATTCTCTTTTTTACTCTCCATATATAGAGAATGGAGAGTAAAATAGAGTAGGGTTGGAGATGGTCTAAGTCTTGTTAGGTAATGTCACTTTTAAGAATGACATTAACTTTTCTTTTACCGATATTAACCTAAATGTTCGATATCAAAAATTGTGACATTAAATTAAATATTGGTAATAAATTTGTGATATTTAAGAGGCATAGTACGATGTTTCTACAACGTTGTTGTATTTTTAGTTTATTGTAGTGCATAGATATTTATAATGATCATTGCACCGAACTACTATTTAGAGATGAAGGATTTGGATCAGCGCCCGTGAAGCTTTAGTAGAAATATCTATGTCCCAGAACTACGTGCCACCGTAGGTTTTCATGTAGCCCAAGATGGCACATCAGTCTAGTGGATCCGCATGGTTATCAGGTCCCTTTCCTTGGCAAGTACTGAACTCCATGTAGTAGCTCACATGGTTTGTGTCGGTTTTAGTATCTCGCACGGTTAGACTTCTAGTTGTAGCATGACCATGTACCTATGCATCTCAGTTAAGTATATCTTAATTTCATATTATTAGACTTGGTCATTGCATCATTATTATGTTTTATGGGTACAACATGTTCAGTTATCATGTTTATCATGCATTATCTTACATATTCAATACATTCAAAGTTCTAACCGCATACTTTTTGCCTATATTGTTTGATAATATAGGTTTTGAAGCTCAGTAGCGGTTAGTGCGATCCTCAGTCTTGTTACTTGTATGTTTGGGAGTCCTCATCCTCCGAGGACATTCTATCATAAGTGTGCAATTCTTATGAAGTATCAAGGAAAATACCGGGCTTTTTTATTTTTCATTTTGGTAACATGTAAGAAATAACACCTCTTTGTGTGTGTGTTGATGTGATAGGTGCTTATGCAGAAGTTAATATAATTTTCCATAAAACCGTGTGATGATTAAATTTGTCAAATTTTATGTGTAAAAGAGGACATCACATAGCAATAATAAATACTACTCCCCTGACCAACAATAGTTGTCCACTATTGACTTGGCACATCCCTTAAAAATAATAAATAATAGGGGTAATATTACAATATTATCCTTTGACTTTATTAAATCTGATGCTTTGAGAAATGTGTTAGATGATAAATAGTATTTAATAGCAAGGGTAAAATAGACACAAAAGATTTTTTAAATTGAACAAGTATTGTTAGACATCTATTTTTAGTATAGTGGACAACTATTGTTGGAAAGAGGGAGTACTAGATATATGAAACTTTGATAATTTAAAAGAAATTTATACAATCTAAGTCTTGTAAGGTAGTGTCACTTTTAAGAATGACATAACTTTTCTTTTACCGATATTAACCTAAATGTTCGATATCAAAAATTGTGACATTAAATTAAATATTGGTAATAAATTTGTGATATTTAAGAGGCATAGTACGATGTTTCTATAACGTTGTTGTACTTTTAGTCTATTGTAGTGCACATATATATATTTATAATGATCATTAATTGATATATTTTGATAAAACAAAAAACTTTAAAAAATTATATATTGTCGGTGCACACATTTTAATTCTTTTAAATTTCATACACAAATGATAATATGGTGAAGTCGATAGGTATTTCGCTATTTCTCTATGATGGTAGTGAGAGAAGGAAATCGTGTTTAGTAAAAATTACATAAATCTCATATTGTTAAGAGCTAATTACATCTTTTTCCTATTCTTTCCTAAATTTCAAAAATCCCTTAAATTTATACGATTTCGCATATATCAGAAAACATGCGGATACATAGCTCACAGATTACGAATGATACATTATTTAATAGGAGGAATGTATTCGAGAGGGGATAGGGATGTATCCGAGAGGGGAGGAATGTATTTGAGAGGGGATAGTGTCACGACCAAAAATCGGGCATGATGACACTTGTCCTATTCCACCAGAACAAGTCAGCCTAAAACCCAACAAGCGGAAGATAACAAAAAATAAAGAAGAGGAAATAATCAAGCGGAAGTCTATCAACTTAAACAAAACAAACTCAAGTGTGGTTGTCACATGTACAAGCCGCTAATACAGAGGTTCAATAAATAAGTACGAGTCTCAACATTCTTTGCGTCTCAAATAGAACAAAGTATAGAAAAGGTATTTAGAAGGGTCGCCGACAACGAACAACGATAATTTGATTTCAGTATTTACTTTCAGTTTTCAGACATTAGAGTTAGCTAGGGGCTTGTCCTATCAACTCATATTAGTAGAGACTTTTAAGACAGTCAGTTTAGATTCAGCTATGTGTACTCAGATATTCGTCTATTGATATTTTTAGACTATTTCAGCACAGTTCCACATTCAGTTATTTTCTATTGCTATTTCATGTTGTTTCTTAGAGTCATGTCAGACAACATGAGTTTGGCTTGGGGTCACTTGTGGCTTTAAGCACCATATCACAACTAGGAGGTAGTCTTGGGTTGTAACTGTTATTCGCTTATTTCTTTGCTTTCATGTCTTTGCTTCTTCCTCGATTGGTGAAAGTGGTACTGGTGACTTCTTCCAAGTGGATGATGTTCTCTTGTCTTCTTTGTTATTGTTTCTTAATGTGATGGTCCTGTTATGTTTGTTCTTCCTATCTTATGTTTACACTTCTTCCTCTGGTGTTATTAATCTCCCCTTTATCCTGCAACTGATTAGAGTCTAGGATAGAGTGAGGAGACTTGTCTTCAGGGGATGAGTGAAATTTTGCCTCCCTTTCACATTCATTGTTGCTACCATCCTCGTTGCTGCCTTTGTTGATGCTCCCAGTAGTTTAAATAAAACTATGTTCTTCATCATAGGAATCTTCTTGGCCTTCTTATTCTTTCTTTTTTTTATTTTTTTTATTTTTGCACTCTTTCTAGCTGCATCCCTGATCTTCTCAATATCAGTACTAATTTGGTCCTTCTTCACAGCTATATCATCTTTATTTACATTAGAGTACTATACATCATGAAGTTCGATTATTTTTTTCTGACTTCAACTATTTTTATTCGAACTTGGGTTATATGTGCATGAATTTTGGAAAGAAATGGCTAAAGTAAAAAATATGACTAAAATTCAGATACTGTATCAGAAGTTAAATTTCCTCAAAACTAACTTCAAACATTGTATGTCTGAAGTTATTCGAAGTAGTAAATGTGCAAAAAAAAGAAGAAGAAAAGTGGGCAAAATTAAGTGACAACGTTAAAAATGGATATCCGTGCTCTTCACGCCACTTATGATTTATGAACAAACGTTATTTATCCCATAGATATATAGTATAATAACTTACAGCAACAAGAATAAAGAGTACTACAAATTGATCTTTGTGACTTTAAGCATGGAACATAAGAACAACCAAGAGAACCATAAATAGAAAGCCATAATACATACTATTATTTAGTAGCTAGAAATAATGAAAGGTTACGTTATTGTGCGTGAATAGGAGGAGCTAATGATGTTAAGTGGAATCAGGATGCGGATTGATCTTATTCTTATTCTTATTCTTATCAGAAGACGCAACTTCGATTATTTTTTCAGCCATCATCCTTTGCACCGACTTCCTCTTTGCTGGAATAACAGTACTACTCTCACCTTTTGTTTTACCACCATTATTCTCATTATTGTTCCCCATTCCTCCGCGGCCGTTTGCTTCAGACATTCTTCTTTCTTTTTTTCCCAACTTTAATTATTGATCTTTGTTTCTTGATGTGTTACATTGGCCAAAATTGTGATGGTATATATAGAGGCATTTTTAATAGTAGTAAATTATGTATGCTATTTCCCTTCCATTGGGTATGAAAGTTATTCATATTTTCTTCTACATTTCCTATTGTTTGAGCCTACATTTCTTTTGTTACTCGGTTTATTATATTTCTCAATTAACTTCAATCTCTATTGTGTGGGTGTTTGTGTTTGTGTTTGTCGTCTTCGTCTGTGTGTGCATGGCCAAATTAACCACCATAGAGACTACGTAGCTAATTAATATCAGCTGTGTACAATTCTTAGGAAGTATCAAGGAAAACACCGGGCTTTTTTATTTTTCATTTTGGTAACATGTAAGAAATACCACTTCTTTGTGTGTGTGATGATTAAATTTGTCAAATTTTATGTGTAAAAGAGGACATCACATAGCAATAATAAATACTACTCCCCTGACCAACAATAGTTGTCCACTATTGACTTGGCACATCCCTTAAAAATAATAAATAATAGGGGTAATATTACAATATTATCCTTTGACTTTATTAAATCTGATGCTTTGAGAAATGTGTTAGATG